>CM077096.1:64470037-64822840 GCA_039513925.1 Platanthera zijinensis
CTTGAGAGGGAAAAATCTTGGAGAGAATCGTCACAACTTTTCGTCAACCTACCTTCCAAATGACAGGAGGTACAATGGGAGCCGGACTCGATCGGGAGAAGAGGGAAGAGGGGAGCTTTGGTCAACCCTAGCCCTATCCAAGAAGATGATGTGAGGAGGATATTTAAAAGAGGGAGAGAGATAGAGAATTAGGGTTTTACATTCATAACATCAAACCCACTCTCCCCACCTATATATAATGAGGAAAATTCTAACACAAAATACAAATTATGCCCCTCACCCGGGCTACATAATGCGTAAAAATAAAAGCGTCCGAAAATAAGGAGTGAATAACAATGCACAACAAATAAAGATTCAATGCACTAGTAGATAGACATCATCCCGGGAACCCGTCGTCACCCCCTATGTGGGCGCATAACATCTTCTCAAGCTTGAAGTACGAGGTCCCATTGAGCCAACATTATCATCCTTGTCATCCGGGAGGTCGTCGCCTTCGAGCCTAAATAGACACTTGCACTTGTGTCCGACCGAATATGGTTCATCACAGTTGAAACAAAGGCCCCGTGCATGACGTTCTGCTATCCCTGCCTGTTATAGTCACTCGATAATAGGGTGACACTGGATTCGTTACACCTAAGTGAGGTGGACAAACTACTAGAATGAGGAGAGTGTGTACTCACACCAGATGTCCCAGTACCCGTCGTAGTGCCCGCCAGTTGGGGTGTCCATGTGGAGACGCTTCGTTCAAATGTGGGTGAGGTTTCCTGCGCTAAGGTCATGTGCGTCTTAGAACTCCACATCGAGGCGGAATACATCATGCAGGCTGCCGCAAGATAGAAAGAACACGTGCAAGTAACATTTGAAAGCTCTCCAAGTCACCATCTATGGATCCAGATTGCTTGAGGTTGACGTGCTCGCCCAAGGGCTTGTTGCGAAGAGGCGGCCCAAAATGCAGATTGTGGGCTGGCTTGAAGGTGGCCCAAGTCAAAGTAGTGGACTGTCGAGCCATTTGTCCATTCCGTAGTTGTGCCGAGCCCAAGAGGTGGAAGGAAACCATCCCGACCCAATCTTCCAGTGGCGTGAGATGGTTGGCGAAAAAGTGCTCACAAAGTGCGAGCCATGCCAAGAGATCGCTCTTGGCATCAAAGTGGGGAAAATTCAACTTCACATAATGTAAGATGCTGCCTCTTGTGGACCGAGGTGCTTAGGACTCGAAAGGCACCGCTGGTGTGTCCTGATTAGAACTCACCGCGAGGTGGGGAATGACTGTGAGGTTCCCTGTAGGGTAAGGCCCTCTATGAGGGTAGTCAAAGCCGCGATCAAGGCTTGTTGTTGAACCTGAATAGCCATAAGTTGTTGCATGGTTTCCATGGTGTGCGCGAGCGTGAGACTGCCCTCTTCCATGGTTGTAAGAGGTACGTGGGGGTTGTTCGAAGGTGGGAGAAGTGGGTGCAACGGGCTGGAAGCTCAGATGATTGGGCATGTGGTTATGCGTGGAAACAACAAAGCAACAACATGGGAGGGCTTGGAGGCCTGTTGGTGGTAGGTGACACCACAACTGTGGAGTCGAGCTGGGAAAAAGGCGAACTGGTTGATCGAGCGGTTGCATTCTATCGTGCTGGAAACTCCAAATTGAGGCGTCCTGGGGTCGTCGATGCCAAGCGAGGTGCGAACGGTTTTGGCGAAGGGGAAATCGACTTGTAGTGGCGTCTGTATTGTGACGGAAACGAGCAGTCGGGCCTTGCGGGATTCGTCAATGCTAGGAGGGCGCGCTTGATTTGTCGAGGCCGAAGGATCAACAACAAGATTCGTCGTACATGATTCATCGATGCTAGGCGTGCGTGGGGGATTTGTCAAGGTGGAAGGCTCAACAACAGTATACGCCGAGTGCTCTGATACCAACATGATTCGATCCTCCGATTCGGAGCGGGTGTGCGGTCAGAGAGGATAAAATCTCGGAGAGGATCATCACGACCCTTCCTCGACCCAGTCTTCCCAATGACAGGAGATACAAGAGGAGCCGGGCTCCACCGAGAGAGAAGAGGAGCCTTGCTCATTCCTATTCCTAGCCAAGAAGATGAACAAAGAAGGATGAGATTCGAGAGAGATAATTATGGTTTAATCTTTCATAACAATAAGCCCACTCCCCCCACCTATATATAGTGAGAGATAATTGTTTAACAAAAAGTACTAATTATGCCCCTCACGTGAGCTGCATAATGCATGAAAATAAAAGCGTGCAAAAATTAGGAGAGAATAACAGTGCGTGAAAAATAAAGGTTTAGGGTACTAGTAGATACACATCATCCTGGATACGCGTTGACTCCCCCATCGTGGGCCCAAACAGATATATACTTGAGTTAGACCACGTGCAAAAATGACTTTGAATCAACATTAGTATTTAGAGATCACTTGAGTCGATTCATGTATGACTTAATTGCAAAAAATTATGTTGTCAATTCCATGAATGAGGTGGCGAAGATTCAGACGAGCTGGATGACTATATTGAGCACTCAAACAAGAGAATCGATGATGATTAAAACAAAGATCCACGGTTGATGTGTCCATGAGGTGTATCAAACGTCTGAATGAAAAATAAATTGGGAAAAATCATAAAAGAAACCAAGTAATGTTCACTTATGAACTATTTGATTTGATATATTTGATGTGTTAATATTTGTTGTTTATAAATGATAGGAATAAGGATTCCTCTAAAGGAAAAGCGTCTATGCCATCTGAGGAGCCACCAACCGTTCAAGATTACACCTTCATGAAAAACTCATCTTATGAGAGATGCAACCTCTTTACCTACTCCTTCATGTGTAGACTTGAGCGAAGAGTTTTTGGGCTTGTTAGATGCAGCCTCATTACCTTTTGATTTTTCATGCATGCCAGATGTATTTAACTGGTGAGCAAATACATGTTGATCTTGTATGTTTGAGAAAACATAAGGCATAAACATTTAAATATATAGCACAATGCACTTTCTTCCCTTGACTTGGCATTTTATTTTTCAAATTCTTAAACTTATCCCACAAAATCTTCTTTCTTTGAACAACTTCCATGTACTCCATCACGAACACACTACAATCATGTTTTTTTGTTTTCGCAGGGATACCATACTGTGTTTATTGTCCATTGCATGATGTTTGGGGGAAGACGTCATACATCTCCTCGCTGAGTGCTGCTATCTGCACAAATATGAAATAAAGTATACACTAGAGAAAAATGAGATGTACTCCTTCTAGAAGAACACCTTGATGAATTGGATTAGGAATGGAGTCGAAAAAGACCATGTTTCCTGCTTGATATTGCCCATTAGCAATGCCCATTGGCCTTTGTTGTGAACATGCTGTAGGATTTTATCAGCTATTTCAATTGGATTTTATGAAATCCAATTGTAAACATCTATTTAGATAATTCTATTGCACTCATCCTGTAACAAAAAATCAATTTGATTTTATGAAATTTGTTGGAAAAGCTTACGTAAAGAGGCCCATGATGGAGCCCTTTTGTTTATTTTTCTTCTTCTCTCCTCTTTAGTCCCACATCATGTATATGGATCTCTTCTCTCTTTCTCCCTCCTATAAATGTGTATTCATATCTTGTATTTCATTATTGAGAAAGTATATACAAGTTTCAGGTTTTCTCCACATGGTATCAGAGGAAACAGGTCCTCCGTGCGGTTAAGTCTTCTCTAATCGCTGCTTCCCGCGTTCTCTAACAACTGCTTCCCGCGCGATTAAGCCTTCTCTAACCGCTGCTTCCCGCGCGGTTAAGTCTTCTCTAACCGCTCCTCCTTCTGCTCTCTCTCGTGGCTTCCACCTCCCTTTCTTCCTCTTCCTCTTGGTCCTCTTACAACTCTCTCTCTGTCAGGTGGGGCCATTTCCCCTTTCCCCATCTAATCACGCAGTTTCTTCCTGTCTACCCGCTCCTCTTTCTACTCACTGCGGTCTCCTTACGCGATCTCCTTGTCTACTCGCCTTGCCGCCACGTTCTCGCCCTCTCGCCGCATGCTTGTCTACTCGTCTTCTCGCGCGGTTTATTCGCTGCTTGGTCGTTGCGACTTCTCTAATCGCTGTGGCTTCTCCTCTTTGTTGTGGGCTTCGCATTTTGGTTGCGGCATCTTCCTTGCCGCTGGTGTGTTGTCACCATGACCTGTAGCTTCTCTAGTCGCGGAGGCTTCTCCTCTCTAATCGCTTCGCATCTTGGTCGCGACCTCTTCCTTGCCGTTGGTGTGTTGTCATCGAGACCGTACAGTCTTCTTGCGCGGTTTACCGTGCGGTCTTCTCGCGCGGTTTACTGGGCGACCTCTTTCTGCTCGCTATTCTGGCCGCCCGATCTGCTCACGCGGTCTCCTCTCTATTCGTCGGTCTACTTGCCGCCGTTCTAGCCTCCTGACCGCCTTGCCATGAGGTCTTCTCTTGATTCTATCGGACATACGGCTTCCTCTCCTGCAGATTGCCCGACCCTTGTCCCTGAACTCCAGGATGAATTGCGGATCACCACTATTTCTTTAGCCGGGAAAAATAATTTTGTGGAGTGAGTGCACTCTGTTCGCCGAGTTCTTCAGTCCAAATGCTTTCTACATCACTTGACCCAAGCTGTACCCACTGCTCCTACTGAAGACTGGTTGCGCAACGTTGGTCAAGTTTAGACTTGGCTCCTCAACTCCTTTGATGGCGAACCTTAACGGATGACCATGTATCATGAGACGGCTAAGGCGATGTGGGGTGAGCTCCATTCTCTCTATTTTGGAAAAGAGTCTCCAGCACCTGTATGACATCATAATAGATCTCAGACTCTTGACGTTGGCGGGGCCGCCGACCTCACCTCGTTTTTTACTCGGGCCAAGACTCTGGTTGAAGCCTGGATTCAACATCATCCCCATACGATGGATCTTGCTGCCTAACATGCCCAAAAAAAAGTCGTCGGTGTTGCCATGATGATGACTCGTGTCCCGTCTCATCTTCAGAGCGTTCGGGCTCATATCCTCTCCTCTGCTGTTACTCAGTCACTATCTGATGTGTGCTCCATGTTGCTCAAGGTCTCACCACCTCCTGACAGTTCTGGACCTCCGTCACCGGCCCTCCTTCAGCAGACTTCTGCGCCCTTACTTCCTCTCCCTCTTCCTGCTCGTGGGGGGTGTTCAAGTCTTGGGGCAGAGGTCGGGGTGTCCGACCACGACCTAAGTGTTCCTTCTGCGGTAAGGACGACCACCTTGAGGCTACTTACTACCGCAAGCATGGGCTTCTCCTCGTCTGCTTGCCTCTGTTGCTGCCAACGACTCATCTACCACTCATACTGACCTTGAAGAGGTCCGACTTCAGCTCCAACAACTTCATGGTCTGCTCAGCCGCCCACCTGCCTCCGTTACCTCCATCTCAAATGAAGGTATCGCTTGTCTCTCCACTAGTCCGCGCTGGATAGTGGATTCAGGTGCCACTCATCACATAACCTCACTACGACCACATCAGTACTTGGATTCTCCTCATCCTAAATGTATCACAGTGGCCAATGGGGACACTGTTCCGGTCTCCGGCTCTGCTGATATCCCTCTCACTTCTTCTCTATCCCTATGCTCGGCTCTTCTTGTTCTGGGCTTTCTGTTTAATTTACTTTCTATTGGTCGCCTCACTGCCAATTTGAATTGCTCCGTAACATTTACATCTTTTTTCTAATACAGGATCGACGGACGCGGAATATCATTGGTAAGGGACGACTGTAGAACGAGTTCTACCTTCTTGATGACTCTCCTACTATCCTCTCCTCCCTCTCCTCCGTCAATTGACATTGGCTTCTTGGGCATGCCCCTTTACCGGTCCTCCAGAAAGCTCTACCAGATGTATCTCTTCCTTCTTTTCAGTGCGAATCTTGTATTTTAGGTAAACAACCCCGTTCATCTTTTCCATCTCATTGTACTCGGAGCTCTGCTCCTTTTATTTTAGTGCACTCCGATATTTGGGCTTCGTACAAAATCACTAGCTTTTCTGGGTATCGCTATTTTTTAACTTTTATTGATGATTATTCTCGAATGATGTGACTATATTTACTTCGTGATCGCTCCGGGCTTCCCTGTGTCTTTCAGACATTCATCCTTGAGACCCGCACGCAATTCTCCGCGAACATCAAACCTCTCCACACTGATAATGCTCGTGAATACACTAACCACGAATTTGCGAATTTCTGCTCTGAATTTGGGGTCATTCACCAAACATCGTGTGCTTATATCCCCCAACAAAACGGAGTCGCGGAACGTAAGAATCGACATCTGCTTGATGTTGCTCGCTCTCTCATGCTTCACATGCAGGTCCCCAAAGCTGATTGGAACTTTGCGCTTTCAACGACATGCTATCTGATTAACCGTCTCCCCTCCCCCATACTCCACAATGCACTCTGTTCAGCCTCCTGTTCCCCTTTACTCCGACATTCTCTCTCACACCCCGCATCTTTGGTTGTACCTGCTACGTTCACATTCTTGGTCCATCCACGGACAAGTTGGATCCCTGGGCGGCCAAACACATCTTTGTTGACTATTCACGAACTCAGAAAGGCTATGTGTGCTACTCTCCTGCTAGCCGCAAGGTGACTGATTCTGCTGATGTTACCTTTCGAGAGGATCTTCCTTTCTTTTCCGCTCCAGATCCAACTCTTCTACCACCACCCGTCCTACGACCTTTCATTCCTGTTATCACTCCACCACCACCAATTCCTAACCGGGCTCCCGCTCTTCCCAAGCCACCTCTTATATATGTTTACACTCGTCGCCATACTGGCTCCGTTGCCCCAATGCAGTTGACTTCAACTTCTGATGCTCCGCGTCCTGCTGATTCGACACCAGAATCAACCGCTCATCCCATGGCGAACTATGTATCCTTACATCGCCTATCCCCGCAACTTCAAACATTTGCCACTTCATTATCCTCGATTTCTGTACCTAACTCTGTGCAGGAGGCTCTCCAACATCCTGGCTGGCGGGCAGCCATGAAAGAAGAAATGACTGCTCTCTGGGCTAACCAGACATGGAACTGGTACCTCTACCTACCGGCCAGACACCTGTTGGGTGTAAATGGGTCTTTGTCATCAAACATGCTCCTGATGGGGCAATTGACCGTCTGAAAGCCCGACTGATGGCTTGTGGCTTTACCCAACAGCAAGGTCTCGATTATGAGGAAACATTCTCTCTAGTAGCCAAGCTCAACACCGTTCGTGTCCTCTCCGTGGCTGTGCATCGCCACTAACCCTTACATCAACTGGATATCAAGAATGCGTTTCTGAATGGCGACATCCAGGAAATAGTCTACTTGCAGCAACCTTCCGGATTTGAGACCACGAGGGAGTCTCGAGTTTGTCATCTTAAGAAGTCCATCTATGATCTCAAACAATCCCCTCAGGCATGGTTCGATAGGTTCAGTAAGGCAGTTCGGGAAGTCGGCTTTACTCAGAGCATAGCAGACTTCTCTCTGTTCACTCGACATCGGACAACAAGAACGGTTCTTCTGTTAGTATATGTTGATGACATCTTAATCACTGGAGACTATTCAAAAGGAATCCAAGCGGTCAAACAACATCTTAGCTCCGTCTTTCAAACAAAAGATCTGGGGCACCTTCGATACTTCCTTAGTCTTGAGGTCGTGAGACATCCGGATGGACTTGTCCTCTCCCAACGAAAGTACAGTTTTGATCTCCCTCAAGATGCTGACTACTCTTGATGCAAGCCGACTTCTACTCCAATGAATGCAAATCATAAGCGGTGTGCACATGCTTCAGATACTGATTTTCCTCTCGAAAATCCTGAATATTATCGACGACTTGTTGGAAAATTGATCTACCTAATAAGATCGGATATATCCTTTGTTGTTAGGGTGGTTAGCCGGGTTATGTATGCTCCTCGAATATCTTAAAACAGCTCCGGGTCAAGGGCTGATATACAAAATCTCATCCTTTACTCCAACGTTAGTTGCGTATTCTGATGCAGATTATACTGGTTCCTTGGATGATCGGCGGTCAACCAGTGGTTTTTGTACCTATTTTGGAGGTCATCTTGTTACCCGACGGAGTAAGAAACAAGCCGTTGTTGCTCGATCCTCAGCTGAAGCAGAATATCGATCGATGACATCGGTTGTCTCTGAGCTCATATGGCTTGAAAGTCTCCTCGCCGATCTAGGAGTAAAACTTCCCTCACCAGCCATCCTATTATGTGACAGCCAAACGGCTATACACAACAAAGAATCCGGTCTTCCATGAAAGAACAAAACATATTGAAGTGGACTGTCACTTTATCCGGGAGAAAGTTCAAATGAAGAAGATAGAATTGAAGCATGTTCTGGGTACTGAATAAGTTGCTGATATCCTCACAAATGCCCTACCAAGTACCCTTTTTTATCAGTTCCTGTCCAAGCTGGGTGCCTATGAATTGTACGCTCCAGGTTGCGGGGGAGTGTTGGAAAAACTTATGTAAAGAGGCTCATGATGGAGCCTATTTTTTTTATTTTTCTTATTCTCTCCTCTTTAGACCCACATCATGTATAAGGATCTCTTCTCTCTTTCTCCCTTCTATAAATATGTATTCATACCTTGTATTTCATTATTGAGAAAGTATATACAAGTTTCAGGTTTTCTCCACAAAATTCAATTGGAAAATTCATATCAAATTTCTGCACTCACAATTTCCAACCAGTTTTACAAATTCTATTTGTAAAATTCATTTCAGATTTCTACTGTGACATACTTTTTGCAAAGGATTTTCAATCGGAATTAATTTATAGGCAAAGAGGTCACGATGGATGATCTAGATCATCCGGTTATTAAATTTACATTTTTACATGACATAAAAATAAACAAAATTAATAAAATATTCAATTAATAATAATACCTATTGGAGAGGCAAAATTTGTGTATTATTTTATTAAAGAGAAGGCTCCCTCATATGGAGGGAAAACTACAAGGGCAATACAGTAAAACATGAGTAAAAATAACGCAATTCTAGCACTCCACATCAAGTTGTGCGTGTGATATCTTGCATGCCCAACTTGCACATAATCTTTTCGGACACAGTCTGACTTAACCCCTTGGTGAGAGCATCCGCTAGTTGTTTATCTGAAGGAACAAATGATGTGCTCACAATTCTATATTCTCTTTGATGAAGTGGCGATCAACCTCCACATGCTTTGTGCGGCCATGTTGGACGGGATTGTGAGCAATGCTAATGTCGGCTTTGCTATCGCAGTAAAGTCTTACGCGGTCTTTGTTTTTCATGTCAGGTTTGTTGAAAAGGGATTTAATCCACAGTCTTTCGCAAATCCCTTGTGCCATATCTCTGAATTCTGCCTGTGCACTTGACCAGACAACCACATGTTTTTTACTCTAAATTACCAAATTACTGCCAACAAAAGAACAATAACCAAAGGTGGACCTCATATTATCAACTGAACCGGCCCAATCCGCATCAGTATAGACTTCAACAGTTAGTTCTTTTCCCGAGGAGAACAAGATACCCTTTTCAGGAGAGGGCTTGAGATACCGAAGAATACGGTAGACGACTTCTAAGTGACGTGTTTTGGGAGAATGCATGAACTTATTGATGACACCCACAACATATGAGATATCCAGGAGAGTATGTGATAAATAGATAAGGAGACCAGCCAGTCGTTGAAATCCAGTAATATCAGCAACCACTTCCCCATCATCTCTACCCAATCGGTGGTTGACTTCAATTGGGGTGTTAGCAGGTCTGCACCCGCTCAGCCCATACGACTGGAGCAAGTCAAGGATATACTTCCACTGAGATATGAATATACCATGCTTCGATCGAGCGACCTCGATTCCTAGGAAGTATCTGTGATTTTTTAAGTCTTTTACTTCAAACTCCGTTGATAGTCCTTGTTTCAGAGTGTGGATTTCTTCAGTATCATTGCCCGTGATAATAATATCATGCACATAAACAATAAGAACAGTGTGTCTCCCATGTTTGCGGCTTACAAATAAAGTATGGTCAACATTGCTCTGGGAGTATCCAAATGCAATCATAGCTCTATGAAACCTCACAAATCAGGCCCGAGGAGATCGTTGTATGCCATATAAGATTTTCTTCAACCTGCATACCTTTCCCCAGATCCCGCAAGTGTAAGAACAGACGGTAACGACATGTAGACTTCTTCTTTCAAGTCCCTGTGAAAAAACACATTTTTCACATCTAAACTGCATAAAAGTCCACCCTTTACAGACATCACATGAGAGCAAAACCTTTAGGCTCCGTTCGTTTCGCAGGAATTGAAATGCAGGAATTGGAATTGACTTCAATTCCAATTCCCGCAGGAATTGGAATTGAAGTCAATTCCAATTCTGTCGTTCGGCTAAATGCAGGAATTCTGTCGCGGAAATTGGAATTATTAATTCCTCTGTTCCGCTCAATATTAGAATTTTTCCGTCCGAGCGCGCATTTTTCACCCGGGCGCGCATTTTTTTCGCCTGAGCGCATATTTTTTCGCCCGGACGCGCATTTTGTGCCCTGGAGAGCATTTTTCGCAGGGCGCGCATTTTGTGTCCGGTCAAAAAATGCGGGCTCGGGCGAAAAATGCGCGCCCGGGCCAAAAATTGGCGCTCGGGCGAATAAAATTGCATCCCGAAGAAAAATTCGCGGCCGGGAAAAAAATTCGCGCCCGAGCGAAAAATTCGATCCCAGGCGAATAATTTGCGATGTGGCGAAAAATGGGCGCTCAGGCGAAAAATGGGCGCCCGTGCGAATAAAATTGCAACCGGATGAAAAATTCCCGTCCGGGCAAAAATTCCGTGTCTGGGCGAAAAATCCGCGTCCGGGCAAAAAATTCGCTCTCGGGCGAAAAAATCGTGCCCGGGCGAAAAATGCGCTCTTGGGAGGGCATTTTCGCTCGAGCGAAAAATGCGCGGCCAGGGAAAAAAGGGCGCCAGGGCTTAAAATGGTCGCTCGGGCAAAAAAATGCGCGCCCGGTCTAAAAATGTTGACTCAAGCGAAAAATGCGCGCCCAGGCGAAAAATGCGATCCCGGGCAGAAAAATGTGCGCTCTGTCAAAAATTTCGCTCTTTGGCAAAAAATGCGGTCCTGGGCGAACAACAAAATTTGCGTTGATATATTTTTGAGAGAGTTGGGGATGCGCTGGTAGGGGTGAGAATCACGAATGAAGACCTCGTGAGGTAAGAATTTAGGGAGCCGTATTTCTTCTATAATCATTTCCCATGGGAATTGAAATGAATTTCAATTCCAATATAATATTATGGCCGCCGAACAGTCACAATTGGAATTGACAATTGAATGCCAATTCCAAAGCCCCAAATCCATCGAAACGAACGGAGCCTTATAGAATTCATCTTCGCCATAGGGACAAAAGTTTTCTGGTAGTCAATCTCCATGGTCTGTGTGTTTTACTGTATTGCCCTTGTAGTTTCTCCCTCCTATATATATGAGGGAGCCTCCTCTTTAACGAAATAATACATAAATTTTACCTCTCCAACATGGTTTCAGAGCAATGAATGGATCCTTTTCGACAATGGGAGACATGAGTCCATCAACAATGCTCACTTTGTTCCTACCAGACAAAGGAGTATACGACACAAAACCTGATGCAGAACTAGTCACGTGGTCTGTGGCATCAGAATCAATGATCTATTGGGAGGAAGAGCAAGGAGTGGAGAAGTGAGCCTCTGGAACTCCCTGATGGGCATATGATGAGCTGACAGACTAGGAGGACGGGAGGCGTGGTTAAGCATGAAGTGGAGGAAGGCGAGAATCTCCTCAATAGAAAGCGCAGAAGGAACCTCATGGGCAGCAAGTCCTTCATAAGGAGCAGGATCATCAATGACATTTGAGAGATTAGCCGAGCGAGACGGAGTGACGCAAGACGAATCTATAGGAGGCGGATAAACGGTGACCTAACCCTTACATGCTATGCAAATCCGACGATTAAATCACAATTTGATAATAAATAATAACATCCCACGCCCATAATTCACAAAAAGGCAGAATAATTTATTAGGGCAAATCAAGTTTATGCTTTCTCCGCGTGGAGGGCCAAAGAAAAAGCGCGCGGTGAATCAACCCTTTCTACAATTAGAGACTATCAAGGAGAAAATAACATAATAAACTATAATCCAAAGCAAACATCAAATAATCATACCATAACAATGTTTTACAACTAAATACTAATAAAAAACACAATACAAATATTAGGGCTGCTGTAATAAAATGCTTCTGAATGTTGAAGTACTCAAAGAGGGATTTCAGGGGTTTGGTGGAACTAGATCGGGTAAGGGGAAAGTTGGTTAGGGGTTGGGAGCGCTTGATTGAGGCGGATAGGGATTGGATCAGGGCTGGTTTACTCGAATTCGGGCAATAAACTGATTTTGGTGGCTGTTTTGAGGGGCTCCACGTGTGGGGACTAGCGGCAGCCTGGGGGTAGGATGCTGGAGGGAGATCTGGGGGTTATTGGTTGGACAGTAAGGAGGGGGCCTTTTGTGGGGGTGGAGGGCTTGAGTTGATGGGAAGGTGGAGTGGTTGTCTTGTTCTGGGAGTAAACCGGGCGGGTGGCCTGTTTTGGAAGGTTGTCGGCCATGTTTAGGAGGTTGAGGAGGGACGAAAGCTTGTGGAGGGGTGCCCGGATGAGGCCCTGAAGGTGGCCGGCCGTTGGACAAGGGGGAGGAATGTGGCGGAGGGGCTGTCTGTTGACCTCAGAGGTGGAAATAGGGGAGGCAACTGCTTGACAGGGGGTAGACAACAAGGTGGAGGGTGGGGGAGGAGGAAAATACCAAGATACAAAGACCTTATCCCAGGAGTTATCACCAAGGGGTTCCACAGAGTTGGCACCACAGAGGAGATCACCGGAATAAGGAAGAATCTCTCCACACATTCGACAATGAAGATGGCGACAACCCTTAACATTATATATATAATAATATGAAATTAGGACACCCTTAATCAACGACTATAATTGACCGTTGGTCTCGGGGCAAAAACTATATGAAATAATAACCGAAAAATACAAAGCTATATATGAAATTGATTCACAACGCGAATCCGGACGCATCCGCAAATTCGGATCGTCGATCCAGGCACGCCATATATGGTTAGTCGCCACAATGCATCACGGAGAAGGTCGACCCTGACTGCGACCAAAGCCACGATCGCAATGAGGAGCAGGATCCCCGCGTGGAGAAGAAAAATCATAAAGCTTAAAGCAACTGTCTCGAGTGTAACAGACTTTCTCACAATAATCACACGTCAAATGATCCTTGTCCATCGACTTGGACCTAGTGTCACGGAAAGAGTGGCTTCCGGGACTGAACCGAGTGGAAAGAGCAGAGCCCTCAACAACAGTGTCAGGTAATCGAATCTGCCGACGATTATATTCTCGTTGTACCAAACTATACACCTCAAGTAAAGAAGGGAGAGGAGAGCAGCTACGAGTCTGAACACTGATGGGATCAAGGTCACAGTGGAGACCATGAAGAAACTCAAACATCTGGTTGTGTTTCTCCCGGGCACGGACCAGCCCCTCATCCTGAAAGGAGACTAGAGTAAGCGAATCAAAATGATCATACCATTGGTAAAATTGAGTATACTCCAGGTAGTAGGTGTTGGTGTTACTATGATCTGGAAGTAGTCAAACAGGTAGTCTCACTGCCAACGCGATATGTGCCTATATGACTGCACATAAGAGTGTTTAGAGAAGTTGGAGGAATAGATTGTGTTGGCCTTACTCATATGTGATGAGTGAAGGAACATGGACTTGAAGGCGTCAAGTGCGTTGAGACCTCACAACCAAGGCGTCGAGTGCGTTGAGACCACACAGCTAAGGCGACGATTGCGTCGAAGGCGTTGAGTGCGTCGAGACCTCACAGCCAAGGTGTTGAGTGCGTTGAGACCACATAGCCAAGTCGTCGAGTGCGTCGAGTGTGTCGAGACATCTCGTCGATTCGTCGAGTCATTTCATCTATTCTGGGTCTGCGGATAGCGACGATTCAAGCCTGTTTATACCCCTGGGTATATATATATATATATATATATATCTGTTGCCTTAGGGTTTCATAGTATATGAGTTACGGCGAACCCGAAACTGACGGAAAGTGTTTCCCGAAGTGCCAATCTCGTCGCTCCTGTAAGCCCCGATTCCGGTGCCTGCCGCCTCCTCCTCTCCTGGTGCAGACCTAGCAGTCTGTGGAGACGCAGAGGGCTTTCCATTCTCCATCCCTGATCTTGTTTGACAAGGTTCCGGTGTTTTCCCCGTTCGTGTCGATTTCTGTAGAGCCGCAAATCCATTTTGCGTGAACTCACCTGCCGGCCATGAACTGTTCTGGAGCATCTTGATTGAGTGCTGACTCAATCTCACTCAGGTATTCTCCTATTTTATGTTATGCAAACTTTTTGATCAATGTTCATCGCAAGATCCAAGTTTCTCTTTAGGGTTTTTTTTGACTTTGTTCCGCTGCGCACATTTGATGTGTTGTTATGTAAAACCCTACAGTAGGCAACATGAGGATGATTCCCCTGGCACAAAAGAAACATTTGTCGTCGCAACTGAAAAATCCGAGCCGCATTTCCACGACAGCGCTTCCAAATGTTGGCCGCATTGTTCAGACAGAGATAATTGGAGGCAATAGACTCCTGCATAGAGTTGGTCAGCCGTGACATTACCAATGTGTTCTCGAAGTTCCATTGTGGCCAATCAGGAGAGGTAGGAGTAGGTGCCCTAGTAGTATCACTGAGGTAGCCAAACAGGTGGCGGCTCTTGAGGGACAAAGTAACATAATGAGCCCACAGAAGATAATTGGTCCCATCCAATTTAATAGTAGTAATCTGTGGAGTCCCATGATTATGAATGACACGAAGAGAGCTAGAAGAAGGCAAAGAATCCAGAGGAGCACTACCACCGGACGAGACATCATGAGTTTCACCATTTCTCGACATCACAGGCGAGGTAAAAGAACAACACCGGGGTACGAACTGAGAGAAATCTCACTCATAAAATTAGAAGCACGGAGGAGTGCAATCACACAAGAAGAGGAAGAAACATCTTTGGATGTAGGGAAAACAGACGCCAGAGAAGCTTTCACTGCATAAATCCGGTGTCAAAAGGACTCAGTCAGCCTTGTGAAAGAGAGGGAAGGCTTGCCCTGGTGGGAGAGGAAGAAGTGGGGGGGGACCAACGCTTGCTGGAGAGGGAAGACCGACCCAGTTGGGAGAGGAAGAAAGAGGAGGGGCCGGGTGGCGCTTGCTGGGAAAGATGGCTGACCGACGCTTGCTGGGAGTAAACGAGGACAGTGCTGGCGTTCGCCGGAAAGAGGGCCGTCCGACACTCACAGGTAAAAGGTGGATACGGGACCGACGCTAGCGGAACTAGGTTGGGGCGGAGAAAACGAAAAGTTGGAAGTGAGAGCGGCGGTTCGACGGAAGCGGACGGAAGCGAGATTGGCGGCAGTGGACGGCTAGGGCACCAAGAGCACGGGCTCTGATACCGTGTTGGAGAGGTAAAATTTGTGTATTATTTCATTGAAGAGGAGGCTCCCTCATAATTATAGGAGGGAGAAACTCCAAGGCAATACAGGAAAACATGAGTAAAAATAACGTAATTCTAACAATACCTAAAATTATCCCATAGTCGCTCTCAAAACTGCTACAAGCTCAGATTCTCAATACACCCATTGTATCTCCGCTTCCCATGTATTTTGATTCATGCTTGCTCCAATAAGTATCAGGCTGCCCTCAATCCGTGATCTCTTAACTACTCTTTGCAATTTGTAATGCTCAGATTCTCAATACCCTTTCAATTTGTAATGCCTTTATGCCACACTGGAAAGTTACATTGGTACATTCATATTTTTGTTTGACTTTCCTGTTCTATGCTGCATTGAAATGAACGAATATCAACTTCAAAGCTTTTTCTTAGGTACAGTCATGAAATAATTTCTGATTTATTGTTCTCATAATTAGTGTTTAGTTCAATATTGAAATATTTTTGTCTATCCAACATAGTAATTTAATATCCTAGAAAGTTAATATTTTATGATATTGTTCTAAAACATAGTTACACTGAACATAAAATTGAATATAGAATGTTGTATGACCCTCACTGTAATTTCAGTGCCAAAATAGAGAATCTTCCTCCAAGTATTCTCGAGAGAATCTGAACTGTATATATATTCATCATGCAGGAGAAAACATTCTGAATTAGCTACTGAAATTTCTAGTCTTCATCGCAAGGAGCAAAAATTCCTGTCTGAGGTATCACGTTTGTGTCAGTTTGATGTTTCGTACTGTAAATTAATTCCTTGAAATGTCCATTAAACTTCAATTATGCAATTAAGAGTTTTTCTTGTATTTTTACTGAGAAGTTGATGATTCAGGATCAGGTGAACTTGTAGTGTAATTGTGCCATACAGAATTCTAATAAGAGTTAGTCTAGTGTTGTGGTGGTTCTATGAATGCTGCAATGCATAAACCAATTATCCGACAAATAGTTTAAGTGTTGGAATTAATAAAGATGTTTGCTAGCAACCACGATTCAGGTTAGAACACTTGATAAACAAGAAATTTCATGTTAAATTAAGTTTAAGAGTGCTTTAATTAGATTTGGGAAAATATATCTTGCAAGTAAAACTTATAATGCGAAAACTTGTGCATATTATTATCCCAAATATCTTGTTTGTTCACCAATATGCAGCACTAAGCAATATTGACTTCAAACAAGAACATACATAAGTAATAGAGTCAGGGGAAGCGAAAAAGAGCTGATTCGGTGACTAGACAGTGACATAGCTGCAGTTGTGCCGTGATACATATGGTATTGAGGGACTTGCCTTCAGCGGGAGCGCGGGCCACGAATCCCGCCGGCACGTATTCTACAATGATCTCCGACATCTTGTCCTCTGACACCTGGCCGTCTGGAAAGACGTAGTCCAAGAAATGGGTCGCGTAGTTCTGCCTTCCCTCCGCGCCATCACCATCTCCAATTCTCCATCACCACCCATTGTGCGAGTCGAAGGGGAGAGTAGAAGGAATACGAGTGATGAGTAAGGGATAATAGTTAATGCGGTCGGTGAGAACCGTTCGAAGGGGAATATTTATAGTGGCACGGGGAAAAAGGATCCGGCTAATCGGCTCGAGACCGCTCGCCACCCACGTACTCGCAAGCCTCACAGAGTTCGCGTGGCTTAGGCTCACCCACTACCAATTACGGGCAGTGAGACAAATCTGTCCTACGTCACAAATCTATATTCACAGCAAATCAAGCGATAACTAAACCAATGCGAGTAGCAGAGTTGCATGACAAGAAATAATAGATAATGTCTTCAGATCACGCATACATAGGAAACAAATAAAACAAGTTAAATAAAATTCATACCACCGAGTCAATGTGGGATCCACCTCCACGAGCTGCGTCCTCGCGTCCTCACATGCGGGCCTCCCCTTTGGATGATCTCCCCGCGAATGGCGACGATTTTGTGTTGAAGGGTGCGGCTACATTCATCAATCTTCCTCAAGTGCCCCTCCAACGAAGCGGTGTTCCCTTCAAGGAGCGTCTGCATCGCACCAATAAACACAGCGTACTCGCGCTCCAATGCGTCCACTCGCTGTTGAAGGACGAGAAGGTGGGGAAGACCATCGTCCGCGGGCTGATCCCTCTCCTCCTGGATCTCTCAAAGCATGAGCCCATTCTTTCGCAGGATGCTCGCTACCCACTTCGTTAGTTCGGCGACAGACGCCGACTCGCCGAGGATGTCACGGATCATGTCGGGAGAGGGATGCACCGAGTATGTTCTGGTGTCGTCCAGTTCACCGCCGATAGAGACGTCGGTTGCATCTGATAAAGGCGAGCGAGAATTTAGTGCAAGGTTGACACGACCAAAGAAGATGAGGGTTCCGATGGCTAACCTAGAGAGGTTTCGACCTCCTTCCCGGAGTTGCGTGAGTGCGTACTCGGGTGATTGCCGAAGGGGTCATTGAGGGGCAACATTAGAGACTTCCCCGACCCCACTTGCGGGAGGTTTGGATTACGGGGAGACTGGACAATGGGTGCTGAAGTTCCCGCACCCCTACCCGCCGACGACACCGTGGTGTTAGCGAATTCCCGACTGTGGTCATGGGTCGGAGATCTCGCGGTGGAGGGAGTTGAGACGAGGTCGACGAAAGAAGGTATTGCACATCAAGACGTTGTTAGTAATCACTTAGTAAAAAGCGCGAGACGGAGGGCGGGGAGGAATGAATTCCTTGGCCTGGGATCAACGCGCGAGCATCCAGTTCGTCCAGACTCACCGAGCCCCCCTGTGTCACGACCCGTCTCAACAAGATCAGAGTGCGCTTCGGGCGGGTCGTGATGCCACAGGCATGCAGAGAAAAAAAACCATGCCTGCTAAGGCGGGACCAGAATTATACAACTAGTTTTTAAAACAGCTATTTTTGAAAGAATTTTAAATGATTTTTAGAGTAGTGCGGAAGTCATGCATTTTTTATAAAAACTAAGGCACCAGTAGTGCCCAGATTAAATGAATGCAATTAGTCACAAATGTAGAATATCATAAGTGAAATGAACTAGTACCATGTTTTGCCCTAAAAAGTTGTCCACGATACAAGAGAAAATGTCTGATGATAACTAATACATAAGCAGAAAAATCCCAACAGTACTGAAGCAAAATACATAGAACCTGCGGATACATTAGACAAAGAGAAACCTCCAAACAAAAGTTGTAGCTGGCGGGAGAAATCTCAGGAACCGGGCGGCGCAGTCACGAAACCTAAGGCAAATCCAAACAGAATGAAAAATGCCTCAGAACATGAAGTTACATAATGATTCAAGTCAATAGCTTACGCAAAAAGTAAGTAAAGAAAACTAGAGCTCAGTGAGCTAGTCTTACATGTAACAACCAGACAAGTAACCATGTCTAACAAGATTCTTTTACGTTAATAGCTTACTCCGGAGTTTAGCCTAGCTGCAAAACCATAAGCGATCTATATTGAAGGGTGAATGTGTTGTCATTTGGTGTACAGGATTCCAGTGTATAAATTGATGCAAGGCTTATCAACGACGGTGCTTGCAATGATCGACTAATGGTTTCTGTTACCAGTTAGTCGGGAGCTCGATTCAAGGCGTCACACCAAAACAACACTCTTACCTCAATATTTGCATATGATTGTATATGAGTTCAGGGATTCAAGATTTAATAAAGGCAATTTATTATTTTGATGATTTCAGTTTATAAGAGTCCATTTTATCGCAACAAGTCAAGTAATATAAATTTCATGTTTGCAAGCGAGAGAGAGATTTCTCTACTTGCCTCAAGGTCGCGTCGAAAAAGCTAGCGACAGCTAAGTGGCGCGAGCAAGGTTAGGAGCTCGAGTTAAACCTGTTCAGGATCCACAACGCAGTTTAGGTTGAATTAACAAGAGTTTTGTACTTGCACATGCGTTGAATAATCGCATCACACCACAGGGGGGGGGGGGTTGTAGAAATTTACCTCCCTCGAGAGTGAGGGGAGAAGTGGCTACCGCGTGAGATCGGGGATTTTGGCGGTTGGAGGCGAAAATCCCAAGATTGGAGCGATCCCACCACCTAGACTGGACGAGCGGCACCGAAAACATAAACATAAGCGAAATTAGTCGAATTCACGACAAACTTAAGGGAGACCGACGAAATTACGTCAATCGGAGGGCGGAAATCCTCCTAAAAAATTAGGGCAAATAGAATACGAGGGATTGATGAAATTCCTTACCCAAGGAGACCCGATCTGGGCTCAGGAATCCACGAGGAGGGGTTTCGAGCGAAAACCCTAAGAGTCCCTCCCGAATTCCACCGGCCGGAACGAGGAGGAGCTTGAGTCGCCGGAGAAAGATGCTGTCTTTGCCTTCACTGGCCGGAGGAGGAGGTGAGGTGGCCGTCTGCTGCCCTTACTGGCTGGCGAAGAAGAAGAGAGGAGGGAGAGCATGCGGCGGCAGGCAGAGGCTTGGGAAGAGGTCACCGGAGCCTAGGGTGTAGTCGGCCAAGAGAGGTGCCGGTTGCAGGAACCGCCGGCCACGAGGAAGGAGCAAGAGGCGACGGGGAAACCAGAGGAGGGGCGCCGGAGGCCTACCGGAGGAGGAGGAGGCGCCGGAGGCCGGGATCGAGGCTGCCGGGGGATGCGCAGGACGGAATCGGGGCCGTCGGGTGCGAGCGAGGCGGAAGCTGCTCCTGCGGGTTTCTTGCGGGATGCGGAATTAACCGGGGCTCGGGAATTTAATAAGGGGGGGGGGGTAGGTTTAGGACCGGTTGTTTTGGTTTGGTCTTTTTTTATTGTTTTTACTATTATTATTATTATTAATAATAGGGGGGGGGGGTTGTTACATTCTCCCCTACTTAGGAAGTTTCGTCCCGAAACTTTTTCCTGAGAATTCTCTGAACGGAACTAAGACAACGAAGACTCAGACGACATACACTTCAGACAGAAGTTTGTAGATTAAGGCATGAAAGCTATCTATGAAAGATACTGAAATAACAAGGACGTCAGCTTTAGAGACGTACTAAGAAAAGAGTTGTGGATACTTGTTGCGCATGTCAGATTCGAGTTCCCAAGTGTACTCCTCAGACTTGCCATGCACCCAAAGTACCTTCACCATCGGAATGGTTCTCTTGCGAAGCTTGCGTTCTTGATATTCGACGATCTTCGAAGGCTCGATCGGATAAGACAGATTGGCTTCAGGAATAACTGGAACCTCTTCAAGAACACGATTAGGATCGTGGATGTACTTCCGAAGCTGGCTGACATGAAAGACGTCATGAACACTGGCCAAAGAAGCAGGTAGCTCCAGACGATAGGCAGATCCTCCAACACGCTCTGAGATGACATACGGTCCCACGAACCTCGGCTGAGCTTATGGTGGCGACCGAACCGTTTCACCCCAGGAGTAGGAGAAACCTTCAGGAACACTTGATCACCCACGACAAATTCTAACGGACGGCGGCGTTGATTTGCATACTTTCTCTGCCTCTCAATGGCACGACTGAGCTGAGCACGAGTCTTCTTAGTAGCTTCTTCCATTTCCTGGAGTAACTCAGGGCCCAAAATCACCTTTTCGCCGACTTCTGACCAGTAGAGCGGGGTCCTACAGCGACGCCCGTACAGTGCTTCGAAGGGGGCCATCTTGAGGCTCTCTTGATAGCTGTTGTTGTAGGCGAATTCAACCAAGGGCAGATGCTCATCCCAAGCTCCCTTGTAATCCAGAATATAGCACCGAAGCATGTCCTCAAGAATCTGGTTGACCCTCTCGGTCTGGCCATCAGTCGTCGGGTGATAAGCGGTGCTTAGGTTAAGATCTGTGCCCAAAGCTTGCTGAAATCCCTTCCAGAAGTGAGATACAAACCTTGAGCCACGATCAGAAACGATTCGCAGAGGAATCCCATGAAGTCGAACAATCTCTGCAACATAGATCCGAGCCATCTTCTCGGTGGAATGACCCTCCTTATATGGAATAAAATGAGCCACTTTAGTCAAGCGGTCCACAATAACCCAAATCGCATCATGTCCCCTCGGAGTGCGAGGCAATCCAGTGATGAAGTCCATAGAAACATCTTCCCATTTCCATTCAGGGATAGGCAGGGGCTGCAAAAGTCCACCAGGACGCTGACGCTGAGCTTTCACTTTCTTGCACGTCAGACATCGGGAGATGAAGCGTGCGATATAGTTCTTCATACCAGGCCACCACACGATCTGCTTCAGGTCATGATACATCTTGTTGTTGCCAGGATGACCAGATGAGCGGGACTCATGAGCTTCTCTGCAGATACTATCAAGTAATTCAGGGACATCAGGAATGCAGAGTCGACCTCGGAAACAAAGAACATCATCATTAGAGATGGAGAAATTTGGAAGAGTCCCAAGTTCAACTTGCCGGCGAATGCGCTGAAGTGCGGGATCCGATGGCTGTAAATCCTTCACCTGCTCCACCCATAACGGACCGGAAATCCCCTCATGACCCTCGGGTGCGATGGATATGTCCATCCGATCGAGGTCATCAATCAGGGCTGCAAGAATAGCTGATATGGGTGCACAAGCGGCAACAGAAGCCTGCTGACTCAACGCATCTGCCACCGAATTGGCCTTACCAGGAACATACGTGAGTTGCAAATCATAGTCCGAAACAAACTCGAGCCAACGTCTCTGACGAAGATTGAGGTCTTTTTGAACAAAAATGTACTTTAGGCTCTGATGGTCGGTGTAAAAGTGGCACTTCACACCATAGAGATAATGACGCCACAGCTTCAAGGCAAACACCACTGCAGCGAATTCTAGATCATGGGTGGGATAATTGCGCTCATGTATTTACAGCTGCCTTGACCCGTAAGCAATAACACGGTCATCCTGCATCAGCACGCAGCCCAAACCAACTCCAGAAGCATCAGTGTAGACTGAAAAGTCTAACTGATCTGATGGAAGAGCTAATACTGGCGCGGAACATAGTCGCTGCTTTAGCTCGGAAAAGGCCTGCTCACACTGATCTGTCCACTCAAACCTTGCATGCTTTTGAGTTAGCCTTGTCAGAGGAGCGGCAAGGGAGGAGAAACTCTTGACGAAGCGCCGGTAATAACCAGCTAACCCAAGGAAACTGCGGATCTCGGTGGGAGTAGTGGGCTGCTTCCAGTCCATCACTGCGGAGACTTTGACGGGGTCAACGGATAGCCCATCCCCTGAAATGACATGCCCCAAGAAGGCAACACGATCCAGCCAGAACTCGCATTTTGCCAGTTTGGCGTAGAGTTGATGCTGGCGTAGGGTAGAGAGGACGAGTCTAAGGTGAACTGCATGCTCTTCACGAGTTTTGGAATAGACCAAAATATCATCTATGAAGACGATGACGAATTTGTCTAGAAACTCACAGAATGCACGGTTCATCATATCCATGAAACCAGATGGGGCGTTAGTCAACCCAAAAGACATCACTAAGAACTCAAAATGTCCATACCGAGTTCGAAAGGCTGTCTTGGGGATGTCGGATTCCTTAATCTTTAGTTGATGGTAACCCGTTCTGAGATCTATTTTAGAAAACACAGAACTGCCTTTGAGCTGATCAAAGAGGTCATCGACGCGTGGGAGGGGATACTTATTCTTGATGGTGACCTTATTCAGCTCCCGATAGTCGATACACAGCCTCAGGGAACCATCCTTCTTCTTTACGAAGAGGACGGGGGCTCCCCAAGGAGACGAGCTGGGACGAATGTATCCATGCTCGAGCATCTCATCCAACTGCAATTTGAGTTCTTCCAACTCGCGCGGTGCCATACGGTATGGAGCTTTAGATATGGGGCGCGTTCCAGGCTCCACATCAATAGAGAACTCTACATCACGATCGGGAGGCATCCCAGGCAACTCGGTGGGGAACACGTCGGGGAACTCGGAAGCAATCGGGATAGACTCAAGTTGCGGTATGATAACATCTGAATGTGAAGCATACACAAAATAAGCAGAACAACCCTGACTAAGAAGGCGAGTTGCGCGCACAGCATGTATTACCTTCAGGTGGCTGCGGGTGGTCTGAACATGAACGCTGTAGTCCTTGTCGCCAATGCTGAGATTGACCCTCTTTGTCACGCAGTCCAGCTTAGCTCGATATGCGACCAACCAATTCATCCCCAAGATTACGTCAAATTCTGACATCTCCAGAACTATGAGATCGGCGAAAACTTGCAATTCTTCAAGCAGGATCGGGCAATTTAGAATGCCGCTGGTGGAGAGATGCATATGACCGGGTACAGAAACCTCGAAAGGGACCTCAAGTGTCGAAGTAGGCCAACTATAAAGGTCCACGATGTGGCGTGCTATAAAAGAGTGAGATGCCCCGGAATCGAAAAGGATTTGCATCCACTTATTCTTGACCCTAAAATTCCCTAGAATTAAACAACATAAACATATTTCAAGATTATCCATACTAAAGGCAGGTAATTAAAGGATGCGGGAAATTTAAACTCTACATAGAACATACCGGAGATGACGGAGGTAGATGCGAGCGCCTCTCCCTGAGTGGTGACGTTCAACACAGCCTTTCCCCTATCCTGAGCTCCGGGGACAACCTGCAGTGGCTGAGCGGGAATCGGGCTTTCCCTCATAGGGCAGTCTAGCTTGAGGTGTCCGACCTGCCCGCACTTGAAACAGGCCTTCTGCTTACGACGACAGTCCTTTAGCTGGTGGCCCGGCTTCTTACAGTACGCACAGACGGTGGAAGTAGAGGCAAGCGTCATCTGAGGCGACGGGGCATGAATGTCCTTCTTTTGCTTCTTCAGGAGAGAACGACATACTTGGGCAACATGACCCACCTTATGACAGAAAGCACACACCTCCTTAGGTCCGGGACCTTGCTCCTGAGATGGAGCATTCTTGCGCTTGAGGTCGGATGCTGCGGCATTGCTGGTGCCATGCTGGACTTTCTTGGTAGATCGATCCAGCTCAATTGCTTCCACCTTCAAGGCGGCTTCCACGGCCTCTGCGTAGGTGGTGGTGCCATGGGCTACCACATGCTGCTGGAAGTCATGACGGAGTCCCTTCACGAAACGGCTGATCCTTTTGGCTTCATCTGGCACAAACTCCGCAGCAAGGAGGGACAAGCGGGAGAACTCTCTCGCATACTCGGTCACTGTCCTGTCATACTGCTGAAGAGACAGGAACTTCTCAGCTAACTTGTCCCGCTCCACAGAAGCGAGGAAGTTTCCCATGAGAGCATCCTTGAACTGTCCCCAAGTCAAGGTGCTAGAATCGGGGAGGCTGCGGCGCTGAAGCCACCAAGTGTAAGCATCTTCGGTAAGCTGATAGGCCGCAAGGAGAACCTTTTGGACCTCGGGAACTGCAGCATACTCAAAGTGTTTCTCCATCTGGGAGACCCATTCAGTGATCACGAAGTAGTCACGGTCGCCGCTGTAAGTAGGCGGATTTAGTCTCTTGAAAGCTAGAGTGTCTGCCATCGTTACGGGAGTAGTCAGACTTGGCACAAGCGGGGCCTCGAGGGTGCCAGTAGACAAGCCGGTTCCAGATCCGGGTGCAGGAGGGGTGGTGGTAACAGCTACTCCAGTCGTCCCAGCGCTGCCGGAACCAGAGGCTGGATCAGGAGTTTGGCGTTCCCCTTCCAGACGGGTGACACGCTCTAGAAGCTGTCTCAAAAGCTGGTTAGTTTTCATCTCTAGGGGCCTCCCTTGCAGCAGGGGTAGCTTTCTTTCGCTGTGATCGCTTAGGAGCCATCTAGGAGAGACAAAAGAATTAAGGAAGAGAATGGTCAGGCTGAGCATAACAGATCAAGTCTACAGGTTCTAGCATTCTAACACTGTTGGATACATAAATCATGTAATAGTTACAGCATTTTCAGTGGACAACTCTAGGTGATAGCTATGCAAATGCAAATGCGACGATAAAATCGCGTGCGACAGCATTATGATTTTGAAATCCATGTGTGTACAATCGTCATCTGTTGCTCTTAGCTTAGCACTTGTGAAAATGAGTTATGATATGCATGCAATGTAATTATGCCTACAATGCATTCCTAAAAAAAATGCCCATGAATGGATACACATGCCATGTTAAGCGCCCATATCACTTAACATGTCATGTGTATTATGATTCTAATGTCACGCACTTGAAAATATTAAACCGCCCATACAATTTAATATTTGCAAGCGGTGTTTATCTTAGTGGAAATTCATATGCATATAAATGTTAAGTTTGCCCATACTCCCTTAACATCTGTACGCATACTACTCATGCTTATGAGTGAGTGTGTGCGTGTTTTAGCCTCGAACAACAGACACTGATAGAGTGAGTGATGTAATGATGCATGTATAAATATAGTAAAATTCAAAAATATGTAATATTTTCAAAATACCCTTTTTTTTCAAGCTCCCTCTGATACCAACTGTCACGACCCGTCTCAACAAGATCAGAGTGCGCTTCGGGCGGGTCGTGATGCCACAGGCATGCAGAGAAAAAAAACCATGCCTGCTAAGGCGGGACCAGAATTATACAACTAGTTTTTAAAACAGCTATTTTTGAAAGAATTTTAAATGATTTTTAGAGTAGTGCGGAAGTCATGCATTTTTTATAAAAACTAAGGCACCAGTAGTGCCCAGATTAAATGAATGCAATTAGTCACAAATGTAGAATATCATAAGTGAAATGAACTAGTACCATGTTTTGCCCTAAAAAGTTGTCCACGATACAAGAGAAAATGTCTGATGATAACTAATACATAAGCAGAAAAATCCCAACAGTACTGAAGCAAAATACATAGAACCTGCGGATACATTAGACAAAGAGAAACCTCCAAACAAAAGTTGTAGCTGGCGGGAGAAATCTCAGGAACCGGGCGGCGCAGTCACGAAACCTAAGGCAAATCCAAACAGAATGAAAAATGCCTCAGAACATGAAGTTACATAATGATTCAAGTCAATAGCTTACGCAAAAAGTAAGTAAAGAAAACTAGAGCTCAGTGAGCTAGTCTTACATGTAACAACCAGACAAGTAACCATGTCTAACAAGATTCTTTTACGTTAATAGCTTACTCCGGAGTTTAGCCTAGCTGCAAAACCATAAGCGATCTATATTGAAGGGTGAATGTGTTGTCATTTGGTGTACAGGATTCCAGTGTATAAATTGATGCAAGGCTTATCAACGACGGTGCTTGCAATGATCGACTAATGGTTTCTGTTACCAGTTAGTCGGGAGCTCGATTCAAGGCGTCACACCAAAACAACACTCTTACCTCAATATTTGCATATGATTGTATATGAGTTCAGGGATTCAAGATTTAATAAAGGCAATTTATTATTTTGATGATTTCAGTTTATAAGAGTCCATTTTATCGCAACAAGTCAAGTAATATAAATTTCATGTTTGCAAGCGAGAGAGAGATTTCTCTACTTGCCTCAAGGTCGCGTCGAAAAAGCTAGCGACAGCTAAGTGGCGCGAGCAAGGTTAGGAGCTCGAGTTAAACCTGTTCAGGATCCACAACGCAGTTTAGGTTGAATTAACAAGAGTTTTGTACTTGCACATGCGTTGAATAATCACATCACACCACAGGGGGGGGGGGGGTTGTAGAAATTTACCTCCCTCGAGAGTGAGGGGAGAAGTGGCTATCGCGTGAGATCGGGGATTTTGGCGGCGATTTGGAGGCGAAAATCCCAAGATTGGAGCGATCCCACCACCTAGACTGGACGAGCGGCACCGAAAACATAAACATAAGCGAAATTAGTCGAATTCACGACAAACTTAAGGGAGACCGACGAAATTACGTCAATCGGAGGGCGGAAATCCTCCTAAAAAATTAGGGCAAATAGAATACGAGGGATTGATGAAATTCCTTACCCAAGGAGACCCGATCTGGGCTCAGGAATCCACGAGGAGGGGTTTCGAGCGAAAACCCTAAGAGTCCCTCCCGAATTCCACCGGCCGGAACGAGGAGGAGCTTGAGTCGCCGGAGAAAGATGCTGTCTTTGCCTTCACTGGCCGGAGGAGGAGGTGAGGTGGCCGTCTGCTGCCCTTACTGGCTGGCGAAGAAGAAGAGAGGAGGGAGAGCAGGCGGCGGCGGGCAGAGGCTTGGGAAGAGGTCACCGGAGCCTAGGGTGTAGTCGGCCAAGAGAGGTGCCGGTTGCAGGAACCGCCGGCCACGAGGAAGGAGCAAGAGGCGACGGGGAAACCAGAGGAGGGGCGCCGGAGGCCTACCGGAGGAGGAGGAGGCGCCGGAGGCGCCGGAGGCCGGGATCGAGGCTGCCGGGGGATGCGCAGGACGGAATCGGGGCCGTCGGGTGCGAGCGAGGCGGAAGCTGCTCCTGCGGGTTTCTTGCGGGATGCGGAATTAACCGGGGCTCGGGAATTTAATAAGGGGGGGGGGTAGGTTTAGGACCGGTTGTTTTGGTTTGGTCTTTTTTTATTGTTTTTACTATTATTATTATTATTAATAATAGGGGGGGGGTTGTTACACCCTGGGTCTCGTTTACCCGGCCATCTGTGACCTTGTTGAAAATGTTGAGCTGCAAAAGTGTATGACATGAATTCGTCGAAGATTCGGAAAAAGTGAATTAAATCTGAGGCTAGCCTTATGAAGATTGCACCTGGACAGGAGGTCCGAGACCAAGGTTGGGGCTGGGCCGCTGAGACTCAGGCGGTACTATATCTCCTTCGGCTGGGTCATGCCTCGACTTCTTGATCACTCGATCCTCCACCCGTCTAGCCGGAGTTCGGGACGAATGTTCAGTAGTAATAACCATCAGATTAGCCGAAGACGCCTTGTTTTTCGCTTTGTCTGTGGAGAGGCGAGCGAGAGCTGCTTTCGTGATCGACATGACGTTAGAAAGCAAACAAGAAATTGGGGAGGTCGAGGAGGAACTCTTAGAGGTGACCTCCCTCCCCCCTTTGGTTTATATAAGCTTCGATGGGACCCACTGCGAGATTCTCTTAGCCCTCACTTGCCAAATAATAGTGGGGTTGAACAATCATTCCGAGCTTGGGGAAAACTCAAAAAGAGCGGATATTGTGTACAACCCCGTATCTGTCGAGTGGTACTGCCAAACAGTGGCGTGATTTTGCGAGAAAAGAGCCACCAAGCGAGTAGATGGTGTGAGTGAGGCTAGTTGGCTTGCACTCGCCCCGGGGCAGAGAGCGAGGAGCGAGAAGCCGACCCCTTCGGGCACTCGCTTCTCAAGCGAGTGGTGCTGGTTGGCTCACACTTGACCCAAGACAGGGAGCGAGAAGCAAAAACCCGTCCCTTTCGGGCACTCGCTGCTCAGGGAAGTGGGGCGAGGCCCACTCGGCCCGCCCAAGGGGAAATAAGTTCTCGGTTTCCAGGAGGCCCCATTTTGGTTTGCTACTAGCCTTATCAAACAACGAGATTCCACTGTTGGCAGACCAATTTAGGTTGCATTTAGTAAAACCAAAATACGGGATTTCGCTATCCGCAGACCTTCCCTAGAAAACTATAAATAGACCTCCAATGGCACCTTTGAAGATGACCTCTTCTTGTTTTCTCTCCTCTTTGGTAGGCAAGAGCTTCGCCTCACTATTCTCCGTGGTTTTCGGGTGAGTAGTCGGGAGCTCTGAAAGCCCTCCGAAGGTGCCCGTTCCAGCTTTGGATTGGGAGGGGAAGCAATCTAAGATCTTCTGGGTGTGTGGTGGGACCTTCTCGCTGCAGCTCAGGGTCTGTTTGAGGTTCTGGTGGGAAGGTCTCCAAACTCTTATGTCCTCAGTCCAGTATATTACTTCAGAAAAGTAAAGGCAATCTACAACTCCAGTCCGAACTTCCCGTTGAACCGTGGTTTCCAGGTTCATCACCATGCCCACATGGAAAATGTTTAAGGTTGTGTTAGGTAGGCGGCCAACGTAAAATTTAGTTACCCTTATGAATATAGATAATTTGAGAAATTGCTGATCCCGCTATAGTGGGATAAAGGCTCGAGTGTTGCGTTGTTTTATATGATGTGTTAAAAATTTGAGAAGCTTCACAAGCGGAAAAATTAGTACACACTTTGAGATTTACAGATGGGCTTTAACACTTCCTCTCAACTGAAACATATATATCAATCATGCTCAACTTGACACATATATCAAAGAGGGACTAGGAAAGCTGCTTGGGGAATATGTCAGCCAGGTCTTTGTTTCTTTGTCTGATGTAACGAACAAATTGCATAGACGCTTATTGATGACCTCCTTTTTGATGAAATGGTATTCCACTTCTATATGATTTGTTCTTTCGTGAAACACAATTTTTAATTATATAGATGATTGCCTTATTGCTACAATGCATAAGCAAAAGTGTATTCTTTTTTTTGCCCAAGTCATTTAAAAAGATGACATACTTCTTAGATACCTGTGAGAAAGTCAAGGGAGAAGAGATAAAGAAGATGCACACCACCGAATTGCTCATAGTATTGATGCTGAACTCTCAAGGTTGATGCGTTGAATCTTTAGTTTACAATGGGGTTAAACACCTAAGCATCTTTCACCACATGTTAGCTTTATTATCAAACTTTCCATTGGTAAGAAATGGCCATTGACAACAAAATATTTATCATACTGGAAGCAAAATTGATGTAGGGTGGGCTGTGTAGTGGACTCCTAGAATGCATACTAGTGGTGAGTGAGAGTTGACTTTCGACTTTTCAATGACTCAATGCATGCAATACTTGCAGTTAAACGTGAACAATTAACACAAACAATCAAATAACATAACTAACATAACATCAACTCATAAATGTGAGAAGTATTTTCTTGTAAGGTTAAAGCGGTGGCTTTCCTCCGCACGAAGGGCCAAAAACAAGCGCGCGGTGACTCAATCCTTCCTGCAATTAGAGATTTATCATGAAGCAAGTACTACAATAAACTAAAATCTCAAGCAAGCATGTAATAACCAAATCACAACAATATTTTACAACCAATAGTCACTACAAAACACAACACAAAATATTAGGGCTGCTATAATAAAATTAGATCTGAACGTTGGAGGGCTAAAAGAGGGGTTCCGGTGGTGGTTGGACTGGATCTGGCAAGGGGAAGGCTAGTTAGGGGTTGGGAGGGTTGGATCAGAGGGGAGTGGGGCTGGATCTGGGCTGGAATTCCCAGATCGATCTGATAGGAATTAGGGGTTGTGAAAGTGGTTCCACGGGGTGGGACGACAATAATAGATGGGGGGGGGAAGGGGAAGGCTGGATTTGGTTTGTAATGCCCGGATCTGGGTTAAACCGAGAGGGGAATGGGGTTAGGAAGTATCTCCACGTAATGGGGGAGCAGCGACAGTGCACTGGAGGGTACGAACAACACATGGGGGGGGGGGACGATGGTGGCTGGAACAGGGTGGGGAAGGGCTGCCGACGGGCTCTGGGTGGTACAGTGGGCGACGGCCTGATGGGGAGGAGGCAAACATCAAGGGAAAGGGGAGGCTGTTGGTGGGAGGGGCTGGAGGGGAATTAGGGGGACAAAGATGGTTGGACAACAAGGTGGAGTCCGTAAAAGGAGAAAACCAAAGGTACAAGAAGCTTACCTGAGGAGTTGTCACCATTGGGTTCTACGGAGTCGGCACCGCGGAGGGAATCACCACAAATGAGGAAGAACTCCAAATATCAACAATGAGAAGAAAATTGCAGCCCTACCATCTTATTTATAAGAAACAAAAATTAGGGCACCCGAAGTCAACAACTATGATTTGCTGATCGTTTCGGGGCCATAAATACATGAAATAATGTTCGCAAATATTAAAGCTATATATAAAAAAAACATTGGAACGACGTGTCGTACGCATCCGCGGTGGCCTATTGCCGATTCGATCATGTCCACCCGCGTGAATAAACAAAGGTGGGGTCCTTGCGTCGAGTCACACCAGATGGTCCCCCATCAAAGATCCTATAGGATTGAGATGCATGCAGTTACCTTCATATTCCACACATCTTCAGAACTATTTAACCGTAATGGTCTTTTGGGCCTTGGTTCTTCAATTAAAAATCATTTCCTGTGCCCTTCAAATTAGATGATGTTATAGGGAATATGTTAGGAGATGAAAGGGAGAGAGATAGAGATTTTAAAGAAGATTAGAAAACTAGGGTTGAGAGGGATAAAAAAGAGAAAAACCTGGAAATATTCTTCCTTCCCAACTAGGGGGGAGGGGGGTTCCGAGTATATTTATACCCGGACCCAAGGCCGGCCGACCCCAATAGGGGCTGAACCGGGTTGGTTCAGCCCCCGAGGGCCGGTTCTTCAGAGAGTGGGGCTGAACCAGTTGGTTCAGCCCCGTTGTCGCCTCCGTATCTCCCCCGCCGTCTCTTGTACTGACGCCAAAATAGCCGGGCTCCGTCCGGGGGCGTATTATTCCCTTCCCCATCAAGAACCAGCTTGGCCTCAAGCTGGTAATCGGGGTAGAGCTCCCGAAACTCCAACAAGTCGACCCAGGTATTGTGCTCTGCTGGTAGATTCTTCCACTTGACTAGTAACTCATGACAGTACACCGTGCCTCGGCGCTTCCACTTGATCAATAGGATGTCTTCAGGGATCGGGCGTAGCTCTCCCGCGCTGGTAGCCTCAGGCAAGAGAGGACTGAGCTGAATAGTGTCGTCGATCTTCTGCTTCAACAAGGAGACGTGAAAAGTCAGATGTATCCTCGATCCTTCGGGCAATGCCAACGTTTTAACAACCGGCCCAACCCGTCGGGTGATCCAGAAGGGATCATAGTAACGGGGTGCCAGCTTCTGGTTCGTCTGCTTCACCACAGACAACTGCCAGATGGGGCGGAGCTTGAGAAAGACCTCATCCCCCACCTGAAACTCTCAATCCGTCTGATGCTTGTCAGCCTGTGCCTTCATGCGATCCTGGGATGTCCGGAGATTCTCGCACAAAGTGGTGAGTGTGCGGTCACGATCACGGAGTGCACGGTCAACCACGGCCAACGCCTTACTACCCGACTCGTAACTGCTCAGTCAAGGAGGAGGACGACCGTACACAACCTCAAAGGGGGTTAGCTTGCTGGCCGAATTGTAGGAAGTGTTGTAACATTAATCAGCCCAATGCAACCAACTCGTCCAAGTGCGTGGCTCATCCATAATGAAGCAGCGGAGGTATGTCTCCACGCCCCGATTGAGTACCTCTGCCCGGACATCTGTCTGAGGATGATGAGCCGTGCTGAAACGTAAAGAGGTCCCTTGTGAGCGAAATAGCTCCTTCCAAAAGTTGCCAACGAACGTTGAATCACGATCCGAGATGATTGCCCGAGGTATGCCATGAAGGCAGACAATCTCGCGGGCAAAAAGAGCGGCGACAGATTCGCCGTTGTACGGATGGCTCAGCGCGAGGAAATGTCCGTATTTGGACAACTTATCGACCACCATCAAGATGACGGACTTGCCTTTAAACTTGGGCAGGCCATCAATGAAATCCATGGAGACAGTATCCCAAATCTGGTGCGGAATCTCCAAGGGCGTAAGTAACCAGGCTGGGGAAGTGGTCTCATATTTTTGGCGCTGGCAAGTGTCACACTGCTGAACAAATAGCTTGATATCCCGGCCATCCCTTTCCAAAACACATTAGCCCGTGCGCATTGAAGAGTGCGGAGAACACCAGCGTGACCACCCGTCGACGACGAATGGAACTTATGCATCATGACCATTCGCCAAGCAGACTGTGAGGGAATGACCACGCCACCCCGATAATACAACCTGTCATTCCGGAGATGGTAGCCCGGAGCTGTCGCACGCGCCTGACGCAGATCCTCCACAATAGTCTGCAACTCGCGATCACGCTGCACCTCATCCTGGATCTCGTCAATGGAATCTAACAATGGTGTAGAAATCTGGGCAAGGGCACCCTCAGGCAAGCGGGACAACGCATCAGCAACCCGATTGTCCTTCCCTTGCCGGTAGACAATCTCGTAATCATAGCCCAGAAGCTTGGTCACCCACTTCTGTTGGAGAGGTGAAGAGACCCGCTGCTCCAAGAAGTGTTTGAGACTCTGGTGATCCGTACGGATCTTGAAGTGTCGTCCCAACAGGTAAGTCCGCCACAGCGCCACAACGCCACATCATGAATCACCGCTAACATCTCCTTCTCATACGTGGACAGACCTAGCGTCCAGGGGGCTAACGCCTTGCTGTAGAAGGCTATGGGCCGCCCCTCCTGCATCAGCACAGCCTCGAGCCCCATGCCGGAAGCATCAGTCTCCACGACAAACTCCTTGCTGAAATCTGGAAGTGCGAGGACCGGCGTCATCGTCATCGCCCTCTTGAGCGCCTGAAAGGCCTCCTCAGCCCCCTCCTGCCAGAGGAAGGCGTCTTTTTGCAGCAACTGAGTAAGAGGCCTGACAATCTTGCCATAGTCTCTCACAAAGCGACGATAGTAGCCCGTGGGCCTAAGAAGCCCCACAGTGCCCGAACAGTCTGGGGCCGCGGCCAGGTAAGCATACTCTTAATCTTCTGGGGGTCGTCCTTGACGCCTTGAGTTGAAACGAGATTTCCCAAGTACTCTACCTCCTCTTGACCAAAGGAACACTCTGACCGTTTGGCATAAAGTTGATTCTGGCGGAGAATAGAAAAGACTTCTTCGACATGGGCCAAGTGCTCCGCCCAACTGACACTGTAGATGAAGATGTCATCAAAAAAGATCAGCACAAAGCGCCGTAGGAGCTCCCGAAAGATCTCGTTCATGTTGGCCTGAAAAGTGGACGGCCCCCCCGGTCAGTCCGTTGGCCATCACCAGGAACTCGTAGTGACCGTCATGTGTTTGGAAGGCCGTTTTGTGGATATCTTCCTCCCACATCAGGATCTGATAATAGCCGGATCGCAAATCAAGCTTGGTGAGCCGCTGTGCGCCGTGAAGCTCATCCAACAACTCTTCAATCAGAGGAATGAGAAACTTATCCTTCACGGTAGCACTGTTTAGTGCGCGGTAGTCGACACAAAACTGCCACGAACCATCCTTCTTCTTAACCAAGATAATCGGGGTGGAGAAAGAACTCGTACAGGGCGAATGATCCCCGCAGCTAACATTTCCCGGACACTGCGCTCGATCTCAGCCTTCTACATGTGCGGATATCTGTATGACCGGATGTTGGTAGGCTCCGCCCCCCCTTGAGCATGATCTGATCGTCCCAAAAGCGCGGTGGTGGAAGAGCACGGAGCTCCTGAAATATGTCAGTATACCGATCGAAAAGAGACTGCATCTTGACGGGTACCTCAGATGCCCCCATGTCGGTCGCCTTTATTCCCAACAACACCGCCATCATGCTTCCTTGCTCGTCAAGCCGCTGAAGACTTCGAACAGATATCTCCTTAACCAGAGATGCTTTGATGCCCTTCAAACAGAACTGCTTCCCGTGCTGTGAGAACTCCATGGTCATGTGATCCCAGTCAAAAGTGACTCGCCGTAGCTGGCGCAGCCAATGCACTCCCAACACCATATTGGAACCTCTGATCGGAAGAAGGTAAACATCGGTTCGTCCAGTGTAGCCTTGTATGTTGAGCTCCACCTGCCTCAATACGCCCTCACACTGCAGCTTGCTACCATCGGCCACCATAACCTGGAAGGACGCCCCTTAATCAACCACGTGTCTGACTCTGCGAGCCACCTCAGGATGGATGAAATTGTGGGTACTCCCACTGTCTATCAAGATCGTCACGTTTTCCCTCTGGATCTTGCCTGCCATGCACATAGTGAGGGGGGCGGTGCAGCCCTCCATCGCCTGTAGCGAAACTCCGAACTCGGTCACTGCAAACTCCTCTGTCAATTCCGGCTCAGGACCCTCGTCCGTCTCTTCTTCCCCATCCTCATGTAGCATGAACACATGAACCTTCTGACATTTGTGCCCAGGAACGAACTTCTCGTCAAAGAAGTTAAACACAACCCTTTGTCCTTCCACGCCTGAAGTTCTGCCCAAGTCAGCCGAGTGACAACCGACTTGCTTGGACCTTGTGGTTCCTTCCTGACCATAGCCGTGGTGGTCGTGGTCGTTGTACGTATTGTGCTGCGGCCACGTTGCCTGTTGTAGCGTTCTTCCTGTATCCGAGCGAGACTGATCGCATGGTTCAAGCTGCGGGGCATGTACGACTGGATCTCATCCCGCAAATAGTCCTTGAGACCCGACACAAAACAACTGAGCATCGTCTTTTCTTCCCACTGTACTCGGTTCGCCAACTTTTCAAACTCAGCACGGTACTCCATCACGGTACCCTTCTGACGAAGCTTCTGCAGGAGTGCCTCAAAGTCCTCATACTCCAACGGCCCAAAGCGAGAGGTGAACCCGTCCACAATGTCCGGCCAGGGCACATAATCCTTGCCCCTCAAAAACCACTGCACCCACTGGAAAGCATCATCTTCCAGATGGAACGATGCTAACTGCACCCACTTTCCTTCGGGAACCTCCTGATAACTGAAGAACGGTTCTGCCTTCTGCAACCACTCTAAAGCGTCGCCGCCATGGAACTTCGGAAAATTCATGCGTGTCAACTTGGGCGGCATGTACGGCCGCTGGCCGACCTGTCCACGACATCCCGCCTCCTGTCCATATCCCGCCGACCTTCTTGGTTCTTCATGTTCAAAAGGCATGCCCGAGAAGCCTTGGCGAAACGATCCCGCCGCCGGAGCACCACCCCACTGCATGCCTCCTCTTGCCGGGTGAGGTAGCAGCCCCTCCCCCCTCCATATCGGAGAATCGGCCACCCGCCACCTCTAGCGCCCAAACCGCCCGAGCTGCCCCCACTGGTGCCGAAACCGGCTGTACCGAACCCGCCGGAGCCAATCCCGGCTGCTCCGAACCTTCCGGAGCCACCCCCACCTGCGCCGAACCCGCCGGAGCCAATCCCGGCTGCTCCGACCCCGCCGAGGCCACCCTCGCCTGTGCCAAACCCGCCGGGCCCAATCCCGCCTGCGCCGACCCCTCTGGGGCCGATCCCGCCTGCGCCGAACCCTCCCGTGCTCGATCCGGCCCCCGCTGCGATGTCTGCTCCCCTTGTCGAGACGGCCTGCCCTCCGTTTGCACCGATCCGGTGCGGATCGCCCGAATCCTCCTCTGACACGGCCTTACCCTTCAGATTTTGTGCCAACAACGCCATGATCTCCTCCATTCAGGTGTCGATCCGTTCTTCTACCCTTTGGGTGGAAGTTTTCACATTTTCCTCGATTGCAGCCATAAAATCCGTCAATCCCACGAGATTTTCCTCTAGGGTTTCCAAGCGGCTGATTTCCTCTTGCGTTCGAGTAGTTACCATGGTGGAGAAAAGAGCCTCTGATACCAATTGTTAGGAGATGAAAGGGAGAGATAGAGATCTAAGAGAAGATTAGAAAACTAGGGTTGAGAGGGATAGAGAAGAGAAAAACCTGGAAATATTCTTCCTTCCTAACCAGGGGGTTCCGGGTATATTTATACCCGGACCCAAGGCCGGCCGGCCACGGGGGCCGACCGGCCCCAATGGGGCTGAACCGGGGTAGTTCAGCCCCCGAGGGCCGGTTCTTCAGAGAGTGGGGGCTTAACCAGTTGGTTCAGCCCCGTTATCGCCTCCGCATCTCCCCCGCCATCTTGTGTACTGACGCCCAAATAGCCGGGCTCCATCCGGGGGCGTAACAGAATAATCCTATCATTCATTTATTCTCATATAGTTGACTTTTAGCTCCCAGTCAATCTAATGAACTTAATCTCTGTTTCTATTTATGTATTTGCATTGCTGAGTGCTGCAGGATTTTGTTCTTGATTGGTCAATGAAAGGTTTGTTGAACTAGACTAGGGAGATTAATTAAGCCATCTTAGTAAATTGATCACCATATCTTGCTGTTGTAGAAGTATTTTAATGTTATCATGAACAAGAAATTTATATGCTGCAATGAATATTTAGAAGCTCTAATGAACTATAGCACTGTATTTTTGCATTGTTTAGAATCTGGTTCATGTTGGACTCAAACTTGAACTCCGTTTGTTTTCTCATACTTTTGCAGACTATCCCCCGCTTATGTTCAGAGCTTGCTCAGCTTCAAGATACTTACATTTTACAGGGTTTGTTTATTATTATTACTTTTAATTTTGCAGGGGGTGTTGATATTCAACAAAGTCAGCATAGACTTTCATACTATATTTGTCCTCTGGCCTGACCTGTTCTACATTCATTCTTACAGGGGATTACGACTTGAAAGTTATGCGACAGGAGTGCTACATAAATCGGCAAAAAATGGTGCAATTTCCTTATATTGTTTTTTGGTTAATTGTTAGAGAATCTGTTCTAGTCAAATTTGTTTTCATGAGTTCTATAGGTTTTATGTGGCTTTCCTATACACTCATGCGGAAAAATTTCTGTACTACATGGAAATAATTTTTAACATGCAGAATAATTTACTTGCAAACAGTATCTCAATTCTTAAAGGTATTCCTTGGTATTTGAATCGGTCAATCTGTAGCTTTTTGTTGCTATTCCTTTGAACCTCGTTGAATCGTAGACGAAGAAATACTCCTCTTGGAGTACTCTTAGATAGAGTAAGGGCCCAATCGCCTGACTCTTAGCTTTTTGGCAGGCCCCGGGGGGGGGGGGGGGGGAGCTTCTCAGAGCATATTCACACCATTACCTTCTCGCCTTCATTAAACACTTGTTCTCGCCTTCGCATATCTGCATGAGTTTTATAATTTTCATTGCTCGTTATTATTCGTCGACAAACCGACTCATGCAGATGCTGTGCAAATGACTCAGTGGGCTCAGTGGGGCGCGACTCTAAGGGACTCGGGATGAGGTCAATTGACCTTCTTGGGTCGTATCCTGATACTATATGAAATGCGCTCAACCCGGCCGGCCTATTGACTGAACTGTTATAAGTAAACTCTGCAACTGGAAGATCTAAGTCTCAACTACCCACATGCTCTCCTACTAGCCATCTCAAAAGATTCCCTAAGCTCCGATTCACTACTTCGGTCAGCCCGTCCGTCTGTGGATGATATGCCGAGGAGAACCTAAGTATGGTGCCAGTTTTGTGCCACAGAGTCTTCTAGAAGTAACTCATGAATCTCATATCGCGGTCTTACACGATTGACTTGAGCAGGCCATGCAATCTAAAAACATCCCCATAAAGATAGATGCTACGTGACTCACATTTGCCGTTTTATGACAAACAATAAAGTGCGTCATCTTCGAAAACCGATCTACCACCACGAAGAGGGAGTTGTGTTTCCGCAGAGTGTGGGGAGTCCGAAAACAAAGTCCATGATTATGTCCTCTCAACGGCGGTGTGGAACATATAAAGTTGTGTACAGACCCGTGTTCTGTTTGGTACCCTTTGCCGTTTGGCAGATATGGCAGTGGCGGACAACACGAGCAACGTTCTTCTTAAGGCTGGCCTAGTAGAGACGATCCTTAACGATGACTATGGAATTATCTCGCTCAAAGTGTCTTGCGGCCCCGCCCGCATGCAACTCCCAAATCATTCACGGTACGAAGTCTGGGGATTGCACAGGCGGGAGCCCCGATACAAGTATCCCTCAAAGATTTGATAGCCCTCAACAAGTTCTGGTGGGTCTCGGGACAAGGCGGTGCCAATCTCGCCAAAGTTAGGGCATGTTGGGTAATCTAGAATCACTCTCTCAAACCCGTCTACACATGCAGTCATCGTCTGCAGCAGGGCGATACGATGACTCAACGCATCAACCAGCTTGTTCTCAACGCCAGCTCGGTGCTTGAGAACATAATGAAAGTCCTGAAGGTACTCAACCCACTTGGCATGCCGGTGTCCCAGCTTGCGCTGCGAGTCGAGATAACGTAAGGCCTGATGGTCGGAATACAACACGAACTCCCGGGGAAGGAGATAATACCTCCAGTAGCGCAGAGACTGGACAACAACATAAAACTCTCGATCATAGTTCGAGTATTTCTGCTTGGCCTCGTTCAGTTTCTCACTAAAGTAAGAAACTGAGTGTCCCTCCTAGCTCAATACGCCACCGATACCAACACCAGACGCATCACATGCAACTTCAAAAGCACAGCGAAAATCCGGCAATCTCAGAATAGGAGCCGTCGTCAGTCTCTCTTTAATTTCCTCAAAAGCTCTGGTGGCAGCGGGGGTCCACTGAAATTTTTCCTTCTTAAGACTACTCGTAAAGGGGGCCATAATCATACTAAAGCCCTAGACAAACCTCCTATAGAAGGTGACAAGTCTGCGAAAACTGCAAGCCTGACACAGGCCAGTATCAAATGGATTTGACCTTCTCAGGGTCGACAGATACTCCCGTAGAAGACACGATGAATCCTAAAAAGTGAACATACTCCGACATGAATGAGCATTTCTTCAAGTTTATGTACAGTTTCTCCTGGCGAAGGGTGCCGAAGAGAAGTCTCAGATGATCTAGGTGCTCGGCCTGAGTCTTGCTATATATCAGTATGCCATCGAAATAAACTATCAGAAACTTGCCCATGTAGGGCTGCAACATCTGCCTCATAACTCTCATGAACATGCTCTGGGCGTTAAATAGCCCGAATGACATGACTAGCCACTCATATAGACCGTCATTGGTCTTAAATGCGGTTTTCCACTCATCTCCCCCACGAACTCGTATCTGATGGTACCCACTGCGAAGATCGATCTTGGAGAAGATCTGGGCACCAGACATAGTATCCAGTAAGTCAACCCGCCTCTTGATCTCAACGTGCTCATCAGAGTGCATACGATAATGGGGCAGGTTTGGGAGAGAAGCCCCCGGGACTAAGTCAATAACATGTTGAATTTCCCATGGAGGGTACAACTCATCGGGGAGCTCATCAGACATGATATCCACAAACTCATCTAGAATGGGACGCACCGCTAGGGGGTGGTCAACAAGGGTGTCCTCGTAGATACTTCAAGAACAATATTTTTACATTTATTAAATTATTTTAAAAAATCATTTATCTAAAAAAAGGTTAAAGCCAAAGTTGAAAATCAAATGTTTTACCAACAAAATTATTTAAGTCTAGAAAATCAAACCTTCGGATTCTTAAAATGTGGGGGTTCTTAGCAAAATTTTATTCACAAACTAAAAAAAAGATAGGTCTTAAGATGATCGATTTTTTATTATTAGTTGTCTCTGTTAATAGTGCAAATGCGTTTTACATCACTAATTATCAAGTAAATGAAATTTCTAATAACTTTATTTTAAAAGACTGTGATGTGGTCTACCTTGAAAATAAAAAATAAAGATCACATATTAATCTTCAAGTATAGTCATATATATTTCACATTTACCTGTCAATTTTCTTGTTTATTGATTGTTTTAATTGATTCTGATATATCTAATTCAAAGATGAATAAGTTTATGAGATTCAAGCACAAGTCTGTGAAGTAAAAAAATTAAGAATGTGATATCACAAAAATATGTAAAGCCAAATTTAAATCTAGTTGATGATCTCTCAAAAGGTTTGTCTCAAAGTGAGATAAATAAATCATCGAGAGGAATAAGACTTAAGCCCACATAATTTTGCTACCAATGTGGACACCCAACATATATGATTGGAGATCCCATAAATTGGGTTCAATGTGGTAAAAACAAAACTATTGATGTAGCCAAATGAGAAACACAAATTAGTGAAGATAGATGTATTTTTTTTCTCTTCATTCCTATGGTGAAAAGTGCTCTACGTAATGGTATAGGGTGTGACACTTAGTGCTTAATTGTTGCCAAATGCCTAATTTTGCGAGATGTGTTACGAATATCTCTTGAGGCGCCACCTATGTGGGGATAGTCGTGAGGTCGCGACTTTGGGATTCAGGCTGAGCCCTAATAACCTCCATGAAAATCAAGGGATGCGCATGACCATTAAAACATCCACGGTCATAACCCAAAGAATGACTAATCTAATGTGTGCTTATTTTTTCTATTGGTCAAAATAATATAATTCAAAGCTTCTAACACATTATATTCTTCAATATAGATAATAAGTACTAAGTATAGGTTCAAGGTAACCATTCCACTTATACACATTGCATTTGATATAACTGGATGAAGCAAATATTTCTTATTCATTTAAAGGTGAAAAACTTTAAATAATCATATGAGCATCCTAATCTCTCACATATGATAAAATATGTATTATCGAATATATTTATCAATAAAAGTTATTTATTTCATTTATGATATAAAAATTAAAAACATAAATTTATAACATTATTTTATAAGTTATAATATGTTACATTCATTTAATATTATAAATGTTTAATGTTATTTATGTTAAATATATAATAAATACTATATTAATTATAAAATTAAATATAATATATATATAATATTATATATTATATTATCAAAAAAGGAAACTTTTTATGTTACAAACAATAGTAATAGTAATGCATAATTAATATTTATTATTAATTATCATAATTTAATATATTTAATATTTTATTAACTTATGAGATTTATTTTTTAGCTTATAAATAACTCTCAAAATATGATACATATATACACAATATTTTCTCATCTTTCTTCCTATATTCTTATATCTCCTATTATATTTTCCATCTATTTTACGTTTGCTTAATCTAGTAGAAGTTTGGGTGCTCTGTGCTTCTTTTGTGTCCGTGCACATCGGAGTTTCGGTATCTAGCCGGGTGTTGTGCCTTGGAGAAATGAGCATCGGTTGAAAGCCCTGTCGGAGGGTGGTGCAACTTTTTAGGGCAGTGATCATACGTCTTACCCAGACTCGATTCCTTAACTTTTTATTATATTTAATTTCATGTATTTCTAAATACTTGTTTTTCATTTAAGAAAAATATTATTAAAATATTATATTATTTATTTCTACTGGAAAATTGTAAAATAATTTTTATTATGAAAAGTAAAATTTCCAACACTATAAAGTATTTGGGCCAACATTTTGTCCTCTCCCAATATTCCCACTCTCTCTAATGCTTGCTCCATGATGAAGGTAACTCCACCCACTATGGTTTCCCTGTCTCCCTCTTCTGCTTTGTGTCACCACTCTTTGGAAGCTCGACCTTCATTCACTGGGTCTCGTGGCGGTCGCAATGGATCTCGCATTGGTGTACGTGATGACCTCTATCATTCTAGGGGAATGAACACTCATTTGTGCACCCATTTTTGCCCAGCCAATCATATGTATGCTACGGTCACGTGCCTCTTTGGTGGTTTGTCTGATGACTGCGGGAGGTGCAGATGGAGGCGAAGATACAAGGGTTGTTAACCATAGAAATGACATAGGAGATGCGAGAAGTTGAAATCTCAGAAGGGTGGGGGGTGAGAAGAGGAGAAGTTTGAGGGAGAGAAACATACATCAAATATTAGAAACACTTAAATGTTGCGACGACTCTGACTCAATACAACACGACTCGATACAGTGACTCGACTCAACATATAAATAATAATAATAATAATAACTAATACAAGATAACTGACAGAGGACCCGTAATACTCCATCCATCCTTATCATCGAGCTTGCCCACATTTTGATCTCCCGCCAGTATAATGCCTGATCGGGCGTAGCATTAGAGGTAGCATCAACGAGTAGCGGCAACACCGTTAGAAAAGTGGTAGGAGAAAGTAATGGCTTCGGCGGGTCCGTGGAGCGGTGGTGAGCAGAAATGGCAAGAAGGTCAAAGGAATGACGACTGATATCAGAAATGGATCTGGTTGGGTCAGCTGAGCATTTGCGCGATTAGGTCGTGGTCGATGACTGGGAATGGTGTAAACATCTGAATTAATTAATCTCTTAACTAATTCAATATAAGAATTAATTAAAAGAATTAATCAATCACTAAAAGGAATGGGCGTCGAGCTCGATGAGATCAAATCGAAGGTATGGGTGTAAAGGAGATGGAATAGAAGAGATGGACATACATGGTGCTGGGCTCGTGGAGTATCGTTGGGGTTTGATGAAGACCGCACGACTTGATGATGACGGGGAACTGTTATGCCGTAACAGGGTCTCGAGCGGTCCTTTAAGCTTGTGGTTTGTGCGGAGTTGTTACGAGGCTTCCTTTCCACTGGGGAGGAAGCTCGGCTAAGCAGTGACTGGTTGATGAAACAGTGACGTGTCGGTTCTGGACGGAGAGGAACGAGCGGAAGCCTGCGGTTGGCACAGGTGGATCGATCGTCAGGGAATGGAGACGATCTTGCTAGAGGCTCTGAATCATCTCTGGCTTGTGGAAATGGTGAAAACAGCGACAACTACGATCGACTGAGGCAGAACTGGATGCTTTAAAACAGCTTGCTTGCAAAAACTGCAGAAGCAGCGATGAAGATGGTGCTTAGGAAGAAGCGTACGGGTCTGGAAGGAAATAACAACGCTGGGTTGCTGGAGTCGAACGATGGACAATGGAGCTAATGAGGAAGCTTCCTTATATGTCGATGAAGAAGAAACGATTGCTTGTCATCAACGAGAGGGGCGCAGCTGTAGCTGAGAGGTTTTGATGTGCGCCGACAGAAGAGGACCGAGAAGCTCTGATACCAATTTTGTTACGTGCCTCTTTGATGGTTTGTCAGATGACTGCAAAAGGTGTAGATAGAGGTGGAGGTACAAGAGTTGTTAACCCTAGATATGGTGGAGGATATGAGAAAAGTTGAAATCTTTAAAGGGACGGGGGTGAGAAGAGGAGAAGCTTGAGGGAGAGAAAGAGAAGTTATATTTTTTTTGCATAATCCTTACATGACCCCATGAGCCCTATATATATAGACGTCGATGACAGAACTGTAAATATCAAGCATACTTCAAATATTAAAAACGCATAAACGCTACAACGACTCTGACTCAATACAACACGACTCGATACAGTGACTCGATTCAACATATAAATAATAATAATAACATAATACAAGTTAACAGACGGAGGACCCGTAACAACTACCTGTTGCCGAAAACATGGATTCCCACAACTGCTCCCTCCCCATGCCTTTCTAACAATGGATGCTCTCAACACGTCCCACACTGAAATTGACACCATACGGGAGGAAATACGACAACTGTAGTGTTAGAACTAGGAAATTGGTTCACAAAAAGTTCGGACCTAAGAGGTAGCCCGAAGTTACTGACCCTATGATCTAACAACACAATTCTAATGGGGGGGGGAGAGAGCTAAAATCCGTATTGCCTACAAACAAAACTCACATGTTGCAACGAGGAGGTCCCGACATACACCCAAAAGTTTATAGGAACTTCTCATCTGAAAGCCAAAGCTGTGCTAGGCATATAAGAAGGCACAAACTTGATGAATGGAAACCTTGAGGGGATCAACGTGCCTTTCCTTGGTCCTTTATGGTCTTATTTATAGACAATCCAAGCTAGGGGTGGCTTGCAAATAACTGCCTCGTAAAATACCTGACCAGTCTAGTATGCTTCAGGATCTTGGCGAGGTGAAGGTGACGATCTTGTAAGGGCCTCTCCATTCGAAGGCCAGTCCCACGAGCTCCTCGGAGGATCTATTAAGGGCCTCGCATATAGGTGGCCTTCAGAGGGATCTCACCTATGAGCGAAATCAAGAAGGGCCTCGCGTATAGGCGACCTCAAGAAGGACCTCGCCTATGGGCGACCTCAAGAGGGACCTCGCCTCTGGATTGTCCCCGATTCTTCTTTGATTACTTTTCTTTTAGTCAATGGTCAACTGTTTGGTGTAGTTGGTCTATAATTGGGCAATGCCTACTCTCGGAGAATACGATTTGTACACAATCTCCGCTCTTTGCGAGTTCTCCTAAAGCTCGAAAAAAATCATCCACCCCTTATTCGGTGAACTACGAGCTTTAGGTTGTTCTCACGTTATGTTAGGTTTAGAGATCTCTCCTTATAAATAGGGGGAGGGGTGCCCCCACTTGTAAACTCTTGACTGCTTGCTGGCGAGATGGGCACCGCCTCGACTGAAGTGGCTGTGAACTCCGCTCTGCTTCTCGACACCCTTAAAAGGCGTCTTAATCATAGCTGGTGTCGTGAGTGGGGGGGGGGGGAGTGAGATTGTAAAAGAACTTCCACCTCGTCAACGAGAGAGAGGGTTCCAGATGTGGGTGAGCCCTCGAATGAGGGATGCGGGCTTTCAGGGAGTGGCGAGCTCACTATTTTAGAGATACTTCGCGAGGTAATTTCAGATAAAGCTTTTTCTTTCCAAGGGTCTTCTACATCATCCTTTCTGACCTCACCGCTTCTTTCAAGCCTTGGATCTATCCGGCTTCGGGTCATATGGTGACATCACCATTGATGACTACATCTCTACCCCTCTGGTTAGGGACTCTGTGCTGACCCCGCCTAGCGATCCCATAACCCAAACTCAGGCCGAGCTCACCTCGCCAACTCGACATACTTCTCGGCCATTGATCGATCATAATCTAATTTTTTTGCTGATTTTTTAATTTCTTACAACCCCTTCTCTAGTTGAGACAACTAAGGTTCCTCCTTCTGGCAGAACTTCTCTCGTCAAGATGAATATGCCTCCACCATCTAGAGAATCCCTGGTTAGGCATGTTTTATTGCGAACTGATGTGGCGGTTGTGGCGCTGCCCTATGTAGACAACGGGAGGTCTCGCTCTCGACGAGACCTCGCTGCTAGCTCTTCCTCGCCCGACCCCTCTGTTGGCGCACCATCTACGCTGGTTACGACCTCGACTGGTGATTGGTCAGCCGGGGAGTTCCCTTTTGGTACGGTGATGCCACCTCCTCCCGGTTGTCCTTCCATGAGCGTTATTCGGGCCGCCAAGCCTAACACTCACATGCCTTCTCAAATTCCTCCCGACGTGGCGACCTCTACTGGCGAGACTCTACGTTGTCTCCTTTTAAAGGGAAGGATCCCTTGGCCCCGCCTACTGATCTTAGATCCGTGCAACCTAGTGGATCGTTGACGGTCTACCACGCGAGATCATTCTCGCCATCACAGTTATTTGAGGAAACATGACTCACCTCGATAGGAGGCGAGACAGGCTGAATCATTCCCAGGTAGATGCCTATGGCTAATTTTGTTTTTCAGTTGGAATTTTTTCCTAATGATGGGTAGTTTTTTCAGGACACACAACCTCTCCTTGCGCCGCGTTTATCAACATCATAGGTACCTCTCCCAGAAAATTCCAAACTCGACTAGCCTCGACCTCCCTTTCCCTTGAATCAAAGGTGGATTTGTTTATTTCCTGCGAGCCGAACCGACCCCTCACCTCGCTGGAGATTCGGGCATCAAAGACTGAGTTCGAGCGTCTTCTTGAAGGGGCCGTGGAGAAATACTTCTCCATCAATGACTTGAATAGGCAACCGACCGACTTGGAGCATCGACAGCACTAGCTTGAGGTCGATCTTCACGGTTTTCACACGTGTATGGGCGCCATCGACCCTCTGAGGATGGAGGAGCACATTTGGCACATGACGAGGAGCATTTGGCGTGGACTTACGAGAAATTTTGGATTGTTTGCAAAGTGAACTAGCATGGTCTCCACGCACAGACCCCGCATCGCTATGGTCCTTTGAACATGCTCTGAGTTTATTTTTATTACTTTGTTGTATTTTATGATTTTCCTCATGAATTCTGACTTTTATATTTTCTGTGTGATTAAGGCGCCTTTAGGTGAGACAAATTTATCTTTATCCACACGACGCGTTTTCACTCTAGTCATTTGTCACGAGTTTTTTTTACCCTTCTTATCAACAAGATCATTTTTTAACAAAGTATGGTGGTGGGGTGGTGGCGATTCATATTTGCTGATGAGGCGAAATCAAGATTGGTCTCGCCTATCTCTTGGCCTTGTGCATCATGCCCCGTCCCCGATTTTCCTCGCGCAAAGTCCATGGGTACTATCTATAAATAGGCGAATTCGGGTCAACATTAAATGCGCTTTCTGTCCGCATTTATTTTAGGCGAGATGAATTGCACGAGTCTTCCACACTAGACAATTTAGGTTGCGATGTCAACCCCTGAAGAGACCGTGGCAATTCGCTTGAGTTGTGCGGAGAAGTTCTCAACCAATGTTTTCAAAAAGTCTAAGATCACTGATGCCGAGTTGGAATAATTCTAGTCTCGATACCTCCCTATGGGATCTGAGGCAAGGCTACCCAAAGATTGTGAATTCATCCACAACTTCCTCGATTAGCTCGCCTTCTCCTTGGCACATTTTGAAATGGGGATGCGAGCCACATTGTGGCCTGAGTGTTGCTAGGTACTTCACTACTTTGGGTTAGCCTCGTCTTAGATCAACTCCAATGTCGTCTCGGCCATTGTCGCGTACCTATGTTTCCTTCGCGAGGAGAGAATGGAGTTCGACCTTACTGTATTAAAAAGATCTTCATCATGACGTTGTCTACTTCAATAGCCAAACCTTCAATCTCTTGGGGACCTCTAATAAGGTCTACCACACGATTAGGAGGTTCGTTTTTGTTAGAGGCGACTTCTCCATTCTGCTTCGTCCGCAGCAGGTTGGTGCCGAGTTCTTCATTCCGCTTGTGTTTTGGGCACATAGGCTCGCTCTCCACCTCACCCTGAAGAAAAAAGGTTCAACGCCGTTCACTTCCAGCGGTGATTCGATAAACTTCCTTTCCTCAAACCCAGCGAAGGTTTGTTCAAACAAGGTCACATAGGCGTGGTCGCTTTTAGCAAGGTGATTTACACCTCGCCCCTGCTATCGAGGTCTCAATATTTTTGTTTTAACTTTTTCTGAAGGAGTTCGCCCGGTACCCATGACCACCCTTCATTCTATCTTTGAGGTGGCCCTGCCTTCGACAGGCACGAGCTCCTCTAGCCATCCTTGCTAGACTATCAGTCTCAATGATATGGAGGTCCTCCTCTCAGAGTCACCTCGACAGGTCGAGCCGGAGCCCTCTCGGCCGAGGCGCCATAAGGCTGTGTCATGCACATAGTGACACGAAGATAGGGCAGAAGACTCTTTTGAAGAACCAGAGTTACATCCTAACTTCGGCGAAGGGCCTGAGAGTTGTGACCTCATGGGGATCCCTTGATCTCTTGGGATTTTGACAAGAATCAGGTCCGCCTTAGTACACACTTTCCGTCTTGAATAGAGGACGACGATCCGAACAATGATGCTTTCAACGGCGCTCTTGGTATATGCAAGCAATATGACACGGAAGTTTTTTTCCGGTCCTTCCCCCTCCCGCTACCTCGCCAATTAGGGCTCTTGATTGCTCCTTCTGATCCTCAAGCTCTTTCATTAGTTTGCAAGGAAATTTCTTGCCACCGCGGATAAGATTCGTGCATTTGAGGCTTTTTACTTTGCGATGGAGGTGAGAGTGGTAGAGACCGAGGCTAAGATAATTTTTGTTGAGGCAAAATTGACCGAGCATAGGTCATTCGATGTCTCCTTGGTGAGGGCTCATCTCTCTTATTTTTCACGCCAACCCCTTTGCTAATGGCTTTTCCCAACCTCACTAATTCGTCCTGGCTGGAAGTGAGTTACTCATGGAGGGACAACTCTACAAATTGGAGAAGGATATGGCTGATAGCCAGGCGACGTTGGAGGCTTCCCTCGTTCGGGTTTTCGAGCTGGAAACTCAGCCCACAAAGGACCAAAGTACCAAGGACGGGACCTATGGAGGCGGGAAATCAATTCACTTGTCGCCGCTCGAACTCACAGAGATGCGTTAGGAGATAGCGTGCTATGCTGGTGAGCTGGTTTTTGCTCGTCTTAAGGAAGAAGTCGTTCTTACTGAGGTGGGCATGAAGAAGATGGTAGGGGATTTCTGCCTGAGATTTATGCATCTTCCACAGGTATGACCTCAAGCTTGAGAAGCGGCTCGCGGTCTCCTTTAGGTGAATATGGTGCGGACCTCGATGATTTTCGTAGGGAGGTCTCTGGTGACCCCAAAGATAGGTTGACTGGTTCTGTTGGAGATTGAAAGAATGTTTTTTCTCCCTTTGTTTTTTGGATTAGAAACATCATTTATACAAGAGAGACTCACTTCTTTTGTAATCTTTATTAAAAGATAAAATAAGAAAAAACTGACTGAAAGGTCCCTGTTTTGGGCTCACCTAGCTTTTAGGACTTTGCTCGGGGCATGAGCTCGCTAGGCTCTTTAGGTCCGCATGAGGAGAGACCTCGCTATACTGTTGGGACGCACGAGATAAAACCTTGCAGGGCTATTAAATACACACGAGGCGAGGCCTCACAAATCTCTTTTGCCCTCGATACTAGACCTCGCAAGTCTCGTAGGCACGTGTGAGGCAAGACCTCACTAGAATTTTAGGAATGTGCGAGGCGAAACCTCGCTAGATTTTTTGACTTGACGAGTTCCTGTTCGTAAGATGGTAAAAAATTCAGTCAATCAGTTAATTATTGCCGAGCTAGAGTTAGCCAATTTTGATAAGACAGAGTGACATTTGAGGGGTCCGTCGACTAGCATGCAAGTGCACTGATGATCTTGACCAACCTTAATGCGGCCTGTAATTAAGTGGACTCATTGAGATCGAGGAATTGTCCCATGCCTATTTTTGGTATGATTTCGGTAGGGAGAGACGTTTGAGGGGTTTGTCAGTCAGCATATATGTGGGGAGCTGATCTCGACCGACCTTGCAGAGGCCTGAACTTAATTGGACTTGCTGAGCTTGAGGCGTTATCCCATGCCTGTTTTCTATATGATTTCGGGAGGGAGTGGTAGTCAAGGGGTCCGTTGGCCATCATACAAGTAGCGAACTGATCTCGACCGACTTTGCAAAGTCCTAGACTTAAGAACTCGCTGAGATCGAGGCGTTGTCCCATGCCTGTTTTCACTATATATTATTATAGCGCACATCGCCCGCGCTCGTTGTGTCGGCTTATTGGAGTGATTGTCCAGTAAGTCCCTAAATAAACAAATCTGTCGAATTATGTATAATGTTAGTCAGTGTTGTGGATATCGGCCGACTTGTCAGACATGTCGGCCGACATGAAGGTTTAGGATTCAAAACTACACGAAACCATGTTAGTTTTTATTTATGGCGTTTTTGAAAAAATCGTGCCGATATATCGGTTTTAATCGATATACCGACCCCAAAAAATAGGCGATATCGCCCGTTTTTATTTATTTATTATTTTTTTATAAAGTCCAAATGTTGAGTGATTTAATTCCCCCGACCCCCCTCCACCCCACACTGTTCATTTCACTCCTGCCCTAGCTCTCCCTCGTGCTCTCCGTTGGTACTCTCCCTCGCGCTCTCCGCTGGTGCTCTCCCTCGCGCTCTTCGCTGGTGAGCTTCACTCGGATGTTCTTGGCACTCTAGATCTCAGGTTCTTCTTCTCCCCGCTCGTTGGCGCTCTCGCGTTGGTTGTTCTCTTCTCTCGCGGTCTTGACACTCTAGCTCTCTGGTTTTCTTCTCCCTGCGTGATTGGCGCTCTTACTCTGGTTATTTTTCTCTCGCGTTCTCGACACTCTACCTCGCTGGTACTCTCACTCTGGTTGTTCTCTCTTCTCTATGGTGCTCTCAATCTCGCGGCCTCTGCTGGTGCTTTTGATCTAGAGGGTTCATCAGATGAAAGGAGTCCTCCAAGACTATCTACAAGCAAAGAAGTGCAATTAGTTATCAAAGAAGGGAAAAAGAAAAGTATCTGAGGTGGACGAGGGAGATCTAGAGCAATGTTGTTAAAAACGCGATTTTAATCGTAAGATCGTCCGATCTTACGATTAAAATCCCCCTTCCGCTCCGCCTTCCGCCTGGTATCGGGATTCCATAAAAGCGGGTAGGATCGCCGGGTAAGAACGTAAATCGCTGTATCGCCGCTCCTCATCGTTCCAAATCCTTCTTAATAAAAGCCCGCAGCGCTCGATCCCGCAGCCCTCTCTTCTTCCCAAACCCTCGCAGCCCGACCCTGCAGCGCTCGCCCGATCCCGCAGCCCTCTCTTCCCTCGCAGCCCGACCCTGCAGCGCTCGCCGCCGCTCGCCTCCGCTCGCCTCCGCTTCCGCCGCAGGTCTTCTTCTTCTTCTTCTTCTTCTTCTTCTCTTCTTCTTCTTCTTCTTCTTCTTCTTCTTCTTCTTCTTCTAACAAAACCCGATCTTCTTCGCAGCCGGATCCCGCAGCAGCCCGACCCTCCAGCACTTGCCGCCGCTCGCCTCCGCTTCCGCCGCAGGTTCTTCTTCTTCTTCTTATGTACTACTGTGCTGTGCTCTTAATTTCTGCTACTGTGAGTTTGTGCTGTGCTCTTGATTTCTGCTACTGTGCTGTGCTGTTGATTTCTGCCTTGTGCTCATCTTCTTCTTCTTATGTAATACTGTGCTGTGCTGTGCTGTGCTCTTCATTTCTGCCCAGATTTCTGGGTGAAATCTGGGCAGATTTGTGCCCAGATTTCTGGGTGAAATCTGGGCAGATTTCTGCCCAGATTTCACCCAGAAATCTGGGCAGATTTCTGCCCAGATTTCACCCAGAAATCTGGGCAGATTTCTGCCCAGATTTCACCCAGAAATCTGGGCAGATTTCTGCCCAGATTTCACATATGATGGTAATAGGGTAATCCTAGTTACAGTGAATTGGAAATATAGGTTTAGGCTTATACATATGATGGTAATAATAGTGTAAGGTTTAATCCCTAGGGTGTATTACTTGACTATTGTAAGGTTTTTTGCTCACACTCATTATCACTTATCAGGCTTATGGTTTGATTTATTTTGTGAGTAGGTAATTTAAAATGGCTTCAAGTGGTGCTTCAGGTAGTGCAGTTGGGAGTAGCAATGCTCCTGCCACCGCTAGCAAAGGGTCTAAAATGGCCAAAAATGCTTCTGGAAGTAAGACTGATATTGGATGGAAGTATGGCATCCCAGTTGAAGAAGATGCGAGAAAAATAAAGTGCAAATTTTGTGAGAAACTTGTTACCGGGGGAATTTATAGATTGAAACATCATTTGGCGGGTACTCAAAAAGATGTTGGAGCATGTAGAGCTGTTCCAGCGGAAGTGAAGAAAGAAATATGGGACATTGTTGTTGGGTTGCAAGAGAAGTTAGTGAAGAAAACAATCCCCTATGTGGAAGAAGAAGAGGATGTTGAAGACTTGAAGAGGAAAAGGGAAGATAGAAGCTCAACTGGACTTTTTAAGAGAAGTGGAGCAAGTACAACTCAAAGTACCATCAATTCAATTTTCAAGAAGGGATTGCATGAAGAAGCATGCAATGATATAGCATCATTCATCTACAACAATGCTTTACCATTTAATGTGGTAAAAAGTGAAGAATTCCATAAGATGTGTGAATCTATATCAAGGCATGGCTTGGGTTTTAAGCCTCCATCATATTATGATATCAGAGTGAAATATCTGAAACAACAATATCAACTGACTATGGAGAATATTTCAGAACATAGAGCTCATTGGAAGAAAATGGGATGCACTATAATGACAGATGGATGGACAGATAAAAGAAGGAGAACATTGATCAATTTCTTAGTGAATAGTTCAATGGGAACTATATTTCTAAAGTCCATTGATGCATCTCATATTTCCAAAACAACAGAAAATGTCTTCAAGATGATTGATGATATTGTTGATGAGGTGGGTGAAGAGAATGTTGTCCAGGTGGTGACGGACAACGCTGCAAATTACAAAGCCGCTGGAGAAATGTTAATGTTAAAGAGAAAAAGAATATATTGGACTCCATGCGCTGCTCATTGTATTGATTTGATGTTAGAGGATTTTGAGAAGAAGATACAAGTCCATCATGATACAATTCCTAAAGCAAAGAGAATCACGACATATATTTATTCCAGAACATCCCTCATATCTTTATTGAAAACCTTCACTAAAGACAGGGAATTAGTGAGACCGGCAATGACACGTTTCGCCACTTCATACTTAACTTTGGGCTGCCTTAATGAGAACAAACTTGCTTTGATAAGAATGTTCAATTCAGATGAATGGAAATCTAGCCGTGCTGCATGTTCGAGTGAAGGAAAGTTAATTGAGGAGGTGGTGATGGAAAAAGATTTTTGGAAGAATATTGTCATTTGCTTGAAGGGTGCTTATCCCTTAATGAAGGTGCTTCGTTTGGTTGATTCTGATGAGAAGCCTGCTATGGGATATATATATGAGGAAATGGATCGAGCAAAAGAACACATTGCTCATGCCTTTAATGGTGTGCAAAAATTGTAAGTCAATTAGTTTCCTTTTTTTAAGTCTTATAGTCTTATAGATATGAGATTTTTTTTCCTTATATACTAATTTTATTATTTGTGAAATGTGATGATTAGTTATCAACCAGTTTGGGATGTGATTGATGCTCGATGGGACAAACAATTGCACAGACCATTACATGCTGCAGGCTATTATCTAAACCCTCAATTTCACTATAGTCCGTCATTTAAAGCTGATTATGAGGTGAAGCGAGGACTATATGACTGCTTAGAAAGAATGACCGGGGGAGATATTGAAGAAATTTCAAAGATTGATGGCCAATTGGAGGATTTTAAGAATCGGAAAAAATTCTTTGGCTCTATAGTAGCCAAAAATGGTATTAATATCAAAACTCCGGCGGCATGGTGGGATTCTTATGGAGAAGAACATCCAGAGCTACAAAATTTTGCAAAACGTGTATTGAGCTTGACATGTAGTTCTTCTGGATGTGAGCGAAATTGGAGTGCATTTGAAAGGGTATAGTTACAATTTATTAAATATTTTAATCACCAATATTATTGTATACTAATTAAAATTTTTTTCTAGGTACACACAAAAAGAAGAAATCGTTTGAAGCAAAAGACAATGAATGATGTTGTTTTTGTGATGGCGAATTCTCGTTTGGCAAATAGCAAGTTAAGGAAAACTCGGAAAAATAATTTTGATGATATTCCATCCGATAACGAGTGGATTGTTGCTGATGAAGATGATGAAGAAGATCTTGAGATAGAGCCTTCGGATGTTGAAGAGGTAGCTGCTCGCATAGGAGGAGAACAAGATCTTGGGATAGATGAAGGCGACGAAGATGCTTCATTAGACAATTTGGACTTTAGCTTAGATGATTTTTATTGAACGAGTAATGTAGTAATGTACTATTATTATTTATTATCAGTCTATCATACTATGCAGTTGAACTTTTCTTTTATATATATATTGCTTTTTGATTAATGATCTACTACATATATGTATATGTAAATTAGATTTATTTAATTTTGTATACTAAGTAAGATCTTACCGTTTCGTGTCGATCCCACGTGTTACGATCTTACAACTGCCGACCGATCTTAGGTAAGATCTCGATCTTGACAACATTGATCTAGAGGGTTCATCAGATGAATATCATATTCTATCTACTCTACCGACTATAGATGAGTCTCTAAGTGATGAAGAATGAGGTATATTTGAAATTTTGATCTTGTTGGAAAAGCCCATGTAAAGAGCCCCATGTTGGAGCCCATTTTTTAGTTTTTTCTTTTCTCCTCTTTAGTCTCACATGATGTATAGGGATCTCTTCTCTCTTTCTCCCTCCTATAATTGTGTATTCATATCTTGTATTTGATAATTGAGAAAGTATATACAAGTTTGAGGTTTTATCCACATGGTATCAGAGGAAATTGGTCTCTCGGTGCGGCTAGCATTCTGCTAACCGTCCGGTCTCCCCTTCTCGCGCAGGGCGCGGTCTGGTTGTGTCTAACTGACCGACCTCTTCTCGCGCAGGGCGCGACCTGGTTTCTACCCGCTTGCGGCTAGAAACTTCCTCCCTCCTCTCCTCAACTCCAATTCCATGTCCTCCACTGCTTCCCCGTTCTCCTCTTTATAAGACTCTCTGACAGGTGGGGCCTTCTCCCTTGTCTTCCTATCTGCGCGGTTTCCTCTCTACCCGCGCGGTTTCTCTCCCTGCTCTTGCTTGCACAACATTTCCTTTGGTTCTCGCGAGCTCTCTAACCCGCTGTGTGGCTTATCTCTGTGCCTTACTCGCTGCGGGCTCTCTTCTCTCTGTGCGGCTTATCTTTGTGCCTTACCCGCTGCAGGCACTCTTACTCGCTGTGCGGCTTCTCTAAACCGCTGCGGGCTCTCTTAACCGCCGTACGGACTTCTTACTATCTGCGGCTTCTCAAACCGCTGCGAGCTCCGCATCTAGGTCGTGGCATCTTCCCGTGCTGCTGGTGTACTCACCCTTATCGTGCGGACTTCTCGAGCAGCCTCTTAGTTATTTAGTTGTTGCGGCCTCTCTAACCGCAGCGGCCTCTGCATTTTTGGTCGCGACATCTTCTCTTGCCGCTGGTGTTTTGCCACTGAGATCGTGCGGCTTCCCCAGCTCTCCTCTCCAGGAGACTTCTCCTTCCTTCCCGATTCGTGACTTCGGTCGCTGCGACTTCTTTGTTTGCCGCCGGAGCAATTCCTTCCAGCCCGCCATTTTTTTCTGCTAACTGCCCGACCTACTCCTATACTACCCGCGCGGTTTCTGTCCTATCCGCTGATCCTCTTGTCGCCGGTCTAGCCTCCTAACCGCTTGGTCATAGGGTCTTCTCTTGACTCTATCAGACAGACGACTTCCTCCTCTGCAGACCGCCCGACCCTTGCTCCTGATCTTCGGAATGAACTGCGGATTACGACTATCTCGTTATCCGGGAAGAAGAACTTTGTGAAGTGGGTGCACTCGGTTCGACGCGTTCTTCAATCCAAAGGCTTCCTACATCACTTGACCCAGGATGCTCCCGCTCCTCCTACTGACGACTGACTGCGCAATGACGGTCACGTTCAGGCCTGGCTCCTTAACTTCCTTAATGAAGAACCGTATCACATGGCCATGTATCATGAAACGATCAAAAGAATGTGGGATGAACTTCATTCCCTCTATTCCGGGAAAGACAGTCTGCAACACTTATATGCCATCATCACTGATCTTCAGACTCTTGATGTTGGCGGAGCCACCGACCTCACCTCCTTTGTCGCTCGGGCCAAAACTCTTGTTGAAGCATGGATTCAACATCAACCTCCTACGACGGATCTTGCTGCACAACGTGCTCAAAAAGAAGCTGTTGGTGTGGCCATGATGATGGCTCGTGTCCCACCGCATCTTCAGAGAGTTCGGGCTCAGATCCTCTCCTCTGTTGCTACTCCGTCACTATCAGATGTATGTTCCATGTTGCTCAAGGTCTCCCCCCTCCTGATAGTTTTGTACCTCCGTCACCGGCTCTCCTACAGCATACTTTTGCGCCCTTACTGCCTTCCACCTTCTGTTCGGGGGGGGGGGGGGGGGGGCGTTCCGGCTCTCGCGACCGAGGTAGGGGAGGCCAGCCACGCCCGAAGTGTTCCTTCTGCCGTAAGGATGGTCACCTTGAGGCCACGTGCTATCGCAAACATGGGCTTCCTCCTCGTCCACAGGCCGCCGTTGCTGCCCACGACTCCTCGATCACTCGTACTGACATTGAAGAAGTCCGACTTCAGCTCCAACAACTTCTGGGTCTGCTCAGTTGCCCACCTGCCTCCATTACCTCGACTGCCTCCATCTCACATGAAGGTATCGCTTGTTTCTCCACTGGTCCGCGGTGGATAGTGGATTCAGGTGCCACTCATCAGATCACCTCCCTGCGGCCACATCAGTACCTGGATTCTCCTCATCCTAAGTGTATCACAGTGGTCAATTGGGACACTGTTCCTGTCTCCGACTCTGCGGATATCCCTATCACTCATCTATCTCTACGCTCCGCTCTTCATGTTTCAGGATCTCCATTTAATTTACTTTATGTTGGTCGCCTTACTACTGATTTAAATTGCTCTATAACCTTTACATCTTCTTTTCTGATACAAGATCGACAGACGCGAAATATCATTGGTAAGGGACGACTGCAGAACGGGCTCTACCTTCTTGATGACTCTCCTACTATCCTGTCTTCCATCTCCTCCATTGATTGGCATCGGGGTCTTGGGCATGTTCCTTTGCCAATCCTCCAAAAGGCTCTATCAGATGTATCTCTTCCTCCTTTTCATTGTGAATCTTGTATTTTCGGTAAACAGTCTCGTTTCTCTTTTGTATCTCATTGTACTCGGAGCTCTGCTCCTTTTATGTTAATACACTCCGATATTTGGGGATCGTACAAAATCACTAGCATTTCTGGCTATCGCTATTTTCTAACTTTTATTAATGATTATTCTCGAATGACATGAATATATTTACTTCGGGATCGCTCTGAGCTTTCACGTTCTTTCAGGCTTTCCTCCTTGAGACCCGCACACAATTCTCCACGAACATCAAAACTATTCGCACTGATAATGCTCGCGAATACACTAGCCACAAGTTTACGAACCTTTGCTCGGAGTTTGGAGTCATTCACCAAATATCGTGTGTGTATACCCCTCAATAAAATGGCATAGTCGAACGTAAGAAGCACCATCTTCTTGATGTCGCTCGCTCTCTCATGCTTCAAATGCAGGTTTCCAAAGCTTATTGGAACTTTGCCCTTTCAACATCATGCTATCTTATTAACCGTCTACCGTCCTTCATACTCCACAATGCCACTCCGTTCAGCCTCCTGATCCTCTCTACTCCGACATTCTCTCTCATACCCCGCATCATTGGGTGCACCTGCTATGTTCACATTCTTGGTTCATCCACGGACAAGTTAGATCCCCGAGCCGCCAAACAAATCTTTGTTGGCTACTCACGAACTCAGAAAGGCTACGTTTGCTATTCTCCTACTACCCGCAAGGTAACTGTTTATGCTGATGTTACTTTTCAGGAGGATCTTCCCTTCTTCTTTGCTCCAGACCCTACACCTCTACCACCACCCGTCCTACGTTCTCTCATTCCCGTTACCACTCCTCCCCCACCATACATTCCTGCCCAACCTCCCACTATTTCTAATCCACCTGTTATGCGTGTTTACACTCGTCGCCAACCTAGCTCTGTTGCCCCAATGCAGTCGGTTTCGACCTCTGACGCTCCGCATCCCGCTGATCCGGTACCAAAATCAACCGCTCATCCCATGACAAATTATGTATCCCCACATCGCCTATGACCACGACTTCAAACTTTTGCCACTTTATTATCCTCTATTTCTGTACCTAACTCTGTGCAGGAGGCTCTCCAACATCCTTGCTGGTGGACGGCCATGGAAGAAGAAATGACTGCTCTCTGGGCTAACCAGACCTGGCACCTGGTCCCTTTACCTCCCGGGCAGACAACTGTTGGGTGTAAATGGGTCTTTGTCATCAAACATGCTCCTGATGGGACCATTGATAGTCTGAAGGCCCGCCTGGTGGCTCGTGGATTCACCCAACAACATGGTCTCGATTATGAGGAGACATTCTCTCCCGTAGCCAAACTCAACACCGTTCGTGTTCTCCTCTCCGTGGTTGTGCATCGCCAATGACCCTTACATCAACTGGACATCAAAAATGCATTTCTCAATGACGATCTCCAGGAAACAGTCTACATGTAGCAACCTCCTGGGTTTGAGACCACGAGGGAGTCCTGAGTGTGTCATCTGAAGAAGTCCATTTATGGTCTCAAACAATCCCCTCGGGCATGGTTCGACAAGTTTAGTAAGGCAGTTCGGGAAGTCGGCTTCACTCGGAGCTCAGCAGACTTCTCTATGTTCACTCGTCATCAGAAAACAGGGACGATTCTTCTGTTAATTTATGTTAACGACATCCTAATCACTGGAGATGATTCAAAGAGAATCCAAGCGGTCAAACAACACCTTAGTTCCGTCTTTCAGACAAAAGATCTGGGGCATCTTCGATACTTCCTTGGTCTTGAGATCGCGAGACGTCCGGATGGACTTGTCCTCTCGCAACAGAAGTATTTCCTGGATCTCCTTCAAGATGCTGGCTACTCTTGATGCAAGCCCACTACTACTCCAATGAATGCAAATCATAAGTTGTGCACTTGTTTCCGATACAGATCTTCCTCTCCAAAATCCGGAATACTATCGACGACTTGTTGGGAAATTGATTTACCTAACGGTCACAAGACTGGATATATCCTTTGCTGTTGGGGTGATCAGCTGGTTTATGCATGCCCCTCGAACATCTCACCTTCAAGCCGTGGAGCGCATCCTAAGATATCTTAAAACAGCTCCGGGTCAAGGGCTGGTATAGAGAACCTCATCCTCTACTCCAACATTGGTTGCGTATTCTGATGTAGATTATGCTGGTTCCTTAGATGATCGGCGGTCAACCAGTGGTTTTTGTACCTATTTTGGAGGTCATCTTGTTACCTGACGGAGTAAGAAACAAGTTGTGGTTACTCGATCCTCAGCTGAAGCAGAATACCGGTCAATGACATCAGTTGTCTTTGAGCTTACATGGCTTGAAAGTCTTCTCGCCGATGTAGGAGTAAAACTTCCCTCACCTGCCACCCTGTTATGTGACAGCCAAGCGGCTATACATATAGCAAAGAATCCGGTCTTCCATGAAAGAACGAAACATATTTAAGTGGACTGTAACTTTATCCGGGAGAAAGTTCAAATGAAGAAGATAGAATTGAAGCATGTTCCGGGTATTGAACAAGTTGCTGATATCCTCACAAAGGCCCTACCAAGTACCCTATTTTATCAGTTCCTGTCCAAGATGGGTGCCTACGATTTGTACGCTCCAGCTTGCGGGGGAGTGTTGAAAAAGCCCATGTAAAGAGGCCCATGTTGGAGACCATTTTTTCTTTTTTTTCTTTTCTCCTCTTTAGTCCCACATGATGTATAGGGATCTCTTCTCTCTTTCTCCCTCCTATAAATGTCTATTCATACATTGTATTTGATAATTGAGGAAGTATATACAAGTTTGAGGTTTTATCCACATATCTCATAAAAATAATATATTGTTACAAGTTTCTTAAAATCATTAGTTTTATAAATTTTTATATTTATAGTGTTGTATAATAAATGTTACATATAGATTTTAATATCTAAAAGTTCAGTATATAATAAAATAGGTAGTACTGTAATATGTATAAAAAATAACATTTTATTACATATATAATTAATTAATTATTAAAATCCGATATATGAAATATCTCCGATATATCCTCCGATATATAAAAAACCGATATGAAAACCCAAGCCGACGTGTCCCCGACATCCGACATCTGCAACCCAAGGCACTCTAAATTGATCTCTTAAATTTAAGCATATTTTAATTTAGATAAATTAAAATTAAATTCAGTTTTTGGACATTTCTGTATTGGGGCGAGTGTTTTGAGCATCAAAGGTACTCAGGACCGTCTATACACATGTTTCTTTCTCAATATAACTGTCTTGTATATGTTGGTTGGCTTGAGCAAGGTGGTGGTTGGGTGGTGCAACACCATGGCTGACCAAGGAAGCAGTGGAAGTGGCCTGGTATTTAACATCTAGGTTCCACAACTTTGGCACCATAGGGAGGACCAAAATCCTAAAATCTGAACAAAATCTTTAATTCCTGAAATCAATCCCCTGTGTTTGTATTTATGGTCCAGATCATCCAATCATGGTGGTTGTAAAATTCTATGAAATATAAAAATGTCTTTGTTGATCCAATCGTGACTACGAACTCAAATCGTCTAAACAACTATCTGTTATGTCTCTTGTGCTGCCATGCATGTAGATGTGTGCAACCCCAATGATTTTATCTGAAACTGTAATCCCCATCAGTAGTGGTTGTAGACAAGGTTATAGATGTCAGGTTCATGTCGGTTTGAGTTTGAAATGTCGGATGTCGGATTGCGGTTGATATATCGTGGATATTTTATTATGTCGGATTTTAATATTTAAATAAATATATATATATATATTTACACATTTTTTATAAATATGTATAATTGTATACATAATGTCTGTTTATAAATTACACAATAAACATATATACAAATAGTACATGGTTATAAATTACACAAAAAAGAGCCATCGACTGCAATAAACGAGATATAAATCACCAAATGAGAGCTAGATGAGAAAATAGTCAACACTAGATTTAGAGAGATGCACGAAATGAAGCACAAGACAAATTATTTTTATTCGGTCTCTTCAAAAGGGACAACCTAGTGCACAAAGCATCCCTGCACAACGAGGGTCCGAGGAAGGACCCCAACACATGGGTGAAATGTAAGCAAACCTTACCCTGTATTTTTGCAAAAGGCTGTGACCTCAAGGTCACACGACAACACCTTAACCGGTGTTTGGTCTTTTCAAAAAATGAAAAATATTATTTGTAATACTCTCGGCGATATATCGGTTGCGAAATATCGCCTAATATATCGGGTTAAACAGATATATCGGGCGATATTTTCAAAAACGACCTATTTGCTTAAATTATCGATGTCGTGACGTTTTATCCTCCAAACCTTTATGTCGGCCGACATGTTGGACGACATCTACAACAGTGGTTGTAGATAGAGGGGGTGTCCGATTGGCGCCGGATTGAAGAGATGGAGAGCTTGTCGTGGACGGTGGGCTTGGGAGCGATGGTGTGGCTTAAGAAAGTGGATAGGACCTTCAACCGGGATAGGGGGAGAAAAGCGGTGTTGGAATGGGATGCACAGACCTATCGATGTAGGGGAAGGGAATATGGGTTGGAGCGGCGATGGTTGTGACCATAAAACTCATCGACAAGGAGGGAAGGTGGTGACATCAACACCATCGGAGGGAGAACCCACATGATTTCGGTACTGTGCAGTGTTCTTAGTTTCTCACCAATGGGGGACTGAGCGTTTTTTTGTTTTTCTAAAATTCACGTACACACATGTCAATGTTGTAGATGTCGGCCACGCCATCGACATTTTTACCAAAAATGTTGTTTTAGAAAATATCCACGATATATCAGTCTTCAGACCCCGCTATATCGTTTTTACCCTACATATCAAGCGATATCTCGCGGACGATATATGACGAGTGCTAAAAATATATGTTTTTCATTTCTTTTAAGCATTCAAGCGGTAATGTTTTGTTGTGTTGCATTTCGCGCATCTCACTGGGTCAATATTTGACTTTTTTCTCGTCTCACTCTCATTTTGTGCTCTTTATGTCGTTTACTATCGTCAATGCTTCTTTCTGTGTAATTTATAAATATACTATATGTGTATATATGTTATTGTATAATTTATTAACATACATTATGTGTATATATGTTTATTTTGTAATTTTAAAATTATATTATGTACGTAACAACATGTATTTAAAAAAATGATTATATATATGAATCAATTTATTTAAATATTAAGATTCGACATTGTAAAATATCCCCGATATATTCCCCACATTACGACATACGACATTTCGAACTCAAATCGACATGAACCCGACATCCGACATCTGCAACCTTGACACGCGCACACACACACACACTCTCTCTCTCACACACGCGCACACACACACACACACACACATATATAGGGTTAATTACCGGGACCTCCCCTAGGAGTTTGCATAATTATAGGTTGTACCCCTCCATCTTTTAAAATTACATTCACCTCCCCTCAAAGTTTACCCAATTTACAAAAATGCCCATTCTGTTAGAAATATTGATGGAAAATGTTAAAATCAGCTAAATTATTTTATAATATTTCAGTTTTATACTTTTATAATGATTCTAGATTCATTACAAAGGGCAAAATGTAACGAAAATGTAACACATCCTTTTCAATGTTGAGTTATTACAAAGGGTAAAATTGAAATATCATAAAATGATTTTGCATATTTTATCACTTTTCATCTATATTTCTAAAGAAAAATTTCACATCTTTTAATGTAGAGTCATTACAAGGGGTAAAATTGAATATCATAAAATAATTTGACTGTTTTTTCATCCATATTTCTAACGGAAGGGACATTTTTGTAAACTGGATAAACTTGGAGGGGAGGTAAATGTAATTTCGAAAGATAAGAGTGGTGCAACCTGTAATTTTGCAAACTCCCAAGGGAGGTCCCGATAATTAACCCTATATATATATTTTATACACACACACATATATACATACATATATGTACATGTATATATATACACACATATACGGTTCTTTACCTGGACCTCCCCTCGAGGTATACATAATTATAAATTGCACCCCTCTAGCTTTCAAAATTACAAAAAACTCCCCTCAATGTTTACATTTCATAACAATTATGCACAAAAGTATCTCTTTGGAGTAAATCCTGGTGGGGGGGGGGGGGGGGGGTAATTGCAATTTCAAAATTAAGAGGGGTGGAAACTATAATTATGCAAACTTGGAAGGGAGGTCCCGACAAACTTGTATATATGTATACACGAGTTACATGCACTGGCCTTCGACCCTACGTGAGCGCAACAGTTTGGGGGTGATGAGCTGACGACAAGTGCACCGGTCACACAAGTAATATAAAATGGGAGTGGATTCCCAAGTATTGATCTCTCAAGGAATGCAGGTTGGGGCCGTGATTCAATTAATCGAAAATTAATTATAAGGGTTAACAAAAACGATTGAATTGGTTTTGGTTGCGGTGCTGTGAATGCTAAAAAAATAAAAGAAAAGGATTGCAGGTCACCGACACCGCTTCGCAACTCAATGAATTACACGGGTCGTTAGCACTTCTTTGCTAGGTGAGTGGAAGTTTGAGCAAGTGAGTGGATTGTGAAAACGTTGTGCAAAATGAGGGTCATATTCACCTCTTCACAAGATCGATTTCAGATTATCATAACACAAACATTAACCAAGGCACACCTCAAGCAACTCCTAGCAAACAACATATTTCATAGAAATGAAATGTAAACTTAAATCTCGTGTTTGGAGTGCATACATCATTAATATTAGGAAGACAATAACCACCAACATCTAATACAGAGAATAAGTATGAGATACAACCAAATTCAGAGGCTCGTTGAAGATTCACGATAGGAATCGCCGGGTTGTCAGTCCGCTTCCCAACTTGGTCTCTAACTATCGTCTGGGGTCCAGAAGAACTCTCAGCTTATTTTAATGTACCCGTCTTCTCTGTCTCACAATCCGGTCGCGTTCGATACAATGTTCTCCTTGCTTAGCGATGAATGGAGGGCTAGAATCTCCTCGTTGAAGCCTTCAGATGATGAGAGTTGGCCACAAGCAAAGCCCTAGGTGAAGGGGAAGGAAAAACGGAGCAACCTCTCCTTGGGCGGAACCCTGCGTCTCCAAACGACGGAACTTCAGAATTAGGGCGAAATCTATGCTTAAATAGTAAATCTACTAAAAATTAGTTGCGCACGAGCAATCACACCATCGTGCCAAACGAATGTACATTGCCCGGTTTCGTTAAATTTCCAAATTGAGAAACATTGGGCCCGTGCGATTTACTCACCCACGTTTGGGGTAACCGTGCGAGAAGGAACACACGGGCCGCAACAGACCTTTGATTTTCAAGTATCACAGATGACTCGTGCGATTCTCTTCATGCACGATTGAAAATAACGAGAAGGAATCGCATGGATGACAATTAATTATAAATTTTTTTTAGAAAAAACAGACTGCTCGTACGTTTTGTGTAACACACCTTCCCAGTTTTACAATAATCAGCCATCCGGGTCAGCGATATAAAGAGAACTAGGAAACAGTATTAAAATTGGTATGCAGCAGGTAAAAAAAAGCAAGTACTAAGAATTTAAAACTTACAACAGAAACTAAGAATGTAAACTAAGGGTAACCACATACCTTAAAACTGGATTCACAGAGCCACTAAACATGAATAGAAGTGAAATGACTGAAAATCTGAAATAACGTTATAAGTCTGATACAAGACATTCAAAACATTAACAAGGTACATTATCCATAGCTACAAGTGTATGCTGAAGGTAAAGAAAAACTGAATGAGAAATCAACTACAAACTGACGTCACCATAACGCTCATTCTAGGCGTAGTTTCCCACCTGTGTCACCTGTTAAAACATTGCCCACGAGGGGTCAGATTAAGGAAAAATAACTCCTCCTGGTGATACTAAAAACTTTTCTCATATGATGAATGCATGTCTTTAGAAAATAGTTTTGTGCATTAAAAACCTTTATGCTAGATGTTATGCATGCCTTTACAATATTTCCTGGTCAAGACATACTCGTTCTAAATTTATGAACTTCCACTTCATTTACCCAAGTCCCGACGTTCACTACCTAGTGTACTAACTCATGTCAGGTCTATACTTGAGTTCTAAGTGACTTCTAACCCGCACATCGACTTGGAAGGCTATAGACAGAGTAGCTTCTAACTCGCATCTGAAAACTGACAACCCGAGACCATCTTACGAACTCAATTGTTCTAGTGTCGCGCGGACACGGTCTCGAATCTACTAACTGTCTCAAAGGAAAGTCAACTCCCAAGACTATACTACTCATAGGATACCGTATGCCCCATGAGAGAGGTAGTGCGCCTCTACCTAGCACGAGGAGACTTAGGCGTGCTTACTGAACCTTTTCGGTCAAATGCTACTCTGCTTGAGACATCTCTTTTGTTGTACTACTGAGCGACCCTTGCTTTTCTTGTGGTCGGCTAGAAGGGACGTTCACGCCCTTACTTAGATAAATCCTCACACTTGTGTAAACGTGTAAGGTTTCGTACCTAACACTAACATATGTTATCTGGCTAATAGGGTCTTGGAAAAGGATTTACCCTACAACTAATTCCGCGACCTTTTCCTACCACAACACTTTTATGTGCATGACTATGATGCTCGTACGAAACTTTACACGTATGTGCATAAAATAATTTCTTGATATGTCTAACTAAAAAGAATTATGATTCCTTACAGTGGTGGTACGGCGCTCGTACACTCGGCGCTGCGACATTTGTCTTTCTGAAGGAGAAACTGACTACTGCGAACTTCCGAAGCCTTGCCTCGAGGCCACCAAAAATCTGAAATCCAAGAGAACCCTAAATTACAGATTTTTCCCTTTAAGGTTATCGGTAAGGAAATCTCAAAAATGGTTAGGGTAAACACAAAAAGGACCAAAATAATGTATTACCTCTACGTGAACACGACTAAGGCTCACAACGCGCCCAACACCAGACTAGTGGTGGATCTAGAACTCCAAACCCTAACTAGGGCAAGAGGAAAATATGAGTATAGAATAAACCTTCAACTAGAAGGATTTCCACGAAGAAATGAAGACAAGTGAGGGTCTAAACTCACCGGAACCAAGACTTTTCCTTTGCACTTGACCTACACCGGGTTGGGGAGGAAATCGGTCCTCCTACGACACAGGAAATGGGGAAAGGAGTTCGCCGTCCCTGCAGAGGAGTGAGGGAGTGCCGGCGCTGAGAAAAGAGGCGGGGAAAATCGTCGACCAGGGCAGTGGGAGACATTGGGATGTGTCGTGCCGGCTTCGAAAATGCGAAGCGGAAGAAGAAGCGGCTTGCGGTTTCTGTCTCCCGTAAACTAGGCTTACGGGATTTATAGTTGGCCTGCGGTTATTAAAACCGCAGGGGTCTATTTTTGCTAACCGCCCCTCCCCCCTTATCATCTAAATATTGATGATGTCTGCTATACGCAACCCCCCTCTTAGAAGACCGCTCCACACTAACACCTTATGAACATAACAAAAAATATTTTGTCGCGCATCGTTACTAAAATAAACGGCGTCTCACAACCACTACGACTGACACACATCACAAATTAACGAACGCGACCTTTAGGTATAGTAACATTGTACCTTGACGAAGCGCTGGCTCGATCAAAATCCTTTGCGATTTGACCTTATAATTTAAATAAATTTCGCGTCAGATTACGGATGTTACATTTTGTTCATGTACAGTTGGAACAACCGTGCATGAAAGCAACACACGAGCTGGGGCAGATCACCAAATTTCAACGTTAAGACGGCAAACGGTAGCTGAAAGCGTACGTGAACGATTCACACGATCGTGCAAAAATTACAGTTTTGTTAATACAACAAATGCAAGGCCTCGCACAGGAAAAATTTCCATGCGCGAAGGATTCGCACGATCGTGCGATAATATCGTTTTGTCGACTCAACACATGTGAGGTCACGTACGAGCAAAACTCCCGTGCGCGAAGGAAAATCGCACGACCGTGCGATATACTCAGAATTCAATTAAGGACTTGGGATCTGCCCACCTGCATTCCAATCCAAAACTCCGGGGCTAATTGCCTCCGACAAGCATAACATTTGCCCAAAATGCAAGAATTGGGGGGGGGGGGCAATGTGCTCACCTCGACAATGGTGCGTACAAATCGTATGCGCTAAGCTTGGACAAGCACTGATAGAAGAGTGTACTGGGAAGAGCCTTAGTGAGCACATCTGCAACTCGTTCTGTCCCGTGAACATGCCTCAGGTCGATCTTCTTCATTTGAACCTTTTCTCTGATGAAGTGACAATCAACTTCAATATGTTTAGTTCTTTCATGGAATACCAGGTTTTTGGCAATATGTATAGCCGCTTGGCTATCACAAAGGAGAAGGGCTGGGGAAGGAAGTCTTATACCCAGATCGGTAAGAAGACTTTCCAGCCACGTTAGTTCAGAAACTACAGACGTCATTGCCCGGTATTCAGCCTTAGCAGATGATCGAGCCACACCAGCTTGTTTCTTGCTCTGCCATGTAATCAAATGTCCTCCAAAATATGTGCAAAACCCACTGGTTGACCGTCGATAATCAAGAGAACCAGCGTAATCAGCATCTGAGTAAGCTATCAATGTAGGAGCTGAAGATGAGGTCTTGTAGACTAATCCTTGACCAGGGGCCGTTTTGAGGTATCTGAGAATGCGTTCAACGGCGTGAAGATGAGATCTTCGTGGGGAATGCATATACCGGCTGACAATACCAACTGCGAAAGAGATATCCGGTCTAGTTACCGTGAGGTAGATCAATTTTCCAACTAGAAGACGATAGTATTCAGGATTCTCGAGTAATAGATCTGAGTCGGAAGTCTGAGCACATAACTTGTGATTCACATCCATTGGGGTATTGATCGGCTTACAACCAGAGTAACCCACATCATGAAGAAGGTCGAGACAATACTTCCGCTGAGAAAGGATGAGACCATTTGGCCGTCTAACAACCTAAAGGCCCAAAAAATACCGGAGGGGTCCCAGATCCTTTGTTTGAAAAACTGTACCGAGATGTTGTTTGACCTCCTGTATTCCCCTTGAGTAATCTCCCGTAATGATGATGTTGTCAACATACACTAATAGAAGAACCGTCCCTGTTGTTCGGTGACGAGTGAACATCGAGAAGTCTGCCGTGCTTCGAGAAAAACCAACCTCCCGAAGAGCCTTAGTGAACCTGTCGAACCATGCCCGTGGTGATTGTTTGAGGCCATACAGAGCTTTCCTAAGGCGACAAACCTGAGACTCCCCCGTGGTCTCAAACCCGGGAGGTTGCTGCATATAGACAGTTTCCTGCAAGTCGCCATTCAAAAAGACATTCTTAATATCCAGTTACAGTGAGGGCCACCGGCGATGGACAACCACCGAGATAAGAACCCGAACAGTGTTGAGTTTGGCCACCGGAGAGAAAGTTTCCTCATAGTCCATCCCTTGTTGGGTGAAGCCTCGGGCGACCAGCCGAGCTTTCAAACGGTCAATCGTCCTATCAGCGGCATGTTTGACGACGAAGACCCACTTACACCTAATCGGTTTCTGACCTGGGGGAAGTGGTGCGAGAGTCCAGGTCTGGTTGACCCAGAGAGCAGTCATTTCCTCCTCCATGGCAGCCTTCCAGCTAGGATGTTGTAGCGCCTCCTGCACAGTGTTAGGAATCGAAATGGAGAAAATAGAAGTGGAAAATGTGTGTAGTTGGGGAGAGAGGCGATGCAGGGAGACATAATTTGCCAGAGGATGAGCGGTGGAGGGAGATACCTGATCAGCAGGGCGCGGGGTAGCCGAGGATGAGGCCGACTGCAGAGGGGTAGCGGAACGAGGAGGAAGGCAGCGAGTGTAAACCTGGATAACTGGTGGCTTGGAGGGAGCAGGAGAAGGGTTAGAAGGACGTAGGGGAACAGGCGCAGTAGTAGTGATGACGGGTCGGGGTATAAGCATTGGTGGAGATGTCGTCGGGGAGGAAGGAGCTAGAGGTGGGGAAAAGAAAGGTTAATCTTCCCCAAAAGTTACATCTGCGGAGACGATGACCTTTCGGGTTACCGGAGAGTAACATAGGTAGTCCTTCTGAGTGCGAGAATAGCCGACGAAAATAGTTTTAGCTGCACGGGGATCCAACTTATCCGAGGAGGGACCCAGGAGGTGAACGAAGCAAGTGCAGCCAAAGACCCTTGGTGTGATAGGGAAGGTCGGAGTAGAGGGGAATAGGAGGCTGAATGGAGTGGCGGAGTTGAGAACCGAGGAAGTGAGTCGGTTTATGAGGAAACACGCAGTGGAGATTGCTAAGTTCCAGTAAATTTTTGGAACATGCATTTGAAGCATGAGGGAGCGGGCAACGTCGAGGAGGTGACGGTTCTTTCGTTCGGCAATGCCATTTTGTTGTGGGGTGTAGACACAGGAGGTTTGATGAATAATACCAAATTTTGCACATATATTGGCAAATTCATGGCCGGTGTATTCGCGAGCGTTATCGGTGCGCACTGTTTTGATTGTTGTGGAGAATTGCATTCGAGTTTCTTGTATAAAATCGCGAAATATGCGAGGGAGCTCGAACCGATCACGAAGTAGGTAAAACTATGTTGTGCGAGAATAATCATCAATGAAAGCCATAAAATAACGATAGCCAGAGATACTTGTAACTTTGAAAGGACCCCAAACATCAGAGTGCTGTAAATCAAACGGAGCAGAGCAACTAGTACAATGAGCAGGAACAAAAGTGCGCGGTTGTTTGCCGTAAATACAAGAATCACATTTGAAAGCTGGAAAATATACATCAGGCAACACCTTTTGGAGAACGGGTAGAGGGGCATGCCCAAGACGGAGATGCCAATTAACAGCGGAGATGGAGGAGAGGATAGGAGGAGAGGCATCAAGAAGGTAGAGCCCGTTCTGCAGTCGACCCCTACCAATGGTAGTCCGCGTCCGCCGATCCTGCATCAAAAAAGTAGATGGAGTAAATGTGACAGAGCAATCCATATCATGAGTGAGACGATCAACAAAAAGCAAATTAAATGGAGTGCCCAGAACATAAAGAGCCGAGCGAAGAGAGATGGAGGGGGCAAGAGAGATGTCGGCGCAACCGGAGACCGGAACAGTCACCCCATTAGCGACGGTGATAGATTTCAGATGAGGAACATCCGAGTACTTGAGTGGCCGCATCGAGGTCATGTGATGAGTAGCACCTGAGTCTAAGATCCAACGCGGACTGGAGGAAAGACAAGTAATACCTGCGGTAGAGATGGAGGCAACAGAAGCAGAAGGAGGGCTAAGAAGCCCCTGGAGTTGCTGTAGCTGGAGGCGAACGGCCTCAAGGTCGGTACCAGTGGAGGAGGAGCCATCAGTGGCAGCAACCGCAGTTGGGCGAGGAGTATAATCATGTTTCTTGTAGCAGAAGACATCAGTGTGGCCATCCCAGCCGCAATATGAACACTTGGGGCGGCCCCGACCCCCACGCCCCCTGCCGCGAGAGTCGGAACGTCCACCGCGAGCAGAGGTCGGTGGGGGAAGCAAGGGGGGAAGGGTCTGCTGAAGGAGGGCCGGAGATGGGGGTGCCAGAGAATCCAGGGGTGGTGATACTCGAAGGAGCATAGAGCAGACATCAGAGAGGGAGGGAGTAGAGGCCGAGGCCAACACCTGAGCCCGAATGCTTTGAAGGTGAGGCGGTGCACAAGCCATCATCATGGCAATGCAGACGGCCTCCTTTTGCGCGCGCTGGGCAGCAAGGTCCGTGGTAGAAGACTGATGCTGGATCCAGGCCTCCGCAAGAGTCTTGTCACGAGCAACAAACGAGGTCATGTCAGCAGCCCCGCCAGCATCAAGAGTCTGAAGGTCGGTAATAATATCATAGAGGTGTTGAAGACTATCCTTTCCAGAGTATAAGGAGTGAAGCTCCTCCCACATAGCTTTGGTGGTCTCATGGTACATGACCATTTGGTATGGCTCACCCTCCAGCGAATTAAGGAGCCATGTTTGGACGCGACCATCATTTCGTAGCCAGTCATCAGTAATAGGGGAAGGAGGTTCGTTAGTAAGGTGAAGAACAAGGCCCTTGGCCTGAAGAACATGAACCGAGTGGACCCATAGAACAAAATTCTTCTTCCCAGATAATGAGATAGTTGTGATCCGCAACTCATCTCGGAGGTCTGGAAGAGAAGCCGGGCAGTCAGTAGGAGGGTTAGCCGCCTGTTCCGGTAGAGTCGATGGAGGAGCCCATGGAGACTGGGGAGGCCGCAGCGAATAGAAGACCGCGCGGTTAGACACAACGCCTGCAGCGGGAAGAGGAGGAGGCCGTAGGAGAAGAGAAGCACGACAAGCCCGCGCGGTTAGATATGAGGCCGCAACGGGGTGTCAAGGCGACAAGCCCAGGGGAGAGAGCGATAGGAGGCCACTACCAGGTGCAGAGAGAGAGCAAGGACAATCCGCACAGTCACTGTGAGAACACCAGCGGTCAAACAAGAGCGAGAAGAGAGACGGCTCTCAAAAGAAAAGGAGAAGTCACAGCGGTTAGAAAGAGAGACCGCGCGACTAGAAGAGGGAAGCGACGATAGGAAGCTGAGAGCAGAGGCCGCGAGTAGGGAACTCGAGCGGCAAGGAAAGAGACCGCGAGTAGGAATACTTGAGCGGCAAGAGAGAGAAATCGCAAGCGGCAAGATAAGCCGCAAGAGGAGGCCGCGAGTAGGAGCACTCGAGCGGCAAGGGGAAAGAGACCGCGCGACACGATATGCCGAGAGATGAGGCCGCAAGTAGGACTACTCGAGCGGCAAGAAGAGGAGGGACTGGGCGAGAAGGAGCTCGCGCGGTAAGAAGAAGAAGAAATCTGGCAGCGGGAAGAGGGGCCCACAGGTTGAGAAGAGGCTATAAAAGACAGAGAGGGGTGGATCCACGGGAGAGAGGGAGGGAAAAGAGAGCAGACAACGGTTAGCAAGGGAGAAACCGCGGAGAGAGAGGGCGGGAAGAAGAGTCCGCTACCCGGTGCGAGTATAAGGACAGGCCGCAGAGGAATTGCAGATAGGAGAGGAAGACGGGCCGGGCGGTTAGAGATAGTGAAACCGCAAGGACCGAACCTCTTGCTCTGATACCATGTTGAGTGAGCTCAAAACTTGTATGTATTGCTTGTGTGTCAAAATACAAGGAGAGAATACAAATATATAGGAGAGAAAAGGAGAGAAGAAATCCTATACAATGGTGTGGGACTAATAGGAGAAGAAGGAAATAAAATAAAACATGGGCCCAATAATGAGCCATTTACATGGGTTTTCTAACAGTCTGCATAGAGGTAATGATGAATAGAGGTAATGATGCATAGAAGTATTCCTTTTAAAAATATAATTTATAAAATAAAGATTAATGAAAGCGTCACTCACTGCTGTATTGGAATCTTCCGTCATCAAAACCCTCATGCTAGAGAGAACCTGCAATTCCGTCATCAAAACCCTCTTGTTATAGAGAACCTGCAATTGAACGAGTCGGTTGTATAGGTTGGAAAAAATTAGTTTAAAATGAAGTAATATGAAATCGGGAGTAATTAATATAACAGCCCAAATGAACTCACAAGGAACATATGTTTTACAGAACATGAACGATCCCCAAATGTCAAAAATTTATATCGTCCATACAATTTATATTAACCCTAACAGGTAAAAGTAAAAATATCAAATTCTAGTACATAGTATTTAATAGTTTAGCAGTTGTCCATGTATTACTGTTCATAATTATCACATAAAGAAAACTTCTTACAATAAACGAAATGAATCAAAAAACATCAAACCTGACACGGCTAGAACATCAATCATCGGAAAGCAGAAGCTTGATGCAGACCGGGCTCAGGAAGCTGGCAGCGCTGACACGAAAGCTAAGGCAATTCCAAAACACAAAGGAAAAGTCTCAAAACATTGAATAAACAAGTGAGCAAAGTAAAAGTACAAAACAGTAAGTGAAGCAGAAAAGTATGAGTACGAGTTTTCCATGAAGCAAAACTATTCGAGACAAACAAACAAAAGAGCTAAACAGAAGCAGTTAGTTTAATAGATTACTCCGGCGAATAGCCTAAAATTATTCATGTAATATATTGTAAGTCGTGATCGATGAAGGGTGTAGGTGCTATAGCGGGCGCACATGGCTCACGATCAGATCTGCGTGCAAGTCTTGTCCGAAAAGTAATCCTGCTTGCCGTGACCATGGAGGCCGACGGATGCCCAGTTAGACGCTATAGTTCAAGGATTTGCTTACAACTACGGATTTCTTTTCGAGTTTCATACTTAGGTGATTATTTATCATATCAAGACCTGATACAAACTTAGCGATTCAGATGTACAATATTAGAGTTCATGAACGCGTCAAGGGAGGATTTGAGCTACAGAGCAACATTCGCTCAATTCTTAGAACAGACCTAAGAAACCAGACAGACATCAGAAACCGGATTCGATGACCCAGAAGGAAATCAAATAGTGAGTTTTGACTCTTGCGGGTTCGAGGGGTTAATGTTTCAGTAACCGGAAGATTTTTCGAGTAAATCGCAGAGGTAAGTTGACATGTATTGGATCGAGGAAGTGAAGTACTCATCTAGATCATCCCTGGACTCAAGTATTTTCCACGTAAAAAGTGCGTTGCGAGCATGATACATCAAAACATCAATCATATACTTGCTAACTAGAATTCATTACAGTTATTATCGTGGCAATGTTTCTCGTGTTAACGCTCTGCTATTCTTCAAATTATTCCTCAAAAGAGACAGAATCCATCAATTTACATATTCAATTAACTATCGTTCACTAACTCGTCTCCCAATTATCCAAATATCATCATTTACACTCACGACTCGCGTTATTCCTATCGCGGGAACCTCAAACGGATAACAAGTCTAATTAGGGATTCGAGATCTAAATAATTTGATGAAACAAACAATCAAGGACGAATTCAGACAAATATAAGATCAGACAAGGTAATTAAGTTCAATGTTTGCAAGAGAGAAAGATCTCTACTTGTCCTTAGAGGAGCTGAAGCTGGCGGTGACGGCTGAGCGACACAAGAGAAATCAGAAATCCTATTTTGAACCTGTACAAGAACGACGAAAACGCTACAACAATTTATCACAACGCTAACAGACAATCATTCTCGACAAAATTGAATCAAAAGCGGCTAAGAGATTTACCTCCCTCAAGAGTGAGGGGAGAAGAGAATCCACGCGGAGACGGAGGCTGAGACTTGACGACGCTTAGGCTAGGGGAAACCCTAATTCGGAGAGGGCTTCCTTCACGAACCGTCAAGGGGCAACGAACGATGCCGGAGAACACAAATACCCAAAGGTTAGACGATTACAAAGGGGCAAAATTATGAATCACAAATTATATGAAATTTGGAGGAAAAAATCCCAAAGTAAAACAAGGAAATCTGAAATAGAGGAGGAATCTTACCCAAGGAAGTCCAATCCGGGCTCGAGGAGGAGAGAGGAGAAAACCCTAGATGTTCTCTCCCACAAATCTCGGTCAAGACGAAGACGAGGAGGGTTGCCAGCCTTTGGAGGCGAGGAGAAGAGAAAGGGGCTGCAGGCTTTAGAGGGTAGGGAAGAGCTTCTTCCCTTGCTGGACGAAGGAGGGTCGGCCAAGGATGCTGCCGACGCCGCTTGCTGATTGAAGAAGAAGAGGAAGGAGGGGGGCTGCTGCTGATGGCTTGAGGAGAAGCAGGCAGAGGCGGTGGCGCCTGAAGCAGGAGGAGGCGGCGACATCGGCGCCTGCGGTTTGCGACAAGTGAGCGGGAGTCGGCGACGGCTTGCGGCTGCGATACGGGATCAGGAAAACGGGATGCAGGATGGGGCTGGGAGAAAAAATTGGGATCGGGAGAAATAGAGGCTGGTCGTCTCGGGTTATATGGGGGGGGGGGAGTAATTTAGGTTTTCTTTTTTTTTATTATAATTATTATTATTATAATCATTATTATAACATTTAATCAACCGGGTTGTCACAATATTAGCAAAACCAATAAATCATGCAATTTGAAAGATGTTGTAAACACTTAACTATTTGTAAGTTCAATCATAATGCAAAAATTCTAAAAAATGGACCTATTGTTATATATAAGTTGAATGGGTTCATTTCTTGTATGCTATATAGGTAGTAGCCTAGAGTTGATGGAGGACTGTGATTTATGTAAATTACAGTACAGGATAAAGAGAGAGAGGGGGGGGGGGAGGATTTAGAAATGGCCCTTTGGGGTAGACGGCTGCGGAATGAAAAAAAATGTAAACATGAATTTTTCACATGCATCGATCACAATGGCGCAAAGAAAATGTAGGTAAAGTGGTATGTTATTAAAGGCGCGCCTAAGGCTCCAGACTCACCAGACTCAGAGGTTTGTGCCTCCGTGTGCCTTATTTGCGTCTTTAGAATATAAAAAACGTGTCTGAGTGAATTTTTTGTTGTAAATTTTTTTCTTTAAAAATTAAGAAAAAAATGCAAGAACTTAATAAAATTTTTTTGATTTATTATTTGTGAATGATAATTGTGCCTTGAGGCTTAGATATGATATAAGTGACCACATTGATTCTATTTTTTAAGAGATATAAATGATAATATAAAATTAAAATGCAAAGAGATCTAAAATTAAAATTAATTTTTTGGTAGTCTCGAGCATTCACATAGTCATTATTGTCGTTTGTCATCAACTTAATTCAACTTTGTCTCATTTTCGGCACATATCACCCAAAGTCAAACATTATATAACATTTATTTTGACAGATGAAACGTCATTTTAGCCCGTACTAAATCAAAATCAAAATGAAATTAGTATAAAAAGTGAGTTTAAATTTTTCATGAAATTATAATCTATCACTTAATTTTCTATGGAATCATGTGTTCAATCAATGAGATCCAAGTGTAACAGAAATTAATAAATATATTTGATTAAACACTTTTTCCTGCCTTGTTAGCGATGTTGTGATCAAGTCATTTGTAAATTTGATCCAAGGATTAATACCATGAATAAATTTAGCAAAGTTTTAAAAAAGGTATGATATTGCATTTGGCATAAAATTGGCAGAACATTTAAGTGCTAAAAATGTCTTTAAACTATGAAACAACACAAAATTAATATATGTTGAAAATATGTCCCAACAGAACATAACTTTTTATAGCACCAACATATAAATCTAAGTGTTAAATAAACTGTTAATAAAAGTGCACCTTTCTCCCATGGTGTTAATATGCATGATGTAGGCAGTCTCCTTCCGAGCCAGATTTGAAGTGATTCCTGCAGCGTGCGCTATGACGAAGAAGGGTAGGAGAGGCATATCTGTAAGGGGTTTGAAGAAGCTCCAATAAGTGGAGATTTCTTTGTATGATATAAATATCCTACTTATACTCTCATTTCCATACCCCTTCAACATAAATATCGTACAAATAATATGTAATGCTTCAAATAGTTTGCATACATTTTTAATGTTAAAAGATCGGGGATGTATCCAGAGCGATAGTACCAAAATCACCAATGATAGAAATCGGATGTTCCTGACAAGAAGACCTTTTTGATTTCTTCACCTTTGTTGTCCTCCAATGACAAAGAGGCGGGCGCATCTTCCTCCATCGTAGTGATATGTTGAAGAAAGTATATAGAAAGCCCATCTTAAAGGCCCATGTAAAGCTCTCTTTGGAATTATTCCCACATCTTGGGATAGTTTTGGTTCTCCCTTCTCCTCCTATGTATGTGTACAAATACATATGATGTATTAAGGAAAATATTTTGAGAAATTAATAAAATTATTCTTATATTTCTCTCAATTTGTGCGTTTTCTACATGGTATCAGAGCCAAAAATCGATCATAACTGTGCTTTGGCCTTTTCTGCTCTTTGCTTTTGGCGGTTAGATTTTCTCTAATCACGCATTTGCTTTAACCTGCCCTCGGGCGGTTAGAATCCCTCTAACCGTAAGTGTGCTCCAATTTTCTCTTTAGCTCCTCTGGCCCCCCTTAGCCCCGACCTCTCGTTTTTATTCTATTTCACTGGGGCCAACTGGCTCCCATTTCTCCCATCCAGCTTGCCTAGCTGTCATACCCTTACCGTAGCTCGCCGCTACCATAACAAGCCGTTGTTTTCTTGACACTGATTTTAGTCGCAACTAATCGCTGCCTCCTTGCCAAAGATGGATTGTCGCTAGTCGCAGCTTTCTTGCCGCAGCTCAACCATGGTAGTCGCAGTTTTTGCCCAGTCTTTTGCTTTGCTCTTGCCGCAGGCTTCCTTTCCTAGTCGCACTGCTTCCTTGCCGCCAGTTATCTTTTGCCAATATCTGCTCGCCCGGTTCTTTGTTTGTCGTAAGTTCCTAGCCGCCGTATGCTATGTACGCCTGGATTTGCCGCCTAACCTCTTGTTCAAGTCGTTGCTTCCCTGACCGCCTTTCCTATCCGCAGGTGTTGCTCGCCAAAACTACCGCTCTCCGTGCCGCTAGTGTTTGATCACCAGGTCGCATGTGTTGTTTTCCTCAGCTCCATGTGTTTCTCTCCTTAGTCGCAATGTTCGATATTGGTCTTTGCTTCCCTTGCCGCGACAGCCTACCCGCAGGGGTACTTCTCCCGCTTGGTTCTTCTCGTGATGGTGCTTGCCAGGATGCCTGTTCTTAGAGCAGTTCAACTAGCTGCAACCTCTACTTGTTGCCGAATCTTGTCGCCGCATCTTCTTCTTGCTGCAAACTCTGTCGCAGCTCATCTTGCTCTCTTAATCGCTTGCTCCTAGGTCTTTACCGCAGGTTCTTCTGCCCTCGGGACCTCGCTTGCTTGCCTTCAGTTCTCTGCTGGCTTCTACTTTGGTTGGATCGTCTCCAATTGCTGAACATGCATCTTCGTGTGGTGGTCACACCTCTTCCCGGGATAGATGTCGACACCGTCGTGCTTCTCTTCAGTGTACTCACTGTGTCAGAGATGGTCACCTCTCAGCCACTTGTTACCATATGCACGGTCTACCTCTCGCTCCGCCTGTCTGTACTACGGTCCATGCTCCGAACAGCCTTCACACCGCCATTGTTGCCTTGCGCTTCCAATTCCAGCAACTTCAAGAGGTGCTCAACTATTCCTCCGACTCTGTTATATCAGTTTTAGATGTCAGTATCTCTTGTCTATCCCACAGTTCATCCTGGATTATGGACTCCGAAGCAACACACCATATTCCCCCAATGAAATTTTCTCAATACTTGGTCTCTGCGCATCCCAAGTATATTACTGTTGCCAATGGTGCCACTACCCCAGTCTCTGGTTCGCCCGACGTTGCCCTTACTTCCTCCATCACGCTTCGCTCGGTTCTTCATGTTCCGGGTTCTTCTTTTAATCTCCTATCTATTAGTCGTCTCACTTAAGACCTTGAGTTTCTATGTAACCTTCTCTTCCACCTCTGTTGTTGTGCAGGATCGCATGTCACATACTATAAATGGTAGAGGGCAACTATTGAATTAGCTATACATCCTGGAACCTTCACCGCCTCCCACGATTCTCTCCTCTACTAGCTCTGTCGAGTTGCATCGGCGTCTTGGGCATGCACCTCTCCACATACTTCGAAAAGCTCTCCCTGATTTGTCCCTCCATGACTTCACATGCGAGTCTTGTATTTACGTCAAACAACATCATGCCACATTTTCACCTTCTTATACTCGGAGAGATGCTTCCTTTGTTTTTCTTCATTCCGATATTTGAGAACTCTATAAAACCGTAAGTACCTCTGGTTATCGTTACTTCATTAATTTATTGATGATTACTCTCGAATGACATGATTATATTTACTTCATGATCGCTCTGACCTAACTAGTGTGTTTCGTGCCTTTATTATTGAGACTCACAGTCAGTTTTCTACTACCATTAAAACTCTCCGATCTGACAATGCCCGTGTGTACACATGTCATGTTGTTACAGGCTTATGTGCTGAATTCGGGATCATCCATCAAACTTCTTGGCTTATACCCCTCAAACAAAATGGTGTTGTTGAACGCAAAAATCGTCACCTTCTTGACGTCGTACGCGCCTTTATGTTTCAAATGCATGTCCCAAAACTCTATTGGAATTTTGTAGTTTCTACAGCCTGCTACCTTATTAACTGCATGCCTTCTTCCGTTCTCAACTTTGTGTCTCCCTTCACTCTCTTTTTTCTCTCCAAAAACCTCTTTCCCATCCCACCTCACATATTTGGCTGTGTTTGCTATGTTCATACTCTTGGTCCATCGACTGACAAGTTAGCTCCACGTGCCACAAAATATATGTTTGTTGGGTACTCTCACACTCAGCAGGTTATGTCTGCTACTCTCCCACTGATCGCAAAGTTGTTACATCAGCTGGCATCCCCTTTCTTGAAGACAAGTCCTATCATTGTCTATCTACTAATCCTCTACTTTCAACTCTACTTTCGCGGCCTGTTGTCCCTGTTATTTCTCACCTTCCAACTCTTCTTCCCATGACGATCCCACCAAAAACACATCTAATTCGTGTCTATACCCGTCATACTCCTTCGTTTGCTCCCCTACGAGAGCTGCCCTCAACATGCTCTACTGATGCTACTATGTGGCCTGCAGATCCGACAACCGTCTCTGCTGCTCACCCAATGACGAATTATGTCTCCTTACACCGTCTCTCTATAGAATTTAGGTGATGTGCTCTTTCTTTATCTTCTATTTTCACTCCTAATTTTGTGTAGGAGGTTCTCCAACATTTGGTGTGGCGGGCGGCCATGGATGAGGAAATGTCAGCTCTTTGGGCAAACCAAACTTGAGATCTTGTCCCTCTTTTCTCCCGACAAGAGCTGTGTGGGCTGTAAGTGGGGTGTTTGTCATCAAACATGGTCCGGATAGGACAATTCAACGTCTGAAGGCTCACTTTGTGGTCTGAATTTTGATGACACCTCTCCGGTCGTCAAACTGAATACTGTTCGTGTTTTGATCTCCCTTGTTGTTCATCGTCACTGGCCATTGCATCAACTGGATATCAAAAATTCCTTCCTCAGTGGCGATTTACAAGAAATTGTCTACATGAATCAACCTCCCGGGTTTGAGACCACGAGGGAGTCTCTTGTTTGTCATCTTAAGATATCTATTTATGGTCTCAAATAGTTTTCTCGCGCTTGGTTTGACAAGTTCAGTAAAGTTGTCCGTGATGTTTGATTCACCCGGAGTTCGTCTGACTTCTCTCTCTTTACTCGTCATCAACCGACATGCATCATGATACTTGTAGTTTATGTTGATGATATCTTAATTACTGGAGATGATTCAAAAGACATCCATATGATCAAGGAACACTTGGCCTCCGTGTTCCAGACCAAAGATTTGAGGAATCTCCGATATTTTCTTGGCATCGAGGTAGCCCGTCGAATTGATGGTCTTGTCCTATATCAACGAAAGTACTGTCTTTAATCCTCTTAATGACGCGGGCTACTCTGGTTGCAAGCCAGCTGACATACCCATGGATGCCAACCACATGCTCTGTGCATGCTCCTTTGACTCTGATACACTCCTATCAAACCCAGAATACAACCGTTGTCTTGTGGGAAAGTTGATCTATCTGATAGTTCCAAAACCCGATATATCGTTTGTTGTTGGGGTTGTTAGTAGGTTTATGCATGCTCCACGAAACTTCTCATCTCTAGGCAGTTGAACGCATTCTCTGTTACCTGAAGTCTGCCCCCGGACATGGGCTCGTATTTAAGCCCTCCTTGTCTCTATCTCTCATTATTTACTCTGATGCTGATTATGCTAGATCCATTGATGATCGTCGTTCTACAAGTGGTTTCTGCACATACTTTGGTGGACATCTTGTTTTTTGGCGAAGCAAGAAGCAATCTGGCATTACACACTCATCTGCAGAAGCTGAGTATCGATTAATGGCCTTTGTCGTCTTTGATCTCAGAGTGCTAGAAAGCCTTCTGAGAGACCTGAGTGTCAAACTCTCCTCTCCTGCCACCTTGTTTTGTGATAGTCAAGTTGTCATTCATATTACCCAAGGTTGTCAGGATCGAGATCCTAGATGAGATCATTTTGAGGTAGGATCGGATCAGATAGTATGTTTGGATCGAGGATCGCTTTACAAAATCAGGATCGATTTACAACATCTGGATCGTAGGATCGTAAGATCCTAGGATCCGGATCGCGATCCTGACAACCTATTATTACCTAAAATCTTGTGTTCCATGAACGTACCAAGCATACAGATGTTGATTGTCACTTTATTCAGGAAAATGTTCAACTCATGAATTTGGACTTGAGACATGTTTCTGCTGCAGAACAAGTAGCTAATATTTTTACAAAAGCTCTACCACGACCTTTATATTTTCAGTTCTTGTCCAAGCTTGTCTCTTTGTATGCTTCAGCTTGCGGGGGAGTGTTGAATAAAGTATAAAGAAAGCTCATCTTAAAGGCCCATGTAAAGCTCTCTTAGGAATTAGTCTCGCATCTTGGGATAGAGTTTTGACTCTCCTCCTCCTATATATAAGTACAAATACGTATGATGTATTAAGAAAATATTTTGAGGAATTAATACAATTATTCTTATATTTCTCTCAATTTGTGCATTTTCTAGATGATTAAAGGGTAATTAGCAACTACATCATAGTGGTACAAATAGAGACAGGATTCAAATGCAGTCTTAAACTGTTTCCGATTTCTTAACATGTGCAACTTCTTGCAAGAGACAAACCTAAATAGCTAATAATGAACAAAAATTACTTGATGAAGCTTTCAATTCCAAGAGATAATCTGTTTTCCAATTTCATTTTGGACAGATTTTTAAGAACATTAATTATTGTCTTTGTTTGAAGTCCAACAGATACGACATCATAGAGGGAATGGGGTGTGAGGCTGTAATCTTGCGTGGCATGGCAATGACGATGAGGAAGAACCTTAGGTAAAGAAAATAAGAGTAGAGAAGAACCTGCAAACAGGGTCGGCAATGGTGATGAGGAAGCCATAGGCCTACCTGTAGAGCGTCGACCTCATGCAGTTGGCTCCTGCCTGAAAACATAGAGTGATCCTTGACCTCCTGTAGATGACTCCTGCCTGCAAAAATAGAGAGGAAGTCGGGCTTTTTGGAAGAGCGTTGATGGGGTGGAGGTGAAGTCCACATCCTTATGAGCTTCATTGACGATTTCGGATGAGACAAAAAATTAAGACAAAGCAGATGGCATCCTCTGTGTTTGATGGAGATGAGGGGAGAAGTCTTTGACCCGAGCCTTGCAATGATCGGGTTCAGCGAGGAGGGAGCGAGAGGGTTTTGCTGGGGGTGGGGGCGAGGAGGAGGGATCGCAAAGGTTTCACGAGAATTTTGCGAGGGGGACGGGCGAGGGGGAATGAACGAAATGGACGGTTCCTATGAAGTCGTTGCCAGCAAACCTTTCCCGATTTAAGAATGACGAGGGGGAGCAGGCGAGGAGGAGGGATGACACATGTTCCGTGAAGGGGAGCCCAGGAGTGTGAGGGTTTGGGATCCCGTTGGAGGATGCGGCATGGGCGTTACTCTTTTGCCGTGGTTGCGGGTTCTTGAATAGGTTTTGCCCTAATGATTGAACGGAGGCTATATTATGAAGCGATATCGAATGGTCTGGGTTTTTTAGTGATTTTTGTGGTCTTGCTATTTGCAGGCCACCAATATTTCTTTTAAATATAGTATATATATATGTATATATAGGGTTAATTACCGGTACCTCCCATGTAAGTTTCTATAGTTACAGGTTGCACCCCTCTTAGTTTCAAAATTACAATTACCTCCTTTCATAAGTTGTATAGTTTACCAGAAGGTCCAATCCATCCAAAACATGTAACTTTTGTGTTTAAAAGACCAAAATAACCTTAGGGTTATTAAAACAACGGGCTATTCCCCTCTGTCGTGCCTTCAATCATTTTTCCGCCGCGCTTCCCCTCTCACGTGCCTTCGACATTTTCCTGCCGCGCTTCCCCTCTCGGGTGCCTTCAGCCATTTTCTGGCACCATCTCCGATGGCATTTTCCTTCCAGTGAGGCTGCTTTGTCCGGTGGACCTACCTTGTTTGGTGAGGCCCCCTTGTTTGCTTCCAGCGAGTCCCAACGCTGCTTCGATTCTTCTGGTGATTCTCTTTGTTCCTTTTTTTGTGTATGTGTATGTGTATTTTCTCTTTGAATACCTTCTAGTGGAAGCATTTAGGTGACATTTCCGATGAGCCCCCATGTTCGAGTTAGTCATGAGGAACAAAAATAATTTTTGCTTACACCAGTTAGTGAAAAAAAAGCTAATGTTATTCTAGTCTCGGATAACTAGTTTTTAGGGTCTTTGCTTACCTTCTGGTAACAAAAAAATTTTCTTCCACTCTTTGATAACATTAATCGTGTTAGTTATTCTAATTATTTGCACATACTTTTTTTCTTTGGTAGTCATGTGGAACGCCAATGTGGATGATGAGATGGAAGCATTACTAAGTTGTGATGAGTTTGAAGTGAGTGATAATGGTGTGTTAGTGAAAAAAACACTACTGTTATTCTAGTCTTGATAATTTTTGATGAACCGCTCCAATGATGCATGAAATGTTCATATTTTGGATAATTTTTGATGAGTGGTTCTTATTTTGTAATGGTTTATATTTTGTGAATGAAATATTTTGGATGAATGGTTCATATTTAGGGAGAGTTCCAAGCTCAATTTTTTTATGAACACTTGTTTTTTGTGAATGAACATTACACTACTTTTGTTATTTTTCAAAAGTAAAACATTACAAAAACATCCCTTTAACTAATAGATTACTAACAAGGGCAAAATAGTAATAAAAACCAGATCTGTTAGTTTTAATGTTTTCCATCCAAATTTCTGCTGATCTCTTTGTTTGTGGTACAACTTATGGGGGGAGATAATTATAATTATAAAACTAAGAGGGTGCAACCTGTAATTATAGAAACTTACATGGGAGATACCGGTAATTAACCCTATTTATATTACAAGCTTGTCGCATTTGTTTGCTCCGAACGTCTAGATCACGATCCTATCAGTGATACATGTACTATATATATACATATATATATATATACACACACACACACACATATATATATATACACACACACACACACATATATATATATACACACACACACACACATATATATATATACACACACATATATATATACACACACATATATATATACACACACATATATATATACACACACACATATATAAATACACACACACATATATATACACACACACACACAAACACACACACACACACACACATACATATATATACATGGGGTTGATGTAAATCCGCGCAACCCGGATTTAAGCTAAATCCGGGTTCCGCGCGCCTTTTGAAAATATGCCTAGTATATGACATTTTTAGGAAAAGTGTCCAACATCAAAGTTGTAGATATCATTGAGATCTACAACTTTCATGCTGGACACTTTTCCTAAAAATGTCATATAGTAGGTCTATTTTCAAAAGGCGCGCGGAACCCGGATTTAGCTATATCCGGGTTCTGCGGATTTACAGTTTTCCGTATATACATGTAGATATATATGTATATATATGTGTATATGTGTATATACATATATACACATATATGTATCTATATGTGTATATGTGTATATACATATATACACATATATGTATATATATATAGATATAGATATAGATAAATAGATATATAGATATAGATATAGATAGTTGGATAGAAATATTGATACACATATTTATATAGATATAGATATATAGATATTCATATATATATGCACATATACATATAGTTATACATATACATATATTTATTTATTTTATCATGCTATTATTTGTTTGATCTGAATGTCTAGATCATGATCCTATAACTATCAATAATGAGAAGCGGTCCTAAAGGGGTCCTGATGCCCATGAGCAGAGTGGCACGATAGATATCCCATCAGGGGATACACAAGTCATCTTCTAATTAGTTTAGATTTGACTAGCGATATTTGCAATTATGATTTATATTAGTGATGCCAATATCTTGTAGTAACACAATACCTGTAGATGTTCATTTATTTTTTTATTTACCAAAGTATAGAGTTTCTATATCTTCCTTTATCCTATTATTTAGATATTTTCATCATCTCAAGTAAGCTTAGTTGGCATACATCTTTTATATCACCAAACATATAAATTTAATAATTTTCAATTATTTGAATTAGCTTCCGCTCAAATACGCCTCTATTAATGATTCTTAGGAAAAACCAGTTTCATTTGTGTTTTGTAGCCTGCCCATCATCTGGGTATGCAGAATTTGTAAAGAATGTATGTCCCATTTTCTTCTAACAATGTAATTAAGAACTCTTTTAAGGTATGACCTGATACTTTATCTGTCATTTTGACACTCTGAATGAGCTGAATGAACAATACCTAGATCCTTTCTGGGTTGAGAAGATGAAATTCTGACCTCTCATTTATTTTTTTATCAGAAGATGAAATTCTGACCTCTCATTTATTTTTTTATCATCTCGTAGAGATATTCTAGAGTTGTAACCTTTCTTATATGTTTATTGTTTTCATTTATACACAGCATGTCATTTTATAGAAGGGGAGCCTTGGCGCACCGGTTTAGGTGATGTCGTGTGACCTTGAGGTCACGGGTTCGAGTCCTGGAAGCAGCCTCTTGCAAAAATGCAGGGTAAGGTTTGCCTATATTGTGGTGGGACCTTTCCCCGAACCCTCGCTGTGCGGGGATGCATTGCACTGCCCTTTTTTTATTTCATTTCATTGAAAGGACACATGGAATAGTAATTTTAGAACAAATCCATTAGACACTAATATACTTTCATCATCATTGCCATTATCAGCAGCTTAATCCTAATTATTTAGCAATGGCTTATGAGAATTCACCATTATTTTGGCGAGGGTTGCCTAAGGCATTACATTTATTTGTACAAATTTTTATTGTACTTAGATCCATGTTAAATTTGATCTACCTATTTTCCTTCCTATGCACACACACATTAATTTTAGCAATGCACTCATCTTCTCTGGTCTAGACTCTTTTCTAAATTACCTTCATGTTTCGAGTTGGCCTGCATGTGTAGAGCCTTTGTAACTAGATGTAAGCGTATGGTGGACCACCCATTACATTTGAACTTCAACCCACAGGATTTTAGAATTATGTGTGGGTTTTCCAAAAGTTTATAGCCAAGTAAAGGGAGTGTAACTATAAGCATGATTGGTTTAGGCTCTTTTCTAAATTACCTTCATGTTTCGAGTTGGCCTGCATGTGTAGGGCCTTTGTAACTAGATGTAAGCGTATGGTGGACCACCCATTACATTTGAACTTCAATCCACAGGATTTTAGAATTATGTGTGGGTTTTCCAAAAGTTTTTTTATTTCATTTCATTGAAAGGACACATGGAATAGTAATTTTAGAACAAATCCATTAGACACAAATATACTTTCATCATCATTGCCATTATCAGCAGCTTAATCCTAATTATTTAGCAATGGCTTATGAGAATTCACCATTATTTTGGCGAGGGTTGCCTAAGGCATTACATTTATTTGTACAAATTTTTATTGTACTTAGATCCATATTAAATTTGATCTACCTATTTTCCTTCCTATGCACACACATTAATTTTAGCTATGCACTCATCTTCTCTGGTCTAGACTCTTTTCTAAATTACCTTCATGTTTCGAGTTGGCCTGCATGTGTAGGGCCTTTGTAACTAGATGTAAGCGTATGGTGGACCACATTTGAACTTCAACCCACAGGATTTTAGAATTATGTGTGGGTTTTCCAAAAGTTTATAGCCAAGTAAAGGGAGTGCATTACAACTAATCAAATGAATCTCTTTCTGTGCAGTACATTAACCATCTGGTTAATCAATTTGCAAGACACTGTTTCCTAAAAATAGCTTGTCAAATGGAAAAGAAAACCATGCTTGGAGCATATTCTTTGGTTAAAATAATTGAGTCAGAATTGAGAAGTTACCTGTCTGCTGTTAATTGCCGTCTGGTATGACTGTCTACTTCTGAGCTTTTTTGTAGCATTTTTTTATTTTCTTTGGTTAGCTATATTTACTAATGAGGCAGATTTTTCTTTGTAGTCATGCATAGATATGTTATAATCATAGACTTTTCTTCTTAAAGAGTCTAGTCGAGGTCCCATGAGACAACTAGTTTGGTCCAGTTTTGGTATATTTTGATATTTTAGAGTTGTCGTTATACTAAATTATATTATTAATTCATATTAAGTCACATGCTTTTTATGTTGTATCTTTGTAATACCTTTGATGGCTAATTTTTTCATACGGTACATTTCCTCCACTCATGTATATGTATTAGTTGGAGTCCTTGTTATCTCAGTATGGAATATAATATTCTTTCTTCTTACTTTCTACTCGGTATCAGAGCAACCGTGCCCTAACCTGATTCGCCGCTTCCCCCCGCTTCACACAGCCGACTAGCAGTTCACGCCTCCGCTTGACTCAAGCAAGTTCATCCCGCTCGCACGAGCTGCATGTGGTGTTCTGAGGTTCGAAAATGATGCCGACCTACAAATGGCATAGGCAGGTAACTCCCGCCGCCAAAGGATCAATCCCTCGTTCCCGCTTGTTCAAGTCGTGGAAGAAGGCCTCGCTTATGTGATTCATTGTGGAGTCCTTATCCTCGACTTCTCAACTGGTTTCGTGCCACATTCACTATTCATCTTTTGTTGCCAAATCAGCAACGGTCACTTATTGGTTTCCTTCCAGTTTGTGCCCATCCACGTCAAAGTCATTATTTTTGAAGAAAGTCCTTCTGATTGGTTGTTAATTTTTCCGCTTTGTTTCTCTTCTTCGTGATCTGTGAAAATATGAAAGGCATCTGTGTCTAGCTCTAGGGATTGTCCTCCATTGATCCAACTGGATACATCTATGAAAGTAACATTATATCCTTGATTCAATGATTTTTGTTTTACTATGTTTGTTGTTTGGCTGACCATTCTTGTTTTCACCAAGTTGTGCCAACATGAATGACTTTCTGCTTATCTCAAGTGTCTTGGTGTCACAGATGAGTGGGCTAGAGGACTACTACAATGCTCGTCGAAGACCACCACCGTTCCACTTGTGGGACAAATTATCGTTTTTTGTGCATACATTTCATATCACCAGTTCTTTGGCTACACAAATGGGAATTTTGTGTGCCTCCCAGGACTGAACCATCCTGGAAGATTTGGGACTCTGAAAAATTCCCTAGTTGTCTTTTGGCTCCTTCATTCCATTTCCCCGAAGGTATATCAGAGTTGTTTACTTTTGAACTCATTTGAGGGACAAACTTCACAAATTGATAGACCCAGTCGCTTACTCGTCAGATTTTGGAACTCAACGTTCTCCACAGTTTTTCTTAGTATTCATCAGGATTTTTTTTAGCACTTCACCCTGGTTACTGCTGTTCAGTCAAGAAAAGGAAGAACTAGTTGAGGGATAGTCATGTTTGATGCACTCAGTTTGCTTCAGAGGGATGCACACCGTCAAAAATCTCTCAGCACGAGCATCTATGTTGATTGACCCCTTTGATGTCGGGGAAACATCTTTGTATATGATTACTTTGGATGGAAGTCACCTCAAACTTTCCTTATCTTTCTTCTCCTGGACGTGGACGTGGTAGTGCCCCGGGATGAGGAGTCTAGTTTTACTTTACTGCTGATGGATTTATGAAGTGCCTCCCATTTATACCTCCCTGTCGGGTCCTCTGCATGTTTCCTCCTTCAGGAGCTTCAACTTTATGTTTTTTGATGCCTGCTCCGTTCACAAGCTGGGCTCTTAGTGTTTCCACCTCTTTTAGATCCCATTGATGCAATACATTTGATTGGATCTTCGAAAGGGCCACAGATCACATCCTCTTTTGTTTCCTCATTGCCTGGTAAAGATAAGGTCGTCTCTGCCACTGGCACCTTGTCCTCAATTGATGGAGAACGCCGGTTCTCATGCTCTCTATCCATGCCCCTCTCCTTTGTTCTCCATATTCCTTTTTTCCTATAATTTTCTTTTAGTTAGCAATTATTACTAGATCTCTTAATTGCTTCGTAACATTCTTTCTCTACTTTTGTATTTTTCAAGAATTGGGTACATGAACACTAGGGGGTAGGAATTATGGTTACTTGTACTTCTTGGATTGCCACCTATTGTCTTAGGCTATCTCCTCTACCGCGGCTTGCGCTGCTACCGTTTATTGCCCGCCTTATCTTCAAAAATTGGCTTTTATAAAAACAGGTTTTGGAGATGATAATTTTTCTTCATCTTCTTTTGATGTATTATATTCTAATGTTTGGGGGCTTGTTTTTTTCTTAATTGTGTTATTTTTATCGGTTTTTCTCGTAAGGTGATCTTTTTCTGTAGTCTTTTCTCAGGTGATGACATTTAAGCATATAATTGAGGGGGGGGGGATACGATAATCGTAGCTATCTTCCTACTCGCTAACTATTATTCATTAAACCACCCATGTTCACGCCTCCACTCAAAACAGGTTTGTTGAACACAAAAACTGACACCTCCTTGAGGTTGTTTGTTGACTTCTCACCACTATTCATCTTTCCAAATTTTATTGGTTTGATGTCGTTCTGACCGCGTCATCTCATCAATAGTCTACCATCCTGTGTCTTGGACTATACTACACTTATCTCCTCTTCTATACCAAATGTGTCGTTCATACATTTCATATGTTGCCTTGTATATTCGCGTGTGTTTTTTCCATGTCCATCAGCCTCATAGGGACAAACTTGATTCGCGGGCTCAACATTGGATTCAGGTTACCCTAAGGGATAATGTTACCTTTATGTATCTTTGTATCATGGAAGTCACCTTTTGCGAGGACTAGTTTTACTTTATGGATCTAATTCACTCCATTCGTCAGGGGGAGATCGATGCAATGCAATTCCTCTTCCTCTCAGTCATCTCACTCATAGTCATCGATGAATAAATACACGGGCCACTACCATTCCACCACTACCATGCCCGCCTTAGGCTCAGGTTTTGGAGATGATCTTCATCTTCTTCTTTGTGGGAAGGTGAAGAGGCATGCATATAATACCCTATCTACAACTATGTTTCATATCATCACCTTACTCTTGTGCATCATACTTTTGTTACTTTATTATCCTTGATTATAATTCCCAAGACGTGGAAGGAAGCCCTATGTTACCTTAAATGGACATATGTAATGGAGGAGGAAATGTTTTCTCTTGACAAGAATCACTCATGAGACATTTCTTCTCTTCCCAGGGAGGAAAGTAATTGGTTCGGGTGGGCGTTCTATGTTAAACAAAGTCAGGATGTCTAGATTTAACGTTACAAGACAATGATGTAGGCTCAAGGATATTCCTAGACTTAAGGAGTTTACTACTAGGAGATCTTTGCCTCGATAGCAAAGTTGGACTCCATTTGGGTTCTCTTATCTTGTGTCGTTTGTCTAAGTTGAGATCTTCATCAACTTGACGTTAAGAATGTCTTTATCTACGATAAGCTGGATGAAGAGGTATACATGAAATTACCTCTTGGGTTTAAGAGAAAGGGACAAGCAGAGCTAGTATGTGGCTTAAAGAAGTCATTATATTGCCTGAAATAGTCGCCCAAGGTATGGTTTGGTAGGTTTCATAAAGTCGTGCTTAAGTTTGGCTACAAGCAGGGACAGTCTAATCACACTATGCTCATTAAAAGTCGTGATCAGAAGATCGTAGTTCTCATTGTGTTTGTGGACGATATGATCATCACAATTGATTATTTTTAGGAGATCGCTAACCTCAAGGCTCAATTATCCACAAAGTTCTAGGGGATGGTTTTATGAAGATTGTGATACTTGGAATTGAAGTGCAAAGGTCGGATCAAGACATCTTTATATCTTAATTTAAGTATGAATTTAACCTGTTAAAGGAAATCAGAATGTCCGGTTGTGCCTCATCGAATACTCCCATGGAAGTAAATTATAAGATTGATTAAGTCAGTGATGGATCGAGTAGATAAATCAAGTTATGAGTGATTGGTAAGAAGACTCATATATCTATCCCATATATTCCCTAACATTACGAATGCGTTTGTGATGTAAACCAAGTTAGGGTTTCAAAATATTAAATATTTTTAGACTAAAATATTTAATTTTAATTTAAAATAAATTATGATTTTTTTTAAAAAAAGTGGATTTTAATTTTGAAAGGGGTCGAGTGGCCAAATTCGAGTTCTCGTGCAAATCGCTTTCCAATGTGGATCTTCGAGAAACCGTTAATAATCATTTGAGAGAAACTATTTGAGCGTTCTGTGAGTTGAATTGTTGCGAGTTCTTACAACCACAAGCACAATCCACAAATAATCATTTTTGAAATTAACGGTAATTAAAGCGAGTAGAACATTCGAGGCAAGCTCATAGTTATTTAATTGAAATGCATAAACTTAATTTAATCTAAAGTAGCAAGAGTAGGGTTTACTTATGCAGAAGATTGGTTCGGACCACATTCACAAGTACTGTCAACGCAATACCAGGACCGACGCGGTCAACCCAACCCCACAGGCTCGATCAATTGACAGAAGAGTGGGGGGGGGCTGTTGTCTTCAATCAGCAGAGTAGGGGCTCGCCGAATGGATTATGGTGGTTGAATGTGCTAGCGGTGAAGCTTGCCGATGGACGCCGGAGAGGGACTGCGGGGTCGGCGGCGTCCTAGCAAGGAGAAATCGCTGCAGGAGATAAGCGGCGCTGGAGGTGGACAACTCTTGGCAGAGTTTAGCGGTTGGAGTTCCGGCGGGAGGAGGATGTGGCTCCTCTTAGGTCGTCTGGGTTGGAAGAGATGGACCCGACGTTGAGAGCAAGGAGGTGGTGGCTTGTCATTAGAGGGCTAGTTGACGCCAAATATCAGTGCTACAGGAGAGGGCAGGGATGAGCCAGCAAGGAAGAAGATTGATTAAAAAAATCAATCTCTACTGTCCGGTACCCGTACTATTCTGAATGGCATTTCTTATAGTCTGTGAATGGCTATTTCTTTTTTTGGCTATTTCCGCTTTTATTTCCAAACAAATATGATAGTATTTATTTCCTTCCCAAAGTCTCACGTTTCTATGCAAAATAATTTTCGAATTTTTCCATGCTGGTTGTCCAAATGAATGCTTTCTAATTTTCCAAACTTATAGCTTTTCCAAATGTGCTCATGGATTTATATTCTCATATAGCTTTTGTCCAAATTTCTCCTGAAATGGTATTCTGGGTATCCCAACTAATTTATTTCCAAAGTTGTTGTTTTCATGGGGAATAAAGTCAATAGGTATTGATTTTAATAATAACCGCTCTAATATTTTGGCTTAAGTTTATGCGTCTTTTAAATAAATTGAGTTTGCCTTCTCTCGTCCTAACTACTCAAATTACCGAACCTTTTTAATTTAAGATCTCATCGGACGGTCAACCTGAAGAGCCAACCAATTTCAAATAAAAGCAGGTGCGCGAACAAAATACATGATAATAAATAAAAGCTGAAAAATTAAAATGTGTGACTTATGATGTATTAGTTTGGTATTTTGAGTAGATATACACATGTTCCCAGAGTCAGACATCATAAGGTTGCACATTGAGTGTTTAAGATACTTGAAGAAGGAACCTAGTTGAGGGCTTATCTTCCCTAAAAACAATCACTTAAGGATTGGAGTTTTCACGGGCTTAGATTGAGCTGGAAGTCGTGATGATAAGAAGTCAACTATGGGGTATTGAACATTTGTTGGGGGCATTTAGTAACCTGACGAAGTAAGAAACACAATGTAGTAGCCGGATCTAGAGTGGAGGCTAAGTATAACGTGATGTCCCGAGGTCTTTGTAAAGGATTTTTGTTGTAATCAATGTTACAAGATCTGAGATTTTAGGTGTACAACCTCGTGTTCGCCGAGTGGGTTCACCATAGAAGTCCAGGGTTCAAATGGACGCTCAGGACCAGGAGAGCGGCGAGTGGGGTAAGCAGGTCTGCACTCGCCCAAAATAGCAGATGAGCGGGTGAGTGGGGCAAACATGGCCGCACTCGCCCAAAGCGGCAGGTTTGCAAATAGCCGGATGATTGGGGCAGCCTGTTCGCACTCGCCCTAGGTAGCGAGTAAGAGGCAGGAGAGTGTCGGCTTCATCGGGCACTCACCCTCAGCTAGGAGTGAGGCGGCGGTTGTCGTCCCTATCTAGGCCCTCGCCACTCCAGGGGGGTATGACATCATGGTCGGCCCATCTTAGAAAGATTATCCATGAGATAATATGTTTTGGCCTGCCAATAGCCCCTCCAAACAACGGAGTTTGGCTATTGACAGACCAATTTGGGGTGCGTTCAGTAAAATCAAGAGGCGAGATTCCGCTATGTGCATTCCAGGTTTGGAAAATTAGAAATAGACCTTGTGGGCACCTTTGGAGGGAAACTTGTTCTTTTGGCTTCTTCCTTCTCATACTGTTTTTGGTTGGCTTCGAGTTCCCTACAAGGTGCCCAACTCAGTTTTTGGCTTGGGAGGAGAAGCACTCTAAAATCTTCCGGATGTGTGGTGGGACCTCCGCGCTACAGCTCAGGGTCTGTTCTCTAGTTTCTATTATCTGGTCAGGTGTTCTAGTTTTGGAGAAGTAGGTGTAAGCTATCCCCTTGGGTCCGAACTCTCATTGGGACCGTTTTCCGGTTTCAACACTAGGAGTGTATCCCTATCTCCTTATACTTGGATAAAAATGATATCATTACTATAGCTCACAACCTAGTATAACATGATATGACAAAACATGTTAAAGTCAGAACATGGTCATTCCAAGATGGCTATGATCTATGAAGCACAGATACTTTCCCGAAGGCAGCGTACCCGTACCAGATATGTATCTGGTAGCGGTACGTACCCGATACTAGACGTATACACCTATGTGGACACACGTAGACTTAGCATATCATTCCGCATATGCGATACGAGTCTATTTTTCTAGAGAAAACAAAAGTTGGCTCTATGATAGGAGGCATTGGTACGTCCAATTAAGTTGTGTATTTGTACTGAATAGGTTTCTGGTGCTGGTATGTTTCTATCACAAATACGTGTATTGAACGTGGTGATACGACGCTAGTTATTAACAAAATGGCTAACATGTCTCTAGGCTAATCGGAGATTGAAGTTGTTGATCTCCAACAATGAATTTGTTCTCCAACAATGAAAAAGAAAAAAAACATTGATGAGCAGACTTGAGTTTAATTTTATCTCTTTTGGTAAACATATAAGATGTTAATTTTGCAATATTTATGAATGCTTAATGTTTAAAAACTTCGTGTTATGTTGCATTGATTTGTGGACTTGTATTTCAAGTTATAATTTATGCATAATGTTTTGATGTTTTGAAAACTATTTATTGTACTTGTGATATATATCATATTTGTTATAACGTATCATGACGTACCCGTATTATTGTTTTTTAAAGTTTGATATACCGTCGTATCGGGTACGTATCGTACCCGGTACCCGTACCTGTGCTTCCTAGGCTATGATCTGAAACACCCCTACCTAGTTTGTCATCAATTCGTAAGTTTGACCGAAACTTATGATGTGAAGCAAACTAAGCAATAATATAAAATTAGTATCATAACAACATTAATTAAAGTTTACAGTAGAAGTAAATGACTGGGAATAAAATTATTGAAATACCTTATAGCTGAAACCCAAATCCAACTAGGAAGTAGGAGCGAACAACCTGATCCAAAATCCCTCTAATGAATATTCTGAAAATGGATCAACCTAATGGAGAGCAAGAAAGACTTTCCCCCCATGACACTAATAATATAATTTGATTATATTATAGGTGCATTCTTTTAAAATAACATTTTTATACTAATAAATGTAAATTTTGTTCTGTACATATTTTCCTATAAAGTACTTGAATCAATAAATATCTATTCTACCATGTAATCTTAAACTAAACTTTCTTTTAAATTTGAAAATCATTATCTTATAGAGATTTCTAGATTTTGACTTGCATTTGAAACTGAGATGTCTCATATTTTCTATTCTTTTTATTCTTAGTTAAGTGTATTTATATGCACATTCTAACGATCCGAGTCCCTACTAACGAACATGTGTTCTAGTGTCACTCTGTCACTGACACCGACTCGAATCTACTAATCTGTAAAGGGTGTCGACTCCCAAACCTTACGCTCATAAAGTTTGCCACGCCCTATGAGTATAATATCGTCCCTCCATCAATCATGAGGAAAAATACATCTCATGCCCCCCTTTGAACTAATCATCTAGTGTAAGATCAATACTTTATGTTGTCTAATTAAAGCCAGTAGTCTGAGACTTGTTACATATTATAACCATTTTCTTGTAGTCTAATTGCGTATAGCATTTTCAGCTGCTTTGTTCGTGTGTTAAGATGTTATTCCTTGCACTGATCTGTATGTCGAAATATACTAGTTTAATTGACATTTAGTATGAATTCATATGTTACTGATGATACAGTTTCGCGTATGTATTGTAATAAATTATTTGTCTAAATATGAATTCATGTGTTACTGATGATTTAATCTCATGTGTGTTCTATAATTATTGTTTGTTTCAATATGATTTCATGTACTACTTTTGATTTGATTTCACCAGTGCTCTACATTAAATTGTTTGTCTGGATCTGAATTTGGGTACTATTGAAGATTTGATTTCACGTATATTCTGTAATAACTTATTTGTCTGTGGATAATGTCGTGAATTGATTTATATGTCAAATTTAGTTAAAATGATTTAATATGAATTCATGTGCTACTGCTGATTCCATTGCATATAGGTTATATACTAAATCATCTATTTTTTATCATTAATTAAAGGGCTATGACCATTGCAATATCACGTGTGTTCTGGCACGACAGCTAGATAAATTTTCAATCAGTGATATGTCTAATTAAAAGGAAACAAATTTCTTACCTCGGCTATGAAACACTCAGATGCGATGCAGTGACATGATTTCTCTAAATTAACTATGATATATGAGCAACACCCTTTCTCTGATTAAGAATAAAAATTTTACCCTCACTTCTAGGGTTTCTCTGAAATATATGAAATAAAAGAAAGGTTTTGGGGGACAAGAGATTTAAGAGGGAAAAAGGACATATCAGACATAGATTTTATTGCAACAAACGCTTAATAGTCTAAGATAAGTGTTCCTGTGAGGAAAAGGACGTCAACAGAAATTGATCTGGAGAGTCTGCCATCGGAAGAAGGCGTCAGAACCAAAGCATGAAGCGGAATCTTCGACCCCTCATCAAATGAAATGGAAAATTTGTAGAGAGGGTAATGAGGCATCAAGGTCAAAGGAAACATTTACATGGCTTAAATCGACTTGGCTTCGATTGATCACTCATGCACTGAGTGATCTCGATTCGGCTTGAGAAGAGTAAGAGATCAAGTTCCTTACCATCAGTGAAGGATCGTACCTGATTTGTCAACACTAGGTCGTTTGGGTGAGCACCCGATGGAAACGAAAAACCCGCTACCATGGGGTCACAGTAAAAGGTCGACGATGGCTGCTGAGGGGATCAATAGGGTCGTCGCCTTTGATTGAGAAGTAGGAGGATGATGACTAGGGTTTTTCGGAGGAGAAAGACTAGTGTTATGCATGATCTCGATGACACATAGGAGTGAGGAATCGACAACGCTGTCTATTAACCAAAACAAAGAGAGGAAGAGCCCTAAATCTTTGTGGGGGAGCACTGGGAGCATTAACGTGAGGAGGGGTTTGCGGCAGTTTCTTTTCTCGTATGCTCGGTTAGGAGGAGAAAATAGTCACGTGTTCTCCTTATCTAACCTAGATGGTCGGTTATTAAGGGAGTGGTTGCGAGAAATTAGAAAGAGTGTGGTTGACGCAACTCATTTCTTAATAGGGCTGAAACGTCAGTTACTTATAGTTTCAAAATCCTCCACATATTTTACCACTTCTAATTAAATTTTCTACTTAAAAATGAAATGCGCTAAGATAATTATCAAATTTTCTTTTCCAAAACTTTATTTAAATCACACGTAATATTTGCCATTACGGAAATTAATTACCTTGATGACAACACGAACAAAAATTACTTGCAATCAGAATATGCTAGAATACCATTTTTGGTCATTTAAAACTATGGATGTTATAAATCTCCCCTTCTAATAAATTTTTCGCCCTCAAAAAATTGTAGTCATACCTGAGTCAAGAGGAAAACATATACTTCATTTCTCTAGAATTCATCTTCGCTTTATGGTTGATCACCGTTCATCCAAAGGACCTTCACAAAATATGTCTCTCTATTTTGAGCTTCTGACTTTTTAAGTCCACTATCCTAACTGGCTTAATACTGATACTAAAATTTGATTCAATTGGTGCATCCTTAATACTGATTACCTGAATAGAATCCCTAACTGCTCTCCTCAAATAGGAGACATGAAATATATCATGTAATCCACTCATTTCCTCAGGTAAGGCTAACCTGTATGCAACCACATCAATGCGCTCAAGTAATTCGAAAGGACCAACGAACCTATCACTTAATTTATGCATTTGTTTGACTTTAGAATTACCCTTTCTAAGTTTGTCTTTGAGATATACAAAATCTCCAATGTTGAACTCCACTGTCATGTTCATCTAATAATCTTGCTTTGCTTGTTTATCATGATCTATTCTTCATGTTCATCTAATAATCTTGCTTTGCTTGTTTATCATGATCTATTCTCATACGAGCTTGAATGAACTTAAATTAATCTGTAGTTTTATTAATCCAAGATATATTATTTAGCATCCACTCTTCATTCTGCATATGGGTATCTGACCAAATTTACCATAAAAGTGCCCTAAAAGAGGACATCAACATTCGTTTGGAAACTTAGGGTGATGCTAAAAGGAAAACGTACTCTCACTTGCTCTGATTGTGCAAAATGCAATTCTTTAATATCTCTTCTATAATTCTATTAGCTTGTTCTATTTATACATTTAGTCAAGTATGTATTATTTTGTTAAACTTTAACTTTGTATCTAAGTACTATAAATAACACTAATCTTAAAGATGAGTCTATCCTCTTTTTCATCTAGATTGATGTTGGTGTTATCATTGTAATCTGAAAGTAATCAAGCATGTGGCCTCACTGCCAACTCAGTATGAGACTATCAGGGCCGCACATAAAATTGTGGAGAAATTGGGAGATTGGATTTGTATGGTTTAGCTCATATGATGAGTTGATAAGACTTAGTTCAACCTAGCTTAATGGCGTCGAGTGCGTTGAGACCAGTCAACGCCTTCGTCGAGTTAAGCGTTAACTCGTCGAATGGCGGCGTTGAGTGTGTTGAGTATATTCAACAGTTCGTCGAGTCAAATTGTTGATTCGACGAGTATGACACTTAAGCGTTGAGTGTGTTGACTATACTCGGCGATTCGTTGAGTCAAGGTGTTGATTCGACGAGTCTGGGTCTCAGGCGTTGAGTGCGTTGAGCTCACTCAACTCCTTTGTCGAGTAAAGAGTTTACTTGACGAATCTGTCACTTAGGCGTTGAGTGCGTTGAGCTCACTCAACGCCATTCGACGAATCTGGCTTTTGCCGTTGAGTGCATTGAGTGCACTCAACGCCATTCGTCGAGTATGAATGATACTCGACGATTCGTCGAGTATGGCGCAAAAAGCGTTGACAGGGTTGGGTCCACTCAACGCCTTCGCAGAGTCAAGCGTTGACTCAGCTGAGGATGACGTTGAGTTCGTCGTGTATCCTATGGATACTCGACGATTCGTCGAGTATGTGATGATACTCGACGATTCGTCGTATATGCCATGGATACTCGACGATTCGTCAAGACAAGGGTTGCTTGGCCGAGATAACTCTTCTCGGTCTTTCAATTGCTTGCTTGCAGCTTTGTGACATTCTTGTGCTTCAGAGTGACACATCGCAAACCACTACCCTAAGCATCATTGCAAAATCTGAAAGCCGTCTATGACAAAGGGTAAGTACAATATTAGCGCCTTCATTGTTTTAAATCTCAATTCCTCAAATGCTAACTCAAGTTCTATTGTCCAATTGAAGGCTTTCACATTTCTTGCTAGTGATTTTAAAGGTAATCTTATCTTCATGGAAATCTTGGAAAATCTTCTGAACTAACTTACTAATCCTAGAAGGTTACGAACCTCAGTGACTTTGGTTCTCGACAAATCTTTGATTACTCGAATCTTTTTGAGTCCACTGAGAGTTCTCCACTGTTGCCAACAAGTCACAGAGAGGCAACTTATGTGGGCTAGAACTTGCACTGTTTTTTTTGTAGATGACATTTTTCGAGTACTCCAAACCGTCCTTAATTCTTCGAATATAAAAGGATATCATCGAGAGAGAAACTGACAAATCGATATAGAAAACCTCAAACATCTTATTTGTCAAATCTATGAAAGCAAGGGGCATCGCCCATTCTGAAATGCATGCTTCCCATCTCCGCGTCAAAACCTTGCATTGAAAATTAACTTTATATGTCTTCTTTATTATCCCTTAGTTGTGGAAACCCTATCCTAAGACTAGCTTAGATAAATGAGCAAGATTATTCGAACTAGTCATTAAATTCAGAAATTTTAGAAAGAGGTTATTCATACTTAATTGTGTACTCATACAACTCATGGTAGTTGAGGCGCAACCCAAATTGTCATCCTTCAAAATAAAAGAAAAGGTACTTCTAAAAACGATGATGTTTATGCTAATAAAGCCAACCCAAGCGGCTCTTGTATTTGACCCAACGACTCTACTAATACATTTTATTGAAGCATATATCTCTATAACTCGATCGCGAAGCACTGCTATCTTCTTAGGGAAGACGTCTGAAGGTTCTCAAAAATAATGAAACATTCTAAATATGTTTTTTTTACGAACATGAACTAAAAGTACATTAGAACTGATATTATTACTTAGAATGTATTAAACGACGTGGCAAAACATTATAAACTCCTTTCATTTCTTGGGACATAGCAGTGAATTGATCTAGTCATCCCACACTTGGTTCTATTAGTGATCTAACCTTGTCTTCTGATAATCATTTCATACTCATAATTAGATCAAATTATGTTATAGGAGGGATGCATAATTCTATTGTAAAATCAAACTTTTAATGTAAACAAGATCTACATAAATGGTTAGTATGTGTAGAGGTATGGTTCAAACCTTGTATATCTTTATTGAATGCCAAAATACAAGTATGAGTACAAATATATAGGAGAGAGGAGAGAATGAAACAACTATACAAACAATGTGAGACTAAGATATAAACCTAAATGGGCCATATTAATGGGCCTATACATCATCTTTCCTAGTATTTTCAAACTATCCCCTGCAAACTGGGAGCGTACAAATTGTAGGCACCAAGCTTGGATAAGAACTAATGATACATTTGTTGTGGTAATGCCTTGGTGAGAATGTCGTCAACTTGCTTTGACGCAGGGACTTGCTCCTTTTCTAACTTCTTTAATTTAACCTTTTCACGGACAAAGTGACAGTCAACTTCGATGTGTTTGATCCGCTCATGAAACACAGGATTCTTCGCAATATGGATTGCAGCCTGACTATCGCAAAATAAAGTTGCTGGTGAGGATAGAGTGACCCCCAAATCACCAAAAAGACCCCCCTCAAGCCATGTGAGTTCAGATACAATGAACTCCATTGCACGATACTCGACTTCAGCAGAAGAGCGAACAACTACAAACGACTTCTTGCTACACCAAGTGATAAGATTCCCTCCAAAGTAGGTACAGAAACCCGTAGTGGTGCGTCGATCATCCAGGGAGCCCACATAGTCCGCATCTGAATATGCAATAAGAGATAGAAAAGAAGATGACTTATATACCAATCTTTGTCCAGGAGCTGTCTTCAAATATCTGAGGATGTGTTCTACTGCTTGGAAATGAGAAATCCGAGGAGCATGCATACATCAGTTGACCACTCCAACAACAAAAAATATCAGGTCTTGTAACTGCCAGATATATCAGTTTTCTTACAAGATGCCGATAATACTCAGGGTTCGTAAGCAGAGAATCGAAGTCAGACCCATGAGCATATAACTTGTGATTGACATCCATCGGAGCTTCCACAGGTTTGCACCCGGAGTAACCATCATCGTGGAGGAGATCAAGGCAGTACTTTCGTTGTGAAAGAACAAGACCATCAGACCGTCTTGCAACCTCAAGTCCAAGAAAATACCTGAGAGCCCCCAGATCTTTTGTTTGGAAGTCAGAGTCTAAGTGTTACTTGATTTATTGTATCCTTGTGGAGTCATCACCAGTAATCAAAATATCATCCACATAAACCAAGAGAATGACAGTCCCAGTTGATTGATGATGAGGGAAGAGAGAGAAGTCAGTCGAGCTTCTCTTGAATCCAACTTCGCCAACAACCTTACTAAATTTATCAAACCGAGCTCTAGGAGATTGTTTGAGACCATAAATAGATTTTCGAAGATGACATACCCGAGACTCCCCCGCGGTCTCAAAGCCGAGAAGTTGGTTCATGTAGATCATTTCTTGAAGTTCACCATTTAAAAAGGCATTTTTTTATATCTAGCTGATGAAGAGGCCAGTGACGATGAACAACCAAGGAGATCAGCACCCGAACAGAGTTTAACTTGGCGACGGGAGAAAAGGTTTCATCATAATCAAGTTTTTGTTGTTGAGTGAACCCCCGAGCCACAAGGTGGGCTTTGAGGTTGTCAACAGTCCCATCTGGAGCATGTTTGATAGCAAACACCCACTTGCAACCGACACATAATTGTCCAGGAGGAAGGAGAACCAGATCCCAAATCTTGTTAGCCCAAAGAGCAGTCATTTCCTCTTCCATAGCCGCACGCCACCCTGGATGAAGAAGAGCCTCCTGCACTGAGTTGGGGATAGAAATGGAGGAGAAAGAGAGCAAACTTGCGTAGAGGTGGAGATAGGCGATGCAAAGAAACATAACCTGTCATGGGGTGAGCGGTAGATGTTGATGCTAGATTGTCAGTTCGCGGGATAACATCTGTGGAGGAGGGTTGTTGTGGGGCTCCAGAAGCCGAAGTACGACGAGTGTAGACACGAAGAAGAGGCGGTTTGGGTGGTAGAGGTGTAGCAGGTGCTAGAAGTGGAGTGGGAAGAAGGGGTGGTAGGGAAGACGTGACTCGAACGGTTGGACAGGCTATGGAAGGAGAGGGAAGAGGAGCAGAGTTTGAAAGTGAGTCATAGAATGGTTGATACTCACGAAAGGTGACATCAGCAGAGACAATAACTTTGTGAGTAGTTGGAGAATAACACATATAACCTTTTTGAGTCCGAGAGTACCCGAGAAACATACATTTGCTGGCACGAGGGGCCAACTTATCTGTGGTCCGATCAAGGTTGTGAACATAGCAAGTACAGCCAAACACATGAGGCGTGAGAGTGAACTGGGATTAGGACGGAAAGAGGAGACTAAACGGAGTTGCAAAGTCGAGCATAAAGGATGACATGCGATTTATAAGGTGACATGCTGCAGACACAGCAAAATTTCAAAACTGAGTAGGAACCTACCTTTGAAGCATGAGTGACTGAGTAACATCAAGAAGATGTCGATTCTTTCGCTTGGCTACACCATTCTGTTGAGGCGTATATGCACACGAGGTTTGATGTATAATGCCGAACTCTGTGCATAGGTTCACGAATGTCCGGCTAGTGTATTACCGAACATTATCAGTGTGAATGATTTTTAAAGAAGAGGAGAACTGAGTACGAGTTTCCATAAGAAATACACGAAATGTAGATGTTTGTTCAACACGTTCTCGAAGTAAGTATAACCATGTTAAGCGAGAGTAATCATCAATAAAAGTGACAAAATAGTGATAGCCAAACATACTAGGGGTTTATAAGGTCCTCAAATATCAGAATGTACTAATGATAAAGGAGTATCACTCCGAGTACATGTAGGATGAATAGAAATACTATGTTATTTGTCAAAGATACACGATTCACAAGAAAACTCATGTAAAGAGACATCTAGAAGAGCTTTCTTGAGAATCTGATGGGGAGCATGCCCAAGAAGGCGATGTCATTCGGTAGTGGAGACAACAAAGAGATCTGAAGGAGGAACATCGATGGCGTAGAGCCCATTTGACAGCCGTCCCTTACCAATGATATTCTGCGTTTGCCGATCATGCACAACAAAGGTAGATGGTGAGAAGGTAACACAACTATCAAGATCTTGATTAAGGAGGCTAACAGAGAACAAGTTAAATGGTGATCCTGGAACATGAAGTGCAGAAGACAGAGAGAGTGAGTGTAAGAGGTATATCAGCAGCGCCAGATACGAGGGTGGTATCACCAGTAGCCATAATAATGAACTTAGGGTGGGCAGTCATTGAATATTTCGGAGGGCGCTGCGAAGTAATATGATGTGTGGCTCTCGAATCCACAATCCAGTGGGAGCCCTGTGAGAGACAAGATATACCTTCATTTGAAATAGAAGCAACAGATCCAGAGGAGCGAGAGATCACCCCTTATAGTTGTTGGAGTTGAGTGCGTAGAGCATTAATGTCTTCCCGAGCACAGGCTGTAGAATCCGGGGCAAGGAGAAGTGGAAGGCTCAGCCATAACAGAAGCAACAAGATGTGGAGGCAGACCGTGTTTGCGATAGCAGGTGGCCTCAAGATGACCATCCTGACCGCAATACGTGCACTTGAACGGAGACCTGCCGGACCAGCCACGTCCCCTAGACGTGTTGCGTCCCCCACGTGCTGATGATCTCTGAGTTGATGGAGCAGGTGTAGAGTGCTGTAGAAGAGCCGGGGAGAGAGTAACAGTGGCATCCTGGGGCGGTGTGACCTTCAGAAGCATAGAGCACACATCTGACAGAGATGGAGTGGTAGTAAATGAGAGAATCTGGGCCCGAACATTGTGCATGTGAGGGGGAACTCGGGACATCATCATCGCAATCCCGACAGCTTCTTTCTGGGCCCGTTGATTAATCAGATCCATAGTAGGGGCTGATGCTGGATCCAGGCTCCGACCAGGGTCTTAGCTTTAGTAGCAAAGGAAATCATATCACCGGGAGCCCTGGGATCAAGGTTTTGAAGATCCAAGATGATGTCAAACAAGTGTTGAAGAATATTCTGCGCAGAGTAAAAAGAATGGAGCTCCTCCCACATGGCTTTTGTCGTGTCATGATACATAGCCATTTGATAGGGCTCGGTGTCCATTGAGTTGAGCTTCTAACACTGACATCGCACGAAAGATTTTGAGCTCGACTATAAGCAAAAGGTACTACCATAAACGATTACGACGTTCCTATATTAAGGTGGGTGGAGCATGATTCAGAAAGAAGTTGACAAGAAGAGGTGATAACTAATCCAACTAAAATATAACAAATCATATCATGGACAGGATTGTCGGGATCGAGATCCTTGATGAGATTGTTTCGAGGTTAGATCAGATTGGTTCGTAGAATCGGATCGGTTTGTAGAATCGGATCATGGATTACAAGATCTTACAACGTTCATAAATTAATACAAAATATAAAATTGAACATTGTATCATCCAATTATGTACTCAAATTATTAAATTGATCAGCATGTAAATAATTATATCAAAAATAATTGAATAACTAAATCAATTGGATTACTAGATTGCTCGTACGCTGGAAGCCTGGATTGCTCGTATGCTTGATTTCTAGCCGTTGGATTGCTCGTACGTTAGAAAGGAAAAGAAAACGTTGTCTTTGAAGCAGGAAGCCACTAGATTGCTGACCACTGGATTGCACATACGCTGGAATGAAAGAGAAGACAACATCGCCACCTGAAATGGAACTTGTTAAGGAAGAAAAAGGAAGGCGTTGTTTATACTGGAAGTGATCAAAGACATCAACCTTGGTCTCTGTTTGCAGTCGACACTTGAGATGCGGTAAACCGACAAGATATGATTCTTCGATAGGGTATGGAGGTCAGGATTGGCATAGAGTTAAGCGATGGGGTATGGGCTTTGGACCGGTTTAATTTGGTCGGGATACGATTGAGCATGTTTCTAGTTCCCTTTGGCTGGACCAATAGAATCGAGTTGGGATCACGATCCTAGAGATCCTAAGATCCAGATTGTGATCCCAGCCGTAGAGATGCCGATTTAGATCCTGGGTAAGATCCTGTTCGATTTACAAATTCTGGATAGTAGGATCTAGATCGTGATCCTGATAACATGATCAGGGATGAGTGTTGATCCTAAGAATTTTTATTTCTTAAAGAGTCTCTACAGACTGTCATAAGTGTAAGAACTCATAAATGAACAAGATACTTTCTTGATAACATTCACCAACTTGAGGTTCTTCTATAGAACTCAATCTTGAAAGAGGTCATTTACTAATTTTAGAAAGTTACTCTTTAGAGCAAATATTGAATTCTTCACACCTTATATGACGAATTAAAGGAATATTCTTATCGGTAATCACTTCTGACACTAAAGGAATTAGAGACAACAAATGATTAGACCTCAACCAAACATCCAGCTTTGAACTTAGCTATGAAGGTATCTGACATTATTATTACTTTAGCTTAGAGATAATGACTTAATGACTATAACGTTGAAGGAGAGATTTAGATGAAATCCTAAAGCTCTGTGAATCTTACTATGTCATGAGTTCTTAAACCTGTCTTTGATACCAATTGAAACACCCCTATATAGTTTGACATCAATTCATAAACCTGACTGAGACTTATGATGTGAAGCAAACTAAGCAACAATATAAAATTATTATCATAACGAGATTAACTAAAGTTTACATTGGAAGTAATGACTGGAAATCAAATTAGTGAAATACCTTACAATTGAAATACATAACCAACTAGGAAGTAAGAGCGAACAACCTGACCCAAAATCCCTATAATGAAAATTCCGAAAATGGATCAACCCACTTGTAAATAAGAAAAACTTTTCCTCAGTGACACTATATATATAGTTTGATTAAATTATAAGATCATGCTTTTAAAATAATATTTTATACTAATAAATGTAAACTATGTTCTATACATGTTTTCCTATAAAATAGTTGAATCAATAAATGTCTGATTTACCACGTATTCTTAAACTGAACTTTCTTTTAAATTTCAAAGTCATTATCTTATAGAGATTTCTAGATTTTGACTTGCATTTGGAACTGAGATGTCTTATATTTTTTATTCTTCTTATTTTTAGTTAAGTATGTTTGTATGCACATGCTAACGATTTGAGTTCCTACTAATGAACATATGTGTTATAGTGTCTCTCTGTCACATACAAAGGCTCAAATCTACTAATCATGAATGTGGTGTCAACTCCCAAACCTGATGCTCATAACGTCTGCTACGCCCTATGAGTATAATGGTGTGTCTCCATCAAACATGAGGCAAAATATCTCTCATGCCCCCTTTCTTAACCGATCATCTAGTGGTTGATACGATCAATACATTATATCATCCAATTAAGGCCAGTAGTCTGAGACTTATTACATATCATAACCTTTTGCTTTTAGTCTAATTGCATGTAACATCTTCAGCTGGTGTGTTCGTGCGTTAAGATGTTATTCCTTGGGACGATTTGTATGTCAATTGACATTTAGTATGAATTCATATGCTACTGATGATACAATTTCACGTATGTTTTGTAATAAATTATTTGTCTAAATATGAATTCGTGTGCTACTGAAGATCTGATCTCACATTTGTTCTATAACTATTATTTGTTTGAATATGATTTCATGTACTACTGCTAATTTGATTTCACGAGTGTTCTACAATAAATTGTTTGTTTGGATTTGAATTCGTGCACTACTGATGATTTGATTTCACGTATATTCTGTAATAATTTATTTGTCTCTGGATATTGACGTGCACTGATTTGTATGTCGAATTTAGTTAACTTGATTAACATTTAATATGAATTCATATGCTACTGCCGATTCAATTTCATGTAGGTTCTATACTAAATCATTTGTTTATTAACATTAATTAAAGGGCTACGAGCATTGCAATATCACAAGTGTTCTGGCACGACAACTAAATAAAATTACAATGAGTATTGAGTGATATGTCTAGCCAAAAGGAAAGAAATTTCTTACCTCTGCGTTGAAACACTCAGATGCGATGCAGAGACATGATTTCTCTAAATTGACATTGATTTATAAGCAACGCCCCTTCTCTTATTATGAATAAATACTTTACCGTCACTTCTAGGGTTTCTTTGAAATATATGAAATAAAAGAAATGTTATGGGGGACTAGAGATTTACGAGGGAAAAGAAACTAATGAGACAAATTTACCGCAACAAATGTTGAATTGTCTAAGATAAGAGTTCCTGTGAGGAAAAGGACGCCACTTAAATTGATATGAAGAGTCTGCCACTGGAAGAAGACACTTGTACCAAAGCATAAAGAGGAGTCGTCAATCCTTCACCAAATGAAAAGGACGATCTGTCGATAGGAGAATTACGCTTCAAGGTCAGCGGAAACATTTACATGACTTAAATTGGCATGGCTTCGATCGATCACTCATGCTCTGAGTGATCTCTAATCGACTTGAGAAGAGTAAACGATCAAGTTCCATACCATCAGTGAAGGATCATACCTGATTTGTCGACACTAGGTCGTCTGGGTGAGCACTTGATGGAAACGCGCAGCCCGCTACCGTGGCGTCACACTAAAAGGTCGACGAGGGCTGTTGAGGGGATCGATTGGGCGTCGACTTCGATCGAGAAGTAGGAGGATGACTAGGGTTTTTTGGAGGTGGAAGGCCAGCGCTACGCCTCATTTCGACGACGCATGGGAGTGAGGAATCGACAGTGTTGTCCATCGACTGAAACGAAGAGAGGGAGTGCCCTAAAATCCATGCAGGAGGCACGTTGGGAGCGTTAATGTAAGGAGGGGTTTGCGGAAGTTTCTTTCCTCATGCGCTCAGTTAGGAGGAGAGAATAATAACGCGTTGTCCTTAGCTAACCTAGATGGTCGGTTATTAAGGGAGTGACTGCGAAAAATTAGAAAGAGTGTGGTTCACGCAACTCGTTTCTTAATAGGGCTGAAAAGTCAATTATTTTCTTATCATTTCAAAATACTCCACATATTTACTACTTATTAATTGTACTACTTAAAAATGAAAACACACCTAGTTTATTATCTAAATTCTCTTTTTTAAGACCTTATTTAAATCACGCATAATATTTTCTATAATGGAAATTAACTCCCTTGACCTGACGGCAACACGAACTAAAATTACTCGCAATCGGAACATGCAAGAAGATCATTTTTGCGCATTTAAAACTATGGATGTTACATGATCAACATCTTCCGTCTGACTTGAGGGGGACTGTTGACATTGTGTTATGTTATATTATCAACTCGTATTAAGTCGCATGTTTTTGTCATATCTATTGATTACTTGATAAGGGTAATTTGTTTATATGGGTACATTTCCTCCACTCATGTATATGAATGAGTTGGAGCCCATGTTATCCTTTTATGGAATGATATTCTCTCTTCTTGCTTTCCTCTTTTAGGTCTCACTGAATCTAGATATTGAATAAATTTGATTGAATTGTCTGATTAGTTGGTCTTTTGATCAAGCACAACCATAATTTTTTTAATCATATGCATTAACAAATTTTACAAGAAAATAATATATTCACTTTACTCTTCTTCGGACCCTGTAATAGAGGATGCACACATTGACTTCTCTTCAAACCCTAAAAAAGAGGAATGCCTAGTGCATATCAAAAATATTAATATGAGATATTTTTAGGCTTGATTGAATCCTATGCATTCAATATTTATCTAATGTTGGCGTCATACTAAGCTATCATAGAGTTAATTGAGGAGGGCGGAGACAGGATACAAGGGGGTAATTCTAGAATGAGGGAGGAGATGAGAAGGACTAGAGAGAGAAACTTGAGAGAGAAAGTGAACTTTGATTAATACTTGCATATCTACAAAGACTCCACAGATTTCCCTTAATAGGACCCCTAATGGCATAATCGTAAATACAGCAACAGACATGTAAATATTAAAATACTACGACACGAAGACTATGATCTGACTCGATATAACTTAACACGACTCAATACATAAGTACACGACTTCATACATAAATATTATCTAACCAGATAACTAACGAATGATCTGTAACATATCTGTAACACTCCACCCGCCCTTGACATCGAGCTTGACCCATAGCTTGAACTCCACCTTGATGGTCGGATCATCTGGCATCTTGATCTTCCCCAGAATAATGTCTGATGGAGCTTAGTAACGATGATAGTGTCGGTGAGTTGTGACAACGCCATCGGAAAGACATGCGACGGAGGTAATGTCTTCCGCAAGGTCGGTGGAGCAGTGGTGAGCAGCAACAGTATGGCTGTCAAAGAAGCGACGACTGACAGCAGCAACTGATCCGTCTGGGTCAGCGGAGCACGGCCTGACAGAAGAGGTGGTGATGTGGTTGGGGTCGCGAAATGGTAGCCACGAAAGTAGACGGTGGTGGTGTGTCGGCGGCTGGCGACGACTGTGAGAAATGTAGAACGGTGGATGGGGGAAGACAGGCCGACAACAATGATAAGGAAGGTTGTGGGGTGGCAGTCCCCAATAGACAGTGGTGGCGGCGACTGCTTGAGTGGAATTGGCGGTGGTGGAAGGTGGGGGATGCGTCGAAAGGTGGCCGGCGGAGCCCAAAAGTGTGGATTGCGGAACACAGACCGATGACAATGATAAGGAAGGTTGTGGTGTGGCGGTCCCCAAAGTAGACGGTTATTGCAGTGACTGCTCAAGTGGAATTGGCAGGGTTGGAGGTGGGAGCTGCGTCGTAAGGTGGCTGGTTGAGCCCGGAAGTGTGGAAGGCAGCCTCAATGTAAGAGGCATCGATAACGGGGAAGTGGGGCCCCGAATAGTTGTGCGAAATCCGCCAGAAAATGTGTGGTGTTGGCAGCTAGGGTCACCTCCAGCTTCGAAAGATGCGCACGAGCGGAGGCTGCCTCGACAGCGCTTAACGGTTCCTCCATAATCATAGAGATAATATGATTTTTAATTAATAAATTAAAATAAATTTCAAATGAAACTTTTCTATTGGCGTGAGGTTCACGCTGGATGGGACGACTCGAGCAAAAAACAACGGAAAGGCGTGCAGTCTGGAAGGCGCGGGTTTTAAAGAAGCGGTAGTAGGTGACTTCGATGAAGGATTGAGCGTTGTTGCGGGGAATCGGCTATGACTGAAGCGGGTGCTACTTTGCAGAAGAAGGCATCGACTTGCTGCTGTGTCGATGGAAGTGGTTGCGGCCTCGACCACCGTTGGCGGGGGTTGTGGATGGCCATGACGGAGGCCGTGGACATCAGTGGTCCTCAGACTGGAGGCTGCGAGCAGAGATAGTGCCGGCTAAGGCAGCGTCGTCCACGACGGAGGAATGGCGTGAAGTTGTGGCTTTTTTTTGGAATGTCGCTGTCTACTGTGGACGAAGGCAGCAACTGAACTTTGGGTTGTGGGTGTCGGGTGTGGGGAGAACTCAGTGGCCATAGGGAAGGAAAGACTGCTCTGATACCAAGTTGTTATGTGTCATAAATTGAGGAGGGAGGAGACGGGGATACAAGGGGGTAACCCTACAATGAGGGAGGAGATGAGAAGAACTAGAGAGAGAGAATCTTGATAAAGAAAGAGAAGTTTGATTAGTACTTGCAATAACTACAGACTCGATGGGTTCCCCTTAATAGGACCCATAATGGCATAATCGTAAATACAACAACAGACGTTCAAATATTAAAAATTCTACAACGCGTAGACTAGGCGTGCAAGTTAGGCATGCAGGGCCCTGACCCCCCGGGCCTGGGCTTTTTTGCTGTCGGGTCCAGGCCATACCCTGAGTTAATCGGGCCTATGTCGGGCCTCCTCTAGAAATGGAGGTCTATGAAGGCCCGAAAACTGGGCCTTGACCGGGCTTTGACCGGGCTCGGGCCGGGTTCTGGCTATATCTTTTTAAAAGTCATAAAATATTTATAAAAAAATCACATATTAAATTAACATTTAAAAATAATAAAATTTTTAATTGAAACAAGGCCAACGGTCATATAAATATGACTCTTTGACCTTATAAAATATGACCTTTTTTATAATTATTAATTACTTTAATTTTTTAACATAAGATATATATTAGATAGAAGTTATAATATATTATATATATAATTATTATATTATAAATTAAATATATGTATTATATAATAATATAATAGTTAATAGTAATGATTCCTGCTTAGGCATGGTTGAGCCTAGGCAAGAATCATTTAATTAGCCACCTGGCACCATGCCAGGCGGCTAATTAAAGCAACACATGCGTTGCTTTTATAATTATGCCAGGCCATAAATGGGCCTTGGGTCGGGCCTTGCCAAGGCCAGGCTCCGGGCTGCCCAGTGCCCGGCCTTGTGCCTGGCCCAGGTCGGGCATGCAGCTAATATGAGGGCCTTATAAGGCCCCCTAGGCCCGGCCTGTGCCCGATCCGGGCCTAACCGGGCCGTGGCCTAATTGGGTCCAGACCCGGGTAAACCCTTGCCGGGCAACCGGGCCTGGGCTAAATTTGCACCCCTAGCGAAGACTATGACCCGACTCTATATAACTCAACACGACTTCATACAGAAGTACTCGACTCCATACATAATTGACGGAGGATCCGTAACAAACCCGTAACATCTTCTCATGATCTGAAGGTTGTTAATTTTCTTGTAGAGTCTACACAATCAAAGCTCACTGGACAAAATTTTTTTTTATTTTCCTATGAGTAAGATGGAGGCTTAATTTGTACCATTATTTGACTTTTTAAACTACTCTTCACTTGTCCTATGCTGTGACATTCTACATTGTACATGATTCCATATAATTGTCAGCTGGACTGCTTTGTAAAATCTGTTTCACAAATACTAATTGTTAGATAATATTTCATTGCTATAGGGCCATTGTCTGTCAATAATGCAAGCAGCCTCAGAAGTGAGAGAGCAAGGTGCAGTCGATGATCGTGATACTTTCCTGCATGGTGTCCGTGATCTTCTCAGCATTTACTCAAGTATTTTTCTGAACTTATTTTCTCGGTGCATGGAATAGGCTTGTTTGAGATGTAGCTTTATAAACAAATCTCGCGTATGTTCCTTGTAGATTCTCAAGCTACATTGCGATCTTACGTGTCAGCGCATGGAATTATTCAGCAAATTTCAGCTGTAAAATCTGATTTACTTTCTCTCCAATTAGAACTTGAGAATTCTCTTCCTGAGGACCGAAGAAGATGCGTTAATGAACTGTAAGTAATTTCAGATATCTACCTATACACCCAAACCCTGCATGATAAATGAGCTGTCTCTTTCATTATAATCCTTAAGTACTAACTTTTTTTTTGTTAAGCATTATATTTCAGCCATTGTGGTGTGAAATTTTAAATTATACACTACTAGAAAACAGACTTTTGGCCAGGGCAAATTGCCCTGACAAAAAGTCCAAAACCGTGGTTAAAAAGCTTTAGCCACGGTCTAGGCACGGGAAAAATCCGTGGCTAAATTCGGCGTGGCTAATACATCTGTATTAGCCACACTATTTATAACCCTGGCTATAAAATAACTATTAACCACGGTTTTTGCAATTGTGGCTAATATCAGTGTATTAGCCACGATTTTTAGTCTCTGGCCAAAAAAAGTGTAGACAATACTCACTTTTCTAGTAGTGTTAGTTGAGTTTTTGCTGCCTTTCAAGGATTTGTTAATAATTAATATTTGTTAGAAAATAATGATGTAAAGGCTCATAGTGGAACCCATTATAGTCCCTCTTCCTCTACTTGTAATAATCTCACATCTTGAAATTGAGATTTCTCTCTCTCCTCTCTCCCTATATAAATGTATTCATACTTGATTTTGTATATTGAAGAAGTATATACAAGGTTTCTACATGATATGAGTGACCGGTCCCCCTTAGGCGGTCTCTGAATTTCTAACCGCTTTCCCTTGGGCAGTCTCTTTCCTTCCTGCAGGCTCGGCGAGCTACCCCTTTTGCTGGATAGTTTTCTTCTGTCGGCACGGTACTCGGCGAGCTACTCCCCTCCTGGTTCTCTTGTATTTTCCCATGCTTTTATAACGTTCGTTGTTGGGACCCACCTCTCTGCCCTCCAGCGGTCAGCCTTGTGTCCGCTGTAGTTTACCTTCTTTCCCCCTCATTCTCCTTGAATCACGTGGATTTCCTCTTCTAACCACTGCGGTCTTCCTCTCCCCTCTGCAGCCTCTTTTCCGCTGTGATCTTCCTTTTTACGCCGCGGTCTCTTCCTGTTGATCACCGCAGCTTGGTTCTGTCCAGCTGCTAGCAACTTTCTTTCTTGCCGAGAAGTCTTTACTCTCCAAGCTTCTCCCGTTTGCCGCTACTGCGGACTGTCCGCAGACTTATGCCACCGAGGGCTGTTTACTCTTTGTCCGCTGCGATCTGCGATCTGCGGCCCGTCCGCTGCTATTTGTGATCTGCGAGTCTCCTATTCGCTGTTTACTCTGTCTGCTGCGATCTGCAGCTTGTCCGCCCTTTTGTGATTTCCCTTATTTGTGGCGGTCTTCTCACTGCTTGGTGCGGTCTTGTTCTTGCTGATGTGGTTGCTCTCTTTAGCCGCTGCTCGCTCAACGCAGTTTCCCTGCTTAAGGCCCTTCCGGCTTGCCTCTGCGAGTTGCGGTCTGCCTTGATTGTCCAAGCGGGGTTGCCTTCGCAGAATGCTGGTCTTCTTCTCTGTTCGCAGCCTGCTCTTGCTGCCAGCCTCTCCCCTTACCGAGCGGTCTCTACTCTGTGTTTGTCGGGTGTCTCCCGCTTGCTCTCTTGTCATTTTCTACCTCTGCTGTGCGAACTGCCGATCTACTTATTCGCTATTTTTTGTTCGTCGACTTCTTGCCGCATTGCTTAGCCGCCTACCCGCCTACCCGCCTGTTGTGCCTTCCCGCCTGCTGTGCCTTCCCGCCAGTTGTGCTTAAGGTTTGCTTCCCCTGCTGGTTATCCTCCTTGTGTAACCGATTGCCCTCTTGGTCATGCATACGTCTACTGCTACTTCCTCTCCTGCTGCGAGGGCAACCCCTATTCCTGAACTCCGTGATGAGTTACGCATCAATACCATTTCTCTGACAGGGAAGACGAACTTTGTTGAGTGCGTGCATTCTGTTCGTTGGGTTCTTCAGTCAAAAGGATTTCTGCATCATTTAACTCAGAATGCTCCTGTTGCACCTACTGATGATTAGCTTCGTAATTATGGGCATGTTCAGACGTGGCTCCCCAACTCCTTTGATGGTCAACCTTACCGCATGGCTATGTATCACGAGTCAGCCAATACAATGAGAGAGGAACTCCATTCCCTCTACTCCGGTAAGGACAGTCTCCAGTACCTGTATGACATCATCAACGATTTTCAGACTCTTGACACCGGCGATGCTGCCGACTTAACCTCCTTTGTTGCTCGGTCCAAGACTCTGGTTAGAGACTGGATTCAGCATCAACCCCCGACTACGGATCTCGCGGCCCAGCGCGCTCAGAAGAAAGCAGTTGGTATTGCTATGATGATGGCTTGTGTCTCGCCTTATCTTTAGATTTTCGGACTCAAATCCTCTCATCTGCTACGATTCCCTCTTTATCTGATGTGTACTCCATGCTGCTAAAGGTTTCACCACCTCCTGATACTATCAGCCTTCCTTCACCGGCTCTTCTACAGCACTCTTCTGCGCCATTACTGCCTCTACCTTCCCCTTCCCGTGGAGGACGTGCTGGGTCCCGGTGGAGGGGTCGCGGTGGTCGGCCCTGGCCTAAGTGTTCTTTCTGTTGCAAAGATGACCACCTTGAGGCAACATGCTATAGTAAACATGACCTTCCTCCGCGTCCAACTGCTGCTGCTACTCACATCCCTTCTGCCACACGTGTTGATCTTGATAAAGTTCTCCTCTAGCTCCAACAACTCCAAGGGTTGCTCCACAACTCACCTGCCTCTGTCTCTAATAAAGGTATCGCTTGTATCTACACTTGTCCGAGTTGGATAGTGGATTCAGGTGCTAATCCCCATATCACCTCCCTGAAGCCACCCCAATACTTGGATTCTCCGCATCCCAAGTTTATCACCGTAGCCAATGACAACACCGCTCTTGTCTCCGGCTCGGTTGATATACCTCTCAATCCCTCTTTTTCTCTTCGCTCGGCTCTCCATGTCCCGGGCTCTCCTTTCAATTTTCTCTCTGTCAGTCGCCTCACTGCTGATTTGGATTGTTCTATCACATTCACTTCTTCGTCTTTTCTGATGCAGGATTGTAGGACACAGAGTATCATTGGTAAAGGGCGACTGCAAAACGGGATCTACCTTCTTGTTATCTCCCCTACCATTCTCTCCTCCGTATCCTCGGTTGACTGGCATCAACGTCTTGGACATGCTCCTCTTCTAGTTCTCCAGAAGGCGCTTCCTGATGTTTCGCTTCCTGCTTTTATATGTGATTTCTGTATTTTGAGAAAACAACATCGTTCCTCTTTTTCTTCTCATTGTACCCTGAGCTCTGCTCCATTTATCTTATTTCATTCAGATGTTTGGGGCCCATATAAAATAACAAGTGTGTCTGGCTATCGTTATTTTTTCACATTTATTGATGATTACTCTCGAATGACCTGATTGTACTTAATTCGTGTTCGTTCCGAGCTTCCTCGTGTATTTCGTGCTTTCGTTCCGGAGACTCGCACATAGTTTACCGATAAAATCAAAACGCTCCAGATGGATAAGGCTCGTAAATACACGAGTCATGAATTCGATAATATTTTTTTCTCTGCTCTGAATTCTGCATTATTCATCAGATTTTGTGTGCTTATACTCAACAAAATGGTGTGATTGAGCGCAAGAATAGACATCTTCTTGATGTTGTTCGATGCCTCATGATTCAGATGCATGTTCGCAAGGCTTATTGTCATTTTGCTGTTTCGATGACATGCTTTCTCATTAACCGTCTCCCCTCCTCCGTCCTCAATCATACCACCTCATTCAGTGTTCTCTTTCCTTCTACCCCACCATTCCCCCTCACCCCTCGCATATTTGGTTGTACTTGCTATGTTCATCATCTTGGTCCCTCCATTGACAAGCTCAATCCTCGGGCAGCCAAACAGATGTTTGTTGGTTATTCCCGTACTCAAAAAGGGTATATTTACTACTCCCCCACTATCCGCATGGTGACTGTTTCGGTAGATGTCACCTTTCTGGAGGATCAACCGTTTTTCTTTGCTTCATCACCACCTCTTCCCCAACCATCATCATTACCAAGGTCTGTCGTCCCCGTTACATCCACCTTGCCACCACCGCCTCGCACCAACCCTCCTGTTCTCCAACAACCTCCACTTCTCCGTGTCTACACTCGTCCTTCTCATTTCGCCTCCCCACTGCAGTCGGCTTCCACCTTTGGCACTCTACGACCTGTTGATCCACCTCCTGCCACCACAGTGCATCCCATGACAAATTACGCATCCTTACATCGTACGTCCCTGTCGCTTAAGAAACTTGCCACTACTTTATCCTTTATTTTTGTCCCTAACTTTGTGCAGGAGGTTTTTCAACATCCGGGTTGGCGGAGGCCATGGATGAAGAAATGACAACCCTCTGGGCTAATCACACGTGGAATCTGGTCACTCTTCCTCCAAGACAGACTCATGTTGGCTGTAAATGGGTCTTTTTCATCAAGCATGCTGCTAATGGGACAATTGACCGTCTTAAAGCCGCTTGTTGGATCGTGATTTTACTCAATAACATGACCTTTATTATGAGGAAACATTCTCTCTGGTGGTCAAGCTCAATACAGTTCGTGTGCTTCTCTTCGTGGTTGTGCATCGCCAATGGCCCCTACATCAACTGGATATAAAAAATGCTTTTTTAAATGGAGATCTGCATGAGACTGTCTATATGCAACGACCTCTCGGGTTTGAGACCACGAGGGAGTTCCAAGTTTGTCACCTCAAGAAATCAATTTATGATCTCAAACATTCTCCTCGGGCATGGTTCGATAAGTTCAGTAAGCTTGTTCGGGAAGTTGGCTTTACTCGAAACTCGGCAGATTCTCCATGTTCACTCGACATAAGACAACAGGAACGGTTCTCCTTCTAGTTTATGTTGATGACATCCTAATCACAGGTGATGATGAAAAGGGAATAAAAGCGGTCAAACAACATCTTTGTTTTGTATTTTAAACAAAAGATCTCGGAAACCTTCAATACTTTCTAGGCCTTGAGATTGCAAGACGGCCTAATGACCTTTTCCTATCCTAACGGAAGTACTGTCTTGAACTTCTTCAGGATGCTGGCTACTCTGGATGCAAACCGGTTAATACTCCTATGGATGCAAATCACAAGTTTTGTGTTCATGCCTCTGACGAAGATCTCCTCCTTCCAAATCCGGAATACTATTGACGTCTAGTTGGAAAACTGATTTCTCTAACAGTCCCCAGACCTGACATATCTTTTGTTGTTGGGGTTGTCAACCGGTTTTTGCATTCTTCTCGGATGTCTCATTTACAAGCTGTCGAACGAATTCTGAGATACCTAAAAACAGCCCCTGGTCAAGGGATGGTATACAAAACTTCTTCATCTTCTGCTCCACTAGTTGCATATTTGGATGTTGATTATGCTGGCTATATTGATGATCGGGGATCCACCAGCGGATTCTGTACATACTTCGGAGGTCACCTTGTTACCTGGCACATTAAGAAACGGTCTATGGTGGCTCGATCTTCAGCCGAAGCTGAGTACCGTTCGATGACATCTGCTGTATCTGAACTCACATTGCTTGAAGGTCTTCTACAAGATATGGGAGTAAAACTTTCCTCTCCAGCTACCTTACTTTGTGACAGTCAAGCTGCTATACACATAGCAAAGAATCTTGTCTTCCATGAAAGGACAAAACACCTTGAAGTTGACTGTCATTTCATCCGGAAAAAAGTTCAAATGAAGAAGCTAGAATTGAAACTTGTTTCAGTTACAGATCAAGTTGTTGATATCCTCACTAAGGCGCCACAGAGTACCCTATTTTATCATTTTTTGTCCAAACTGGGTGCCTACGACTTGTACGCTACAGCTTGTGGGGAGTGTTAGAAAATAATGATGTAAATGCCCATAGTAGAGCCAATTATTGGCCCTCTTCCTCTAGTAATAATCCCACATCTTGAAATTGAGATTTCTCTCTCGTCTCCCTATATAAATGTATTCATACTTGATTTTGTATATTGAAGAAGTATATATAAGGTTTCTACAATATTAATATGCAAGTCATAAGTAGGTGTTTTTTGTTTTGATGCCAATTAAATTAGTCCAATTATTTTCTGGCCTTTATTTTGAATTCAAGGAGTATAAGAAAATACCAATAGTTAAAGCACATGGTTTTCATAAAGAATTAGCATTTGAAAGAATGTTTCAGTCAACAGGTATGGAAGTTAGATGTCTAATTATATTTTTAACAGCTTATTTTTTAGTTACTTTGTCTCACCAGACATTCATGGTAAAATGGTATCAAATTATTTTGTGCTTTCAAAATTTCTATTTACTTGAATGCTGGTATAACAATTTCCATTTGAACTTGAGAGTGATAAACCTTTCACATCCATTTTGTTATCATGATTACTTTCGGATAGGCACTTCGAGAGAATATATTTCTCTTGATCCCTAGATGGGATCAAGCCTTCAAATTTCTTATGTAATTATTATGTTAAATCAAAAAGGTTTTAGATGTTGTACAATATAGTAATGCATAAAATGAAAATTTATAATCCTTTACAGCTATGTTAAGCAAAAATAGCCTGATTAAATATGCATACTAATAAATCTCTTTATTCTCCTAAATCATCCATTTTATTTTTTGCCTTTCTATTTTGTGAACTTTACTTTGGACCGAGTTCTATATTCTCTGCAAAGAGTTGCTCTTTATGAAGCATATTATGATATCCAAATTGAGCTCATCCTTCTACTTTTCTTCAAAATAATGGTAACAAGACATCATTTTTTTATTACTGATAACCTTGATGGTGAAGAATGGTTAGACTTTTCGAGGGTATAAAGATCAGAGAGATATTAGATAGGTATTCCCTCATTTTCGGTAGAATGATTTAGTGATTTCCATGTTTACATCTAGCTTTGTAGAACCAATGCCAAAAATTGTAAACCTTTCCTAGTCCATTCTTTAATAATTTGAACATATACTTTTTGAGCCAATTTATGTTATCATTTTGTAGGAATATCATACTTTTTAGCTTCTGGAGTTACACCTAATGCAGATTTCAGTCCTCTCCATTTACAATCCTTTGTTTTTAAGTTGGTTGCATGGGTTATAAAATGGTAACAGTGTGGGCTAGCTGTAGGCCCAACGATCCACCTGCCTAGCATTTTGGTTGAAAATATAGTCTTACACGGGGACTTATGTCATCTTGTGAATTTAATGTAGATCTCAGCCCTTTCCATACACAATCAGTTGGTTTTTGAGTTGGATGCATATGCTATAACATCGTAACAGAACACTCTTTCCATTGGCCCAATGATCCACCCTCGCAGTATCCAGTTTGTGTTAGAGGCCAGAGACCCTACACATGGATGGCATACATAGATTATAATCCTACACTGGGGACTCATGTAGCATTATGCATTTAATATAGATATTTAGCCTCTTTGCCCAATCAATTGTTTTTTAGTTGGATTCATAGGTCTAGCATGTAACTAATAGTTATGCCATATTGAATTAAGTCAGTGTTGATGCTTAAAGTACATAGAGTTACACCTAATGCAGATTTCAGTCCTCTCCATTTACAATCCCTTGTTTTTAAGTTTGTTGCATGGGTTATAAAATGGTAACAGTGTGGGCTAGCTGTAGGCCCAACGATCCACCTGCCTAGCATTTTGATTGAAAATATAGTCTTACATGGGGACTTATGTCGTCTTGTGAATTTAATGTAGATCTCAGCCCTTACCATACACAATCAGTTGGTTTTTGAGTTGGATGCACATGCTATAACATCGTAATAGAACACTCTTTCCATTGGCCCAATGATCCACCCTCGCAGTATCCAGTTTGTGTTAGAGGCCAGAGACCCTACACATGGATGGCATACATAGATTATAATCCTACACTGGGGACTCATGTAGCATTATGCATTTAATATAGATATTTAGCCTCTTTGCTTACAATCAATTGTTTTTTAGTTGGATGCATAGGTCTAGCATGTAACTAATAGTTATGCCATATTGAATTAAGTCAGTGTTGATGCTTAATGTACATAGTACTTTCTCACTCCAAATGCTAAGGGACCATTCCTTTCTTTTGCTCTTTTCATTAACAGGTGCACTCTTATTCAAACTTTGGAGCAGCTTTTATTTGCATCATCAACAACTGCTGAACCTTTTTTAACTCCTTGGGTACTTTATTTCTTACATGGAATTTTATCTATGGTCTTTTGTTCTTATCATTATCATGAATATTAATGAGAGTTTGTCCAACAGCTAGCATGAAATCCTTGAATTTACTGTTTTTCACAATAATAAGGTTTCATTCATGGGTGTCGTGTTTGACTAGCTACTGATTTTATACATTTTCCTTGAGATTGTTCTGAAATTCTTCTTTTGGTTGTTTCTAAGATCAAATATTTGTTCGTGGTATTAGGATATATCATGATTTTCTTGTCACTGAAGTTTGTTTTGGCTTTAGAACATCCCTTGTCTGCATGTTCATTTTTTCAAAATGTTGAAAACCTGTTGTCCAATCATCCCGTCCAATTTTCTTAAAATCAATTAAGGTTTGAAATCTTTATGTTTGCCTTCCAAGCACATGTTTTGACTGATGTTGTTTTAAAAGAAGTAAAAAACTTGTCAAGTTAAACCAGTTGAAATCAAGTCAGTTTATATGTGTTTGCGTTGTTTGTATTTTTACACTCATAAGGGTGTTTTAGTCTTATATGTGTTTTTCCCTTACTCTATATATAAAAGTATAGGGTTGTTTAATATTATTAATCATTCAATTGCATCTCTCAACTTGGTATCAGAGGGGAAAAACACGAGTCAACCTAATCCTGCGTATATCTCTCTTGTTCGACCCCATCGCCGCTCCCCGCTTCGCTCGACGCTCCGCCCGACACCGCTCCCCCCGACGCCTCCTTCTGTCATTTTGTCTCCCAGTCCATTGTGAGTCGCGACTCTCCCACCGTCGTATGAGCACGCTGAAGGAGCCGACCGCCCCTCCTCATGATGCGTGTTCTGTTCCACCGTTCCCATTCTTGATCTGGTGGTTTCAGCGCTGGTCGATCCAGCACAGGCCGTTCCTGCTCTTTCAGATCCGTTAGATCCAGCGACGGCCCTGTTCCGTCTCCTTTTCTTGTTGCTCTTTCAGATACAGTAGCTTCTGTGACGGGCCTGTCGTTCCGGAGGCTCCTGCTGCTCTGTCTTCCCAGACCTCTAGTCGTGCCCTGCTGCTGTTCCATGTCGTACTTCTGGTCTTGATGATGCCTCAACTTGGTTTCGTGCCCTGCTGTTGTATGTCTTTCCGTTCTTTCGGTGCCAAGTCCATATTGAGATCCATTGTGATGGTGTTCTCCTGATCCAATAATCATCTGGTATTTTTTTTGTTGTTCCGTTTTTTTCTCATGGATGATTCTTCGGCTGCAGTTGATTCTTCATCATCGAGTGTTGTGGCTTCCCGGCTGGGTGACCCCCAGCGGCCCTCTGGCCATGCTAGCTCTTTGAAGATCACCACTGTTCCCTTAGATGAGACAAATTATCTGGAATGATCTCGTATGGCTCAACATGTCATTCGCAGTCATCAGCTGGTTGGATACATTGATGGAACTAAGGTGGCACCCTCTCTGGGTGATCCTACCCGGCAGCGTTGGGACTCAGAAAATTCCCTGGTGGTCTTCTGGCTTCTTCATTCCATGTCCCCAAAGGTGTACTGGAGTTATATGTTAATGGACTCTGCCTATGAGATCTGAACTCGAGCGCGCGAGACGTACTCTCAGATTGGCATTTACACTCAGATATATGAGCTGACGCGTCTCATGCTGGAGTTACGATAGGGATCCATGAAGGTGTCTACCTATTTCTAAGTTCGAGCGTATCTCTCAAGAATTGGATTATTTCGATCAGTTTAATCCCCCTGTACTGTCGATGCAGTCCTATTGCAGAAGAGGGACGAACGATTTCGTCTATATGTGTTTCTGATGGGTTTGAGCATTGGCATGGATATGGTCCGAACTAATATTCTACATCGGTCTCCCCTCCCATCTCTTCAGGAGGCCTTTAACATGGTTCTTGGCGACGAAGACAGTCGGAGGTCCCTCAGCACGTCTGCCCCTCCTCCTTTTTATCGCTCTTCCTTTACTAGTGTTAGTCGTGGTGGCTCCAACCAGACCAATGTTGTTCCTACTTGTGAGTACTGTGGTCGCAGGGGCCATACTCGGGACATGTGTTTCAAGCTCCATCCTCACCTTGCTCCACCTGGATCCGGCCGTGGGCGTGGACGTGGCCCAGGACGAGGGGGATACCGCCAGAGTGGTTCTCGCCCTCCCGATGCTGCTTACTCCACTGAGGTTCATGACGATCCTCATGGTCAGATCCCAGGACATCTTACCACGTCGGAATTGGATGTTATTCGTCGCCTCCTACACTCCCAGTCAAACACTTCCCCGAGTGGTTCTTCTACTTTCTTTCCTACTGCTGCTATGCCCAGTGCTAATGTTACTGCGACAACCCCGTCTGAGTGGATTATTGACTCGGAAGCTACCGATCACATGACTGGCTCCTCCTCAAGTTTCTCTTCCTACACTCCCTTGTCTGGTAAGGACAAGTTTATCTCAGTTAATGACACCTTGTCCCCTATTGCGGGCAAGGGCAACATTTCATGCTCTTCCTCTCCGTCTCTTTCTTCTGTCCTGCATGTCCCTTTTTTTCTCGCAGTCTTCTTTCTATTAGCAACCTTACTCTGTCTCTTAACTATTATGTAACCTTCTTCCTTGACTCTTGTGTTTTTTAGGAACTGGGTTCGAAACGGATCATTGGCAGTGATAGGAACCGTGGCGACCTGTACTATCAGGATGTTACTTCCTCGTCCTTTGCCCTCTCATCTTCCGCTGTTACTGCTGCTGATGCTCGATGTTGGCATTTGCGTCTTGGACATCCTTCTCTAGTCTATCTTTCGAAGTTATTTCCTGCTTTATCGCCGTTTGTTCAAACCTTAAAATGTAATTCTTGTGCAAAGTCGAAACATGTTCGCCATTCATATTCACATTTATCTTCTCATAGTATTACTCCTTTTGCTATTATACATTCTGATGTGTGTGGACCTTCCCCTATTGTGTCTTTAACTGGTTATCGCTGATTTATTACCTTTATAGATTGTTTCTCTCACACTACTTGGGTTTACCTTTTAAAAAATTGAGTGTTTTCTGTTTTTCAAACCTTTCATATAATGGTTCAAACCCAGTTCAATGGAACTATCCGTGTTCTTCATAGTGATAGTATGGAGGAATACGATGATCGTGGTTCCTCGATAGCAAAGATGGACTATGTTCTTGTGATTCTATCTTGTGTTGTGTACTTGGACTTGGATATGCATCAACTTGACGTCAAAAATGCATTTCTGCATGGTGACCTCGATGAAGAGGTGTACATGACCTTTCCCCCAGGCTTTGTGAAGAGGGGACAAAAAGTTTTGGTCTGTCGCTTAAGGAAGTCATTGTACGGGCTGAAGCAGTCTCCCAGGGCTTGGTTTGGCAGATTGTACAAGGCCATAATCAAGTTTGACTACAAACAGGGACATTCTGATCATACCTTGTTTGTCGGGAAGAATGAGGGAAAAATTGTCGTTCTTATTGTCTATGTTGATGACATTGTGATCACCAGAGATGACTCAGATGAAATCTCAAAGCTGAAGGCTCTTCTGTCAGCTGAGTTTGAAGTAAAGAACTTGGGAAGACTTCGTTACTTCATTGGAATTGAAGTGACACGTTCTGATCAGGGTATCTTCATCTAGCAACGATAGTATGTGCTAGATTTGTTAACAGAGATTGGGATTCTTGGGTGTGTTCTCTGCTTCCCGCTAACACCCCTATGGAGGAGAATCATAGGATCAATGAAGACACTGATGGTGATCGCACAGATGCTTCAAGTTATCAGAGATTGGTGGGAAAGCTTTTATACCTCTCACACACTCGTCCCGACACCACATATACTGTTGCAATCTTGAGTAGGTATATGCATGCCCCCAGGATCAGACATCAGGATGCAGCATACCGCGTTCTTCATTACTTAAAGAAGGCTTCGGGACAGGGGCTGATGTTTTAAAAGAACAATCATTTAATGTTTAACGTTTTTACTGATGCTGATTGGGTCGGAAGCCGTGATATTGCACTTTCATTGGTGGAAATTTGGTCACATGGCGTATCAAGAAGCAAAATATAGTGGTCAGATCTAGTGCTGAAGCCAAGTATCAGTCACTTTCTCAAGGCCTCTGTGAAGGTGTATGGTTGCACACCTTATTGCAAGACCTGGACCTTCAGGAGGATGCACTCATCTCTCTGTTCTGTGACAACAAAGTTGCTATCAACATAGCTCATAATCCGATCCAACATGACAAAATAAAACATGTCGATGTTCATCACCATTCCATCAAAGGCCATCTAGAAAAAGAAAATTTAGTCACTCATTTCGTTCACTCCAGAGATCAGTTGGCTGATGTCTTCACTAAGAGCTTAGGATGCGATGTTTTTATTGATGATATACGTAGACTTGGAATGACAGATATCTACTGTTCGACTTGAGGGGGAGATGAAATCAAGTCAGTTTAGATGTATTTGTGTTGTTTGTATTTTAGCACTTATAAGGGCGTTTTAGTCTTGTATGTGTTTTTCCCTTACTCTATATATAAGAGTATATGGTTGTTTAATATTATTAATCATTTGATTGCATCTCTCAACTAAACCATGGGAAGAGAGAGTGAGAGAAAGATAGAGAAAGATAAATAGAGATATAGAGAAAGAGCGAAGGAGAGGAGAGTTCATATTGTAATAATAAATCTAGAAATCAATTCAGCTTTATTATGAAATGGCTATAACGATGATATACGTTATTATGATTAAATGTAAATTGTTCCAAACCTTTTCTTATTCTTCCGCGGGCAATTTCAGTTTTTGAAGGTGAACTATGACTTCTGGAGCATACAAATGAAGATCATGTTTTTATCATAAGACTTTTGGGACATGGTGTAGAATAGTTACACAAAGCCTTCCGTTGCATAATAATTCTTGGTCGGATAAAATTTTTATATAATAATTCTTGCAGTTGACTTTTCAATTCTATCGGTTTTTAGGAGCCATACAATATGATGTCTTTGCTACCGAAGCGGCTCCCTAAAAAAGACTAATTGTAAATTCCATTACTTGTACCAACGGTACTCTTGAAAACTCTTCTAGAAATACTTCTAGAAATTCACACACCTCAGGGACCGTATTTGGTTAACATGTCACCACACTGGATCTTTTAATCCTGACCAATATTCCCTCACTTCCTTTCCTTATCTTTTGCATTGCCTTCATCGAGGAGATTGACATTTTTTATACTTCAATCATTCATTTTAAAGACGCGCTACATATGATTTGCTTAGGCGAATGTAATTTCTTTCTTTTTGCAATTTATTTCGGCTTTATACTTCGTCAGTGATGATATCAAAATTTAGAGAGGGGCAGGATTGCAAATTCTACTTCTACTGCCTTTTCACCCATCATTAAACCGATCTTGCATATAAAATGTGTATTTATTTCTGTATTATTTGTCAACATCACTCTTAACTCATTCGAAGAGTGATAAGGTGTTAACATTAAGCATTGTAGAGCAATCCCCGATACTCAAAAGTTAGGGCTTCAAAAAGGAAATACAACAATACAACACACTATATATACATCACATGTACATGCGACTAATTTGCATAAAATAAAACTTGAAACTCTCATGAGGGCAGTCTGGATCCGTGCAACTCTCCTGGTGCGTGTCCAGTATCCTAAGCACAACCAATTACCTCCACCCAAAGGCTACACATCTTGTTTTCTTGCAATTCCTTCCTATTATCTATGTCGGGGGCCACAATGTCCTTTGTTTGTGTTAATTTAATTATCTAAATAATTAGTCAAATGAATAAACGAATTCTTACCATCTCTGCAAATGTGTTAGCAGCAGTTTATAATAAGGAAGTACATTATTAAGTGGATAAGAACATTATTAAATGGATAAAATTCTTACATTCTCCCCAAACATCAGAATATATTAGATTAAATGGATAAGAACTCCTACTATCAGAACTAGAATAAGAGTTTCTGGTATGTTTTCTTAATTCGTATGCACACATACAAGTTTTTTGTGATTTGCTTTCTTAAACAAAATGGGATACATATGACTTAAAACAGTAAAAGAAGGTTGACCCAGACGCCGATGATGAAATTACAGCATGTCCTCAACTCTCATCCCATTTATTGTACAATCCTCTATGATAGTTGAAAGAGTTGAGTCCATACTTTCCTTGCCAGGTACCACAAGTCACTATGTCATGTGTTAGTCCCGAGTCTCCTGCCGGTCTCTTTCTCCTAGAAGATCACCTTCGGGATTTCAAATAAAAAACACATTTTAGTTTGGATATTATAACACTAATGGATAAGAGATTCATAGGAAAAGAATGAGCATGCAAAACATTAGACATAGTCAACATATTGGCACATTTCACAGTACCCCTACCAACCACTAGGTGAGTTGTGTCATCATCAATATTAATATGCTCTAGGACTGTTATGGGATTGGTGGGTATAAATGCGAGGGAAAGTATCGCAAGTACCTACGGTTAAGTGAGCAAAAAAGGCAACGTTACCCATTGATGAAACTGGAGTGTGTCATCAATCATACCCATATTCTTCCTCCACATTAGCTGGGAGTAAGCATCCAAAATCTCCTACTCTTTAGAGTAACACAGATTAGCCATAATCCCTTCTATCTCCCTCTGTTATCATTAGATTGTTTGGTATGCTCCTCTTTCACCACCATCCTGCCCCCTTGGTGGTTTGGGGCAATCATGTCGTAGATGATCTATCTCACCCTAATTAAAACACTGTCGTGTCTCATCCTTGTATCTGGTGTGCCCTGAATCGGTTACCACTAGTGCCGATTTCACCCTTGAAAGTGCAGCTTCACCGAATTATCTTATCCAGGGATGAAATTTTTGGCTAAGCGAGCAGCATTGCACACCTTAGCTCAAATATTGGGTTCAACCCCCTCATAAAATGCATAGTCCGTCTTTGAGCATCTCTCTCCCCTTTCGTGCACTCCGGATCTTTGCAACATGCAGGTAGTGAGAAATGATCATAGTTTGCGCACAGTCGCTCCAGTGCTGTAACATATTCTTGAATCAATTGATCCCCTTGGGTTACTGTCTCTATCTCCCTCTCAATCTGAAACACTCTCATGTTGTTGTTGACTGTTGCATTGATCCTCCGCAACTTCCCCCAAACATCACTCACAGTCTCTAATCCATCCACCGTGACTGCAATAGATGTGACCATCAAGTTTAGGAGCTAAGTGTGTAGCAATCTATGTGTAGTTTTCCACTCGTGCCCATCCAAGTCTTTTTCTGGCTCCCCCTTCTCACCAGTCAGATAGCCCTCCAGGTTCCTCCCAGAGAGTGTCCTCTTCACTTGACGCGACCGGTTTAAGTATGTAGCTGATCCATCGAGTTTCGGCTCTACAGGGGGAAGATCCAGCTTCATCAGATGTGTCGTCGACTGAGCCGATCCCTCGCCTTTGCACATCCCCAAAAACTTAAAAAATACTTTTAGGTATGTCTCCTTCATTTTTACAGCCAATTTCTCCATGAGTACACACGACTCTTGGTTTATTTATTTTCCTCTTGTTTTGTCGCAAAACAAACTGAGCCGCAAATGCAACTTCACCACCTATTTTCCCTGTCGCACTAGGCAGACCGCACCAAGAAGTCCTTGCGCACCAGGCAGACCGCAACTGTTTTTGCTGCCTTTCCAAAGTCGACGAGAAGGAAGTTCCCACATTGTCGCAATCCCACTACTGTGTTTCTCTTACTGCAACTACTGCGCGCTCCTAATCTGTTGGGTGGTCCTCATATTGCGACTCCTTTCGCTCTCATAGCCGCATGGTCTGCATGGACAAGGAAATCCGTCGCGCGCACATCCGACCGCGACTTCCTTTGCGTGTTGTGCGCTCCCTCTGTGTGTGCTGCCACATTTCCTTTGCGCTCCGTGCACTCCCTCTATGCACACACCAAGGCTTGTGCATTCAGTGTTGTTGCACTCCCTCTATGCGCACTCCTACCGCGCATTGCCGTGCGAAGAGCCACCCAACACCCCTTACCGCTTCTCGCCCGTACTGCAATCCCAAATTGCCGAACCAAGCTTTCCTCATTGGAGAGACTTCGCTAGATGCAGGGGCTTCGTCGGCGGGATTGAAGAATCTGAGCAAGTCTTTTATGAGACGTACGGGCCGGAGGAATTGTTTATCGAACCTAACTCTGATACCATGTATAATTATGAACTAATAAATTTTTATTCGTTTACATTGCTCTCCTATATATACACACGAGGGGAACCAAATACATGTTTTGAGATGTGGGACTAAATACAAAAAGAAGATGGCACTAAACGCACACCAAATACCAACAAGATTCATTTCAAAACCAACAGAATGAAGTTGTTAGTCAGTTATTCCGGCTGTGACTAGGGCAGTTGCCAAGATGATAGTGCACGGGTGGATTCATATTCTTCTTGGGTGAACATCATATTTCCTGTTCAAGTAAAAAACAACCTACAATGATGGTTTCTTCGGCAAAAGCCGAGTACAAGTCTGTAATCATTGTTGCGTGTGAAGCTGTATGACTCAGAAGAATATTTAAGGATCCGCAAGAAGAAAAACAGTGAGTCTGAATATTTAAGGATCCGCAAGAAGAAAAACAGCGAGGATCGATATTTACTGTGATAACATCTCAGCCATACTAAGAACCCTATTTTTTTCATTGCCGATCAAAGCATATCAAGCTTGGGCATCATTTCATTCGGGAACGTGTTGACAAGGGGGAAGTTGAGATTAGGGATTGCGGAACAGCATATCAAGTCGCTGATGCATTTACTAATGCCACCAAGAAGGACATTTTGGTAAAATGTTGGAAATTGTTAAAAGTTAGTAATTTTCTAGATTCAAAGGCGGTGCTGTAATAAAGCCAAAAATCAACTCAGTTGTACTATGAAGCAGTTGTAACGATGATAAACATTATTAAGCTTAAATATAAAATGTTTTATAAACCGATGTAAACTGGCTTTATTTCAGTAAATAAAAACACATATATAGCACTTTGTGTGTAAATATACACACAAATAAAATCAAAACTGCACTTAGCAAGAGATTTCTTTTCTCACTCGTTTTTCTCTTTTTATCTCTGTTTTTCTTTTGACTTCCTCATTTACGCAGAGGGAGATTCCAATACGTCTGTGGGGGAGGAGAGGGATGGAGAGGCTGTGAAAGAGGTCAGACAGAGATAGAGTGAGAGAGAAAGAAAGAGAGGAAGAACACATGATGTTTGTGGGAGAGGAGAGAGATAGAATGACCGTGAGAGAGGAGAGATAAGGAGAGAGGCAAACAGAAAAAGATGGAGGGTGGGAACATGTTATGTTCAACTTGTACTAGTATTTGTATAATTTTTTGTTGGAGAATTGAAATGAGGGCTCCCTCCTATATATATTATGTTCAACTTGTATAATTCATTGAAAAGAAGGCTCCCTCCTATATATTGGAGCGAGATACAAAAGTGCAATAATGAAAAAATACCAGTAAATAATGTAATTCCAAAACTCCCTCTCATGTTGGGCATGTGATATCTTGCATGCCCAACTTGCACATAATTTTTTCAAATACGTTCTGACTTAACCCCTTCTTGAGAGCATCCACTAGTTGTTGATTTGAAGGGTCAAATGGTGTGCTCACAACTCCTCTTTTCTATATTCTCTTTCATGAAGTGACAAACAACCTCCACATGCTTTATGCGGTCATGTTGGATAGAATTGTGAACAATGTTAATGGAGGCTTTGCTATCACAGTAAAGTCTCACGGGATCTTTGTTTTTTATGCCAAGATCGTTCAAAAGAGATTTAATCCACAGTCCTTCGCAAATCTCTTGCGTTATAGCTCTGAAGTCTATCACTGCACTCGACCTGACAACCACATGTTTTTTATTTCTCCACGTTACCAAATTACCACCAACTAGTGAACAATAATCAGAGGTGGACCTCCAGTCATCAACTGAAACGGCCCAATCAACATCAGTATAGACTTCAACTGTCAGTTCTTTGACCGGGGAGAACAAGATACCCTTTACAGGAGTGGACTTGAAATACCGAATAATTCGGTAGACAGCTTTTAAGTGACGGGTTTCTGGTGAGTGCATGAATTGACTAATGACACTAATGTCATACGAAATATCCAGACGAGTATGAGAAAAATAGATAAGGAGACCAACCAGGCGTTGAAATCCAGTGATATTAGCCACCACTTCCCCATCATCTCTACCCAATCTGTAGTTGACTTCAATTGGGGTGTCATCAGGTCTGCACCCACTCATCTCACATGATTGGAGGAAGATAAGAATGTACTTCCTCTGAGATATGAATATACTATGATTTGATCAAGGGACCTCAATTCTCAGGAAGTATATGAGATTTCTCGGGTATTTTACTTTAAACTCCTTTGTCAGTCTTTGTTTTGGAATATGGATTTCTTCTGTATCATCGCTCCTAATAATGATATCATCCACTTAAACAATAAGTGCAGTGAGTCTCCCATGTTTGTGCCTTACAAATAAAGTATGATCTGCATTGCTCTTGGAGTATCCAAATGTGATCATGGCTCTGTGAAATCTCTAAAACTAGGCCCGAGAAGACTGTTTTAACTTTTAAGTCATATAAGACTTTCTTCAACCTGCATACCTTTCCCCCAGATCCTGTCAGGGTAAGATTAGGCGGAAACGACATGTAGAATTCTTCTTCCAAGTCCCGGTAAAGAAATGCATTTTTCACATCTAATTGGGTCAAAGTCCATCCTTTGCAGGCAACACGCGAGAGCAAAACTCTTATAGAATTCATCTTCTTATAAGGGGCAAAGGTGGTTTCTTGATAGCCAATCCCCAAGATCTGAGTATAGCCCCTAGCCACCAATCGAACCTTTTATCGCTCAACAACACCTTGAGAATTCTGCTTGACGGAGAACACCCACTTATACTATACCGCGGTCTTGTCAGGTGGCAAATGGACCAAGTCCCATGTGCAATTCTTTTCCAGGGCAAACATCTCCTCACACATAGCATCTTGTCACTTTTGGTGGGCAATAACATCCTGCCAAGTTGAGAGGATAGAAATGAAGGAGAGAGAGTCAATAAAGAGTTTATGTGAAGGAGAAAATGAGTTATAAAACACAAAGTGCGACATCGGATTTTCGGCAGAAATACAGTTACCTTGAGTCCCCATGGAAGTATCCGATGTTGGAGCGGGTAGCCTCAGAGATGTCGATGTACTTGAACCCCTTTTCCACCGAGTATACACCTGTAAAGGAGGAGCGGTCACAGGAGTAGGAGTAGGCAAGGATGTAGATATAACATACATAAGCACATGAGGAGGAATAGGTAGGGGAAGAGACCTCACTTCCATTGGGTAAGACTACCCTTGAAGCGAGGACTTGTAGTAGGACTCAGACTCCCGAAACTTGACGTCCATAGTAACGAAGGACTTGTAGTAGGACTCAGACTCCCGAAACTTGACGTCCATAGTAACGAAGGACTTTATGGAAGCAGGATGGAAGCATTTATATCCTTTATGTGTAGGAGAACACCCAATAAAGATACACTTGAGGGCATGAGAATCAAGTTTGGACATGGATAGCACATGGACAAAACAAACACCCAATGATCCGTGGAAGGAGATGTGTGGGAGAGAAAGAAAGAGCCTCAAGAGGGGATTTGTGGCCAAGAACACGAGTTGGCAAATGATTAATAAGGTATGTCGCAATAAGAATCATAACACCCCAAAAATACTTAGGGAGGTGCATCTTTAGGAGGAGACAGTGAGCTACCTCTAGAATATGGTGATTCTTGCGCTCTGCGACCCCATTCTGAGTCTGGGTGTAGGCACAAGATGTCTGATGTATAATGACCTAATCACTAAGATAACACTCAAAGGAGGAGTCAACGTACTCACGACCATTATCACTATGCAATACTTTGATGACAACGTTAAACTAAGTAGCCACCGTCTTATGAAAACGTTGAAATCAGGGAAAAACATCATTTTTGTTTTTCATTACATAGACCCACGTATAACGAGAAAAACAATCGATAAACGTAACAAACCAGTGGAAAACAAAAATAGAGGCAATAGGTCAAGGACCCCAAACATCAGTATGTACCACAACAAAAGGAGAAACACCAGAAGCAGACAAATAATTAAGAGAAGCACGATGATATTTACCAAGAGCACACACAACACAGTTAAACGTATTCAATGATACATTTGACATATACCGGAATAAAAATGCATAGTAGATAGAGAAGGATGGCCCATGCGACAGGAGTCCACAGAGGTCTGAGCAGCAGAAAGAGACTTTGGAGAAGAGGCAGAGAATCAGTGATGGTGGGGTCAAGCAGGTATCATGCAGTCTACCAGAGCCCATCACCTTCCTCGTCTTCAGGTTCTGAAAGTCACACGAGGAGGGAAAAAAGGTTACAAAGCAATTCATAGAATTAGTAAAGTGACTAATAAAAAGCAGGTTGCGGGTAAACTTAGGAACTTGAAACACCAAAGAGAGGGTGGTGGAGGAGCAAGGAATGGACCCTTTCCCTGCAATGGGAGACATAGATCCATCACTAATGCTTACTTTGTCCCTACCAGACAAAAATATATAAGACGTAAAACCCGCAGTTGAACCAGTCATGTGGTCTGTGGCGGCTGAATCAATGATCCACTGGGTAGAATAGCAAGCGGCGGTGGAGTGAGCACCTGGAATTCCCTGGTAGGCATATGAAGAGCTAGCAGACTCAGATGAGTGACCAAGCATGAAGCGGCGAAAGACGTGAATCTCCTCAGCAGAAAGGGCAGAAGGAATTTCAGGGGAATCATGTCCTCCATAAGGAGCAGGATCATCAACGACATTGGAGAGATGTGGCGAGTGAGATGGAGAAGGTCGACCCAGAGTGCGACCAAAGCCACGGCCGCCACGAAGAGCAGGACCCCCGCGAGGAGGAAAGTCATGAAGCTTAAAGCAAGTGTCCCGAGTATGACGGGCTTTCCCACAATAATCACACCTCAAATGGTCCTTGTCCATAGATTTGAACCGAGTGTCACGGATAAAGAGGACACCGGGACTAAACCGAGCGGCAAGGGCAAAGCCCTCAGCAACAGTGTTTAGTAGACAAATCTGTCGGCGATCATATTCTTGCTGAACCAAACTATACACCTCATGTAAGAAAGGCAGAGAAGAGTGGCCAAGAATCTGAACACTGATGGGACGGTGGAGACCATGATGAAACTTGGAGATCCAGTTGCGTTCCTCCCGGGCACGGACCAACACCTCATCTTCAGGGGAGACAAGATTAACTGAATCAAAATTGTCATATTCTTGGTAAAGCTAGGTAAACTTCGGGTAGTAGGCAGTGGGGGGACGATCCCCTTGGCGCAAGAGAAAAATCCTTCGCCTCAGTTGAAAAATCTGAGAGTCATTCCCATGACAATAGTAGGTAATTTCAGCACGCTTCCAAAAGTCATCCACAGTGTCCAGAAATAGATAGTTGCGGTCAATAGACTTCTGCATAGAGTTGGTCAACTAGGACATCACCAAGGAATTCTCGGATTCCTATTGGGGCCAACCTGAAGATTTAGTTGGTGCCCTAGTAGTACACTGATATAGCCAAATAAGTGGCGGCTCTTGAAGGCTGAAGTAGCGGAACAAACTCACATAAGATAATTGATTCCATCCAACTTAATAGTAGTAATATGAGGAGTCCCGTGATTATGGGTGGCACGAAGAGATCAAGTAGAAGACAGAGAATCTTGAGGAGCACTCCCGTCTCCCACCGGAGGAGGTATCCAGGGTTTCACCACTTCCCTTCATAGAGAGCGAGGAAAAGTAAACATCGGGCCGCTAAATTAGAAAAATCTCACTCATAGAAAGAGCAGAAGCCACGGAGGAGCGCAATCACGCAAGGAGTGAAAGAGACATCCTTGCAAGAATGGGAAGCGGACACCGGAGGAGCAACCCCTGCATAAATCCGGCGTCAGAAAGTGCTCAAGCAGCCATGTGAAGGAGGAGAACGACTAACGCCGACCGGCGCTTGCGGAAAGAAGCGCGAGCGGAGGGGCTCTAGGGCTCGGTGAAGGAGGGGACGCATGCGACTCGCGGAAGTGGTGCTAGGGCTCAACGAAAGTGAGGACGCGGTCGACTCGCGGAAGAGGACGCGATTGACAAATCGACTGGAGCTGTAGACAATGCGGAAGACGGATGAGCGAAAAAGTTAGGTTAAACTTGGCTTTGATATCATGTTGGAGAATTGAAATGAAGAATTAATTCATTGAAAAGGAGGCTCTCTCCTATATATAGGAGGGATATTCTACAAGTACAATTAATAAAAAAAAATACACATAAATAAGGAATTCCAACATTTTCATTTTGAAATCTTAATAATATAAACATCTAGCCACCCATGTTGACAGCTTTAACGATCAAACTACAACATCAATTTAGAGGAGGTTTGGGTCCCAAAGGAACTTTTTCTCAATATTGAGCTTTAATATTGTTTTATTACTGGTGTCTTCATTTATATGTTATTTTTTATTTGTAAGTTTTTAGAAAGCCTTGTCTAAAATTGCACGAAAGTATTAGTTTAATTCGAGATCGAGTACATGAAAGTATTTTTGGCATTAATACGGAGTGGTATCCTCTGTCTCAAAAGTTTCATCTTTCGAGCTAGTTATCTTTGCGCCCCTGTTCATTTATTTAAGAAATATTTTCCTTTATTATTCATCTCCATATAAAGTCTGACATTGATTTACTTTTAACCTAAATTTTTTTTCCTTGCTATTGATGATAGCCGTTAATGCGAGAACTAGAAGAAATGGACAAGGTCAATTCTCACCTCTCTGTTTCTGTCGAAGAAGTAACAGTGGCACGCGAACAGAAAGCTGAGGTACTTGCATTCCATAATTAATATTTATTTCACAAAATATTCAAGTGCTTATTAAAGAATCAACAATTAAAAATTGAGGTGCATCCCCCATTGGTCCTACTCAATTTTATCGTAATTTAGTTATATTATTGGTTGTATGTTTTTGGTCCAACATTCTTTACAGCACGTTCTTTAAATTGTATATGCTATACAAATTAAAAAGCACTCGCATAAATAACTTAGTACTAAACTATAAAACTACTAATATAACAACATCAACAAAAACAACAACACTCACGTCTTTATCCCACTATAGTGGGGTCGGCTATATGAATTCTTTGTCGTCATTGTGTCCTATCTTTTGTCATAATCTCATTAATGCCCAAGTACATTATGTCTTTTCTTATTGTTTCATTCCAAGTCTTTATTGGTCTATCCCTCCCTCATTTAACATGCCTAGTGACTAGACTCTCTGACGCAAGGCGAATTTATAGGTGGCGGGAAATCTGTGATCTAATCCTACATATTATGCAAATCCGACGGTTAGATCACATGTTAGATAATAAATTTCAAACATTCCACGCAAAATAAATTCACAGCAAGGCAAAATAATTAATTAGGGCGAAACGGGCTTAGGCTATCCTCCGCGTGGAGGGCCAAAGCAAGAGCGCCCAACGAATAAACCCTTCCTGCATTTAGAGATTAATCCAGACACAAATAACTATAATAAAATGAACACCCAAAGTAACATGTAATAAGCAAACTGTGACAATGTTTTACAATCCCAAAATCAATACAAAAACACAATACAAATATTAGGGCTACTAAAAAAATGGATCTGAACGTTGGAGGACTCAAGGAGGGGTTCTGATGGTGAATAGGTGGTGGGAGGTGGCTCCACAGGTGGGAATTGGTGGCGGCCAGAGGGAAGAGTGCTGGAAGAAAAACTGGAGTTTTATGGTTGCTGGATATGGGGATAGTTGGGTGGCGGCTTGATGGTAGGATGGCTGGAGGGGGGAATTAGGAGGGTGGCGACAGCCTTTTTGCTGGGAGGAATAAAAAAGGGGCAACAGTCAGCGGTTCCAGCAGGGAAGACAGGGGAAACGGCGACAGGGGAGGGTGGCTGGCGCTAGGATAGAGGGGAGAACTATAGGATGAATAGTAAATCTCATCCAACAGTAGACATGAAAATTGATGGGAATTTTCTATTGATAGAAAATAGAAGCTGGTGTGTTGTTTTGTGGTGGTCGGCGGTTGGTTTGTGAGAGGAAAAGGTGTAGTGGGTGGTCCTGGACGGGGAGGCTTCAAAGGGAGGTGGCTGTAGGGAGGAAAAAGGGAGGTCGGCGGCTGTTTGCAGAGACTGGACAACAAAAAATGGAAAGTTGGAGGGTTGGGGAGGACGAAAATACAAAGATACAAAAACCTTACCCAAGAAGTCACCAAGGGGTTCCATGGAGTCAGCACCGAGATCACTGAAATGAAGGGATTTCTTCTCCAAACATTCAGCAATTAGGATGACGGCTGCCCTAACAACGTATTTATAATAAAATGAAATTAGGGCACTGAGAATCAACGACTTTGATTGGCCGTTGGTCTGTAAAATAAAACCCAAAAATTACAAAGCTATATATGAAATTGATTTGCAACGCGAATCCGGACGCATCCACGGAGTCAGATCGTCGATCCGGGCACGCCATATATGGTAAGTCGCCAAATCATCCCCGAACGGGCCCAAAACTTGTCTTCCACTGCACGTCCTCGTCTCTGCTCCGCATCACTCTCTTCGGCTTGAAAGAATTCATCTCCCTATGAATATAGATCGGAATTCTCTCGTTGTATGCCAGGAAAAGCTCGAAGAGGTCCACCAGAAATCGTCCAAGTGTCGTCGCTGGAAAAGTGTCATCGCCAATCAACTCCTCCAGACTGAAAGCTTCCATCTCCGATGAATGGAGACGGTCGTACTGAAGTCAAAGTCCGGGGGCAAGTCGATGAAGCTCCGTTGATAACATCTAGGTGTCGTCGATGAAGAGTCGTCCGCGCCAACGAACCAGGTAGCGACATACAAGATTGTCTGTAGAGGAGGTGGACTCGTGCGTAATGATCTTAGTGATAAGCTCATCTATCAACACACTAGTAGAAGGATCCAGTGGGATCCGAGGTGCCAATGGTGAAGTCGTTGGGGACAGGATCTCGGGTAAGTGGGGGTCAGGGATGGGCTGAGCACGGGACAATGAATATGGTGGCAAGGGCTCGGGGGTAGACTGAGTGGTGGGTGATAAAAATGGTGGAAAAGGCTCGGGAGGGCCTCCAAGATGTGGGCCCGAATACTCATGAGTTGTAAAGTATGGCGTCAGGTCCTCGATATTGAACACAGTATGGGTACCCATGCTATCATATGCATTTGTCCCGACACGTCTCAGGTCTGTGTAGGGACCCATTCGCCGAACGCTCAAACTTTTAGCAAGCCTCGCACGGAGCCTCACAACGCAGATTCTCATCATCATCTGTTTGCCTTCATGAAGTACATGCACTTGCCAACGAACATCCGCATGTGATTTACAAGATTTATTACCAATATGAATTATTCGTCGGGCCGACTCATGACACACATGCAAACAATGTACAGACAACACAACAGACACATACGAATGATGAAGAAACGACTCAACATGCTCATGCAAATGATGCAAATGAAACACGACAGACATTACATCTCTGCTACGGTAAAATCTAATGATCGGGACGTCTCTAAAATATGGTGGCCTATCAGGGGGCTCTCTCGATGGAGTGTAGAAAAACTCATCTCGAGTGTGCCGAGTGTTCAGGTGACCATGTGAGACACTCATACTCAAATACGAGCTCGTAGGGAGCTAAATGTCTCCTAGGGAACATGACACATCAGGGGGCTCACCAGGAGGCGTGTACGAGAAGTCATTGTGAATGTGGCGACCACCTGAATGAAGATCGTGTACACTGACTAGAAGACGTGACTCTAGAATCTGGTGAGTGTCCCCGACAAGAAAGAACTCATCGGGTGGGTCAGCGGGCGGCGTGTCCCAAAACTCATCCAGAGTATTGTGTCATAAGGTAGGTCCTCAGAGTATGAGTATGCTCGAGTGGACTCAAGGTAGGTCCTCCATTTATCATGCTCCACTCAAGATCCCTATTTTGGAGCAAGGTCAGAGATGATAATGAAAGAGACGTTATACCTGAGTGGCTCATGCGAGTCCCATTCTCACCAGGATGTGGCGGATCATTAGGAGGCTCAACAAGGGGCTTGTCATAGGTCTCGTCACTAAAGTCAATGTCCTCCAGATGAGTACCATCGTAAGGGGTAGTGTCCTCATGAATGGGTGACATAACTACTGCGAGGTCAACATCAGGCTCTGGGCTCTCGGTCGTGATGTGGCTCGGGATATTGATAAGGGTGGAGTGGGAAAATTCCATACTCAATAGTGGACCACTAAGTATAATGTCGAGTTCTGGCTTTCTAGCCAAAGAGGAAATTAAGTCTAAGTGAGGGTGGATGTACCACTACAATGTCACTGGGTCGCTCTTCCCCACTCTCGTGACCACTCTCGCTAGTCATACTAATATCACTCTCCACCTGTATGAAACGATCATGATCAAACTCGACTTCAAGGTCAAGTGGGAACTGAGGCTTCATTTGGGAGAGCGGTTGCGGTTGTAAAAGGAGCTGTTGTAAATGCAGGTTTGTAAATGGAGCTGATGGAAACTGGTTACTGAAAATTGAGATTTGTTTGGGTAGTCTGTGTTTGCAGAGCTGTTCAGAATAGAAAATCATTTGACCAATCAGCGGTGACGTTTTATAAATATTTTTTATTATAATTTTTTTTATAATATAAAATTTTTAATTATTTTTTAAGGTATATATTTTTTAAAATTTTAATATATAAATATATATTATATATATATAATTATTTTAAATTATATATATTTTTTAAATGATACTATTTAAACTATATATATATTATTATTATCGCCCTGCCTCCGCCTGCCTCCGCCCTGCCTCCGCCCTGCTCCCGCGCGCCTCCGCCGGCAGCAGCGTGCTCGGAGCCCACCGACAGGGTCGCCGGTCCTCGGCGAACCCACCGGGGGTATCCCGTCAGCGGTGGCCCTGCCAGAGCGCTGCCGGGATACCCCCGGCGGGTTCACCGAGGTCCGGCGACCCTGCCGGTGGGCTCTGGGCAGGCCGCCGCCGGCAACCCTAAAAATGTTCTGCGGGCAACCCTGCGATGCACTGCGCGGGGCACCGAGGGCGGTCGGGGCTGGAATCGAGCTCGTCATTGATTTCGCCATGGAATCGAGCTTCTTCTCCATGTCCGCCTCGATGATTGTTGTGTTTCAATGAAAACACGTTGGACTTGAGGTCGGGGTAGCAGATTGCAAAAGCTGGAATTCCTTTAGGAGCGAAACACCGGCGGGTCGAAGCGATGGCGAAAAAACAAACAGGAATTAGACCAGGTAGTGCGTTTTACGGAAATGGAACGCCCAAAAACGGAGCGCCAAATAAAGCCTGAGTCTCATCCAGACGAGATGAATCAAAATTAGGTTTTTGGTCTCTCATGTTGGTGGGAGCACTACTAGACTCACCAGTGTCTTGGCCTAAAGCCCTAGGCTTATTCCTATTGATTCTTCTTAAGGTGGATCTCATGTTATCAAAACGAGCATCCAAGCGATCATGTTGGTCATAAACTAACCTCAGAAATTCGGCCTCCAGTATCTCAGATTGTGGAACACTATGAGGTTCTTGACATGTGATGTGATTTTGGCGATGGTGATCTCTATAGGGCTCTTGAGGGTCGTCTAGACGATCATTCCAAACATAATCAGCTCGTGCTTGTGGGTGGACGTAATCCCTATAAATGGGCGATGACGGGAGAGGTTGATCAACTTTTTTTACTTACGTGCATGGATAGGAACGATATCAATCATCATACATATCGTTTTTAGTGTAGTGAGGTCATGTCAATGGGTCAACACGATCTCTAAAAGTGGTGTGCTGTGATCGAGAATAATCGTCGTAGTAACGTAAGGATTTACCTGACAGGGCTCTGTGAGAGCGGGTGTAAGTGGACTTGAGACATATGATGAATTGTAAATAATTGTGACACCTAGACATGACGGGCAAACCTATAGACTCTACAACTGCGTATCGAAAAGTGCATGTAACCTGGCTCTGATATCAATTGACGCAGGGCGAATCTATAGGCGGCGGGAAAACTGTGACCTATTCCCACATGCTATGCAAATCCGACGGTTAGATCACATGTTAGATAATAAATTTCAAACATTTCACGCAAAATAAATTCACAGTAAGGCAAAATAATTATTTAGGGCGAAACAGACATTGGCTTTCCTCCGCGTGGTTGGTCAAAGCAAGTGCGCGCGGAGAATAAACCCTTCCTGCAGTTAGAGATTAATCCAGACACAAATAACTATAATAAAATGAACGCCCAAACTAGCATGTAATAAACAAACTGTGACAATGTTTTACAACCCCAAAACCAATACAAAAACACAATACGAATATTAGGGCTGCTGAAAATAAATGGATCTGAACGTTGGAGGGCTCAAGGAGGAGTTCCAATGGTGAAAAGGCGGTGGGAGGTGGCTCCACGAGTGGGAATATATGGCGGCCAGAGGGAAGAGTGCTGAAAGGAAAATTGGAGTTGTGTGGTTGCTGGATATGGGGATAATTGGGTTGCGGCCTGATTGTAGGATGGCTGTAGGGGGGGGGGGAATTAGGAGGGTGGGGACAACCTATTTACTCGGAGGGAAAAAAGGGGCAGCAGTCAGCTGTTCCAGTAGGGAAGACAGGGGAAAACAGCGGCAGGGAGGGTGGCTGGCGTCTGGGATAGGGGGGAAAAACTATATGATGAATTGTAAATTTCATCCAACAGTAGACATGAAATTTTTTTGGGAATTTCTTATTGACAGAAAATAGAAGCTGGTGGGCTATTTTATGGTGGTCGGCGGTTGGTCTGGGAGAGGAAAAGCTGGATTGGCTGGTCCTAGACGGGGAGGCTTCAAAGGGCGGTGGCTTTAGGGAGGAAAAAGTGAGGCCGGCGACTGTTTGCAGAGACTGGACAACAAAAACTGAAAAGTTGGAGGGTGGGGGAGGAGGAAAATACAAAGATACAAAAACCTTACCCAAGGAGTCGTCACCAAGGGGTTCCACGGAGTCGGCACTACGGAAGAGATCATCGGAATGAAGGGATTTTTTCTCCAAACATTCAGCATTGAGGATGACGGATGCCCTAACACCGTATTTATAATAAACTGAAATTATGGCACCCAGAATCAATGACTACGATTGGTCGTTGGTCTCGGTGCCAAAACTACATAAAATAAAACCCGAAAATACAAAGCTATATATGAAATTGATTCGCAAGGCGAATCCGGACGCATACACGGAGTCAGATCGTTGATCCGGGCATGCCATATACGGTAAGTCGTCAAATCAGCCCCAAACGGACCCAAAACCTGTCCTCCATTGCACGTCCTCGTCTCTGCTCCACATCACTCTCACAGCGCCTGATAGGAATAAGATGAGAAAATAAAATTGCATATATTCTTCCACATAGGGGGGATATAAATAGTAATACATAATACAAGAATAAATGCTATCCGCACACCACCATCCAACATAACCAATACTCCCCCTCAAGCTGGCGTGAAGAGATCAAGCAAGCCAAGCTTGCCATAAGTAGAGAGAAGTTTGGAAGGCCCAACCGCCTTGGCGAAGGCATCTGCAGTCTGCTCGGCGGAGGGAACATAGGTCGTGGCAAGAGTCCCTGAACGAATGTGCTCCCGGAGAAAATGAATATCAACCTCGATATGCTTAGTCCTCTCGTGCAGAACAATGTCGGAGGCTAGCATGAGAGCAGACTGGTTGTCACACACCAGCGTCGAGGAACCGGAAGGAGGAAAGCCCAACTCGGTCAAGAGAGTACGAAGCCAAAGGAGCTCCGTGGCTCCATGGTCCATAGCTCCGTACTCAGCTTCAGTAGAGGAGCGGGAGACGACACTCTGTTTCTTGCTCTTCCAGGAAATGAGATTGCCACCATAGAAAGTACACATCCCTGAAGTAGAGCGCCGATCAGTGATGGAACCAGCATAGTCATAATCTGTGTAACAGATAAGTCCGGGAGATGGGGACGAACGGTAGAAGAGCCCGAGGCCAGGCGATCCCTTCAAGTAGTGAAGTATCCGAAAAATTGCATCGAGGTGAGAAGTACGGGGGGCATGCATGGACTGGCTGACCACACTCACAGCAAAGCTAATATCTGGGCGGGTGTTGGTCAAGTAGATAAGCCTGCCAATAAGACGTTGGTATCTGCCCGGATCAGGGAGAGGGTCGCCGGATTCAGCGTGTAAGCGGTGGTTCGTGTCCATGGGTGTAGATACTGGAGAGCACCCAAGAAGGCCAGTATCATTCAAAAGGTCGAATGTATACTTGCGCTGAGACAAGGAGATCCCCTGCTTGGATCTGGCCACCTCAATTCCGAGAAAGTACTTCAGAGGTCCCAGATCTTTTACCTCAAATGTCGTACGAAGCACCTCCTTAATCTGAAGAATACCCGAGCTGTCATCACCAGTAAGGATGATATCATTCACATAGACAAGAATAATAAGCATGCGACCATCCGCAACAGTCCGAACAAAGCATGTGTGATCTGCATGACATCTGGTGAACCCACTCTGAAGCACAACAGTCCCAAACCGCTCAAACCACGCACGAGGGGACTGCTTCAGCCCATACAGAGCCATCAGCAGAAGACAGACACGTCCCAAATACTCCCCCTGAAGCTCGTAACCGGGCGGCGGATCCATATAAATCTCCTCATTAAGAGAGCCATTAAGAAAGGCATTTGGCACGTCCAGCTGGTGAAGAGGCCATCCAAGGCAGACAGCGTGGGAAACAAGAAGACGGACAGTAGAAAGCTTGGCCATAGGGGCAAAGGTCACCCCGTTATCCGCTGGAGTCTGGGTGAAGCCCTTCGCGACAAGGCAAGCCTTGTAGCGTGCAAGAGACCCATCAGCATTATACTTGATGGTGTAGACCCACCGACACCCAACAGTCTTCTTGCCGGTGGGAAGGGGGACCAAACGCTAGGTACCAGCCCTCTGTAAAGCCGACATCTCAGCCTCCATAGCCGCCACCCACTCAGAATGCTAGAATGCCTCAGTCGTCGAACGCGGAATCCTGATCTGATCGGTGGCAGTCAGGAAAGCCCGGTAACCTGGGGAGAGATTCTGGTAGGACACAAAGCTAGCAACAGGATGGTCAGTAACACAAGAACGCTTACCCTTGCGAAGTGCAATAGGCAAGTCAGAAGAAGGAAGAACATCACCTGTCAGAGGATATGGCATCAGGTCCTGTGAGCTGGGCTCTACCAGCGGAGTACGAAGGATAGGGTGAACATGTGAGGGCCCGCGTGGACCCGGGTATATGTCTGAGCCGGAATCGAGTCGTGTAACGGAGCAAGGGGAACAGGGGCCGGCTGTGGTGGTGTGGAAGGAGGAATGGGAACTGGAGCAGGCTGTGATGGTGGAGGGATACTGTAGAAGGGGGTATCCTCAAAGAACGTCACATCCATGGAGTGAAAAGTCCTGTGAGAAGTGGGGTCAAAACAGCGATATCCCTTGGATGAGGAGGAATATCCCAAAAATAAGCATCGAATAGCTTTGTTATCAAGTTTAGTCCGAGTGAGACTACGGTCCTGGACAAAGCAAACACATCTGAACACCCGAAGGGGAATAGGAAGTAAAGGGCGGCTGGGATATAGGAGGCTCAGAGCAACCCGACCCGCTAGAGGCTGGCAAGGCAGACGGTTGACCAAAAAGGTCCCCGTAAGAAGAGCAGCGCTCCAAAATAACTTGGGGGCATGGGACCCAAGGAGAAGGCATCGGGTCACATTCAGGAGATGGTGATTTTTGCGTTCTGCCAGTCCATTTTGTTTGGGGGTGTAGGGACACGAGAATTGATGAAGGGTTCCTTGGCTAGCAAGGAAAGCAGAAAAAGAGGAAGAAGTGTACTCCCCCCCATTACCGGAGCGAAGAATTCAGATACGTGAGGAAAACTGAGTAGTAACCATATGAGAAAACTGGGTATAAAAATAAAAAACATCAGATTTTGCACACATAAGGTAAACCCAACAGTAACGAGTAAAATCATCTATAAAACAGTCAAAGTAACGAAAACCATCATAAGATACAACCGGGGCAGGCCCCCAAACATCTGAATGAACAATCTCAAAAGGAGCAGAACTACGAGAAATAGAAACAGGATAAGAAGTGCGTTTGTGTTTGCTAAGTTGACACACATCACACTGAAACGGGTGCTCAAATGAGACACTCAGAAACAAGGAGGACACAATCTTAGGGTTTGCATGTCCCAATCTGGCATGCCAAAGAGAAGATGTAGTAGCAGCAGCAGCAATGGATGGTGGTGGAAGACAGGGTGATGATGTCTGAGGTGGGAGATCCAGCTGGTAAAGCCCGTTGCGCTCACGGCCGTAGCCAAAAGTCCTCTTCGTGGTCAAGTCCTGAAAAACACAACTAGAAGGGAAAAATGTCACCGAGCAGTGTAATGTACGAGTCAGTTGACTAACAGAAAGAAGATTTAAAGTAAGCTTGGGAACATGAAGAACTGATCCCAAGGTGAAGGAGGGTGAGAGAGGAACGGTGCCCTGGTGAAGAATGGGTGTCACGGAGCCATCAGCAAGGAGAACCTTGCCGATGGACACTCGGAGACACAAGAGAGGAGAAAAAGTGTGGCTCACCAGTCATATGATCAGTGGCCCCAAAGTCAATCACCCAAGGGGAGGAATGCCCCTCATGAGTGACATGAAGGGCCGTCGAGGTACCTAACGCAGATGTCGAGGTCGACGAGAACGACAAGGAGGTAGGCAACGACTGAGCAGAAGGAGGCTGAAACGAGGACTGCTGCTGAAGCTGAGACTGAAGCTGCTGCACCTGAGCCATAAGCTGACTCCAGTCAGCGGAAGAAGTCCCAGAAGAGGTACTGTAATCAGTCTGGCCTCCAAAGTCGGAAGAAGTAGCGGCGACGGTTCGAGAAGCGGAAGACTGCTGGCGCGGGTGAGGAAAGAGTAACCAGCACCTGGCCCTCTCGTGACCAGTCCGCAGGCAGTGCTGACACTGAACAGCAGCAAACGGGCTCCCGCGGCCACCCACACGGCCACGGGGGGTAGAAGTCCGCCCCCCTCGCACAGAAGAAGAACGACCAGACGCCAGGGCTGAATGATCCGGAAGAGGAACGATAGCAGGAACGGAAGAGACAGCAGTCAAGCGGGCACGACGCTCATGTTCCTCAACCATGGAGTAAGCATCCAAAATATCAGGAAGAGGGTTCATGCTGACAATCTGAACCCTAATCTTCTCAAATTCGGGCCGCAAGCCCATCAGGAACTGGTAGGTCTCCCGCTTCTCCTGGCGACGCTTGGCAACAAGCAGATCCTCGGGATGGGGAAAAGCACTAAGCGGCTCGAGGTCTGAGAGTTCCTGGAATCTCCCAGAGAGAAAGGTAAAGTACTCGTGCACGGAACGGTCCCCCTGACGAGCTGTAGAAATCTCCTGAAACACAGAATAAATCCACGTATCAACGCAGGTGTGACTGTAGGTACGCGTCAAGGCAGCCCAAAGAGATGACACAGAATCAAACCGCATAAACTGCTCGTAAATCCGGGGCTCCATGGAGCATTGAAGCCACCCGAGAATCTTGAAATTTTTGTGCGCCATTGACGGATAGCCTTGTCGTCGGTAGGTTTTGGAACACCATTAGGTTCAAGCCAATCGAGCTTGTCATGTCCGGCAAGATGAACTCGCACGGAGTTGGACCAAGCGATAAAATTCCGTTCATTGAGAAGAGGGGTAGTTATGCGACGAACAAAGCCATCAGTCGAAGTAAGAGAGGAGGAATCCATGGGGGAAGAGGAAGCCCCCTAAACACAAGGAGAAAATCTGGAATTCATGGGGGAAGAAGCCCCCTAAACACAAGGAGAAAATCTGGAATTCATGGGGGAAGAGGAAGCCCCCTAATCAGAAGAAAATCTCATCCCAAAGGGATAGAAAAACCAAGGATCACAGAGATGGGGCCGGCGAGATGATCGCGGGAGACGTGCGGGATGGTCTGCGGGATGATCGCGGGAGACGCAGGCGAGAGACGCGTCGCGTCGTGCAGATCACATCGCCTTGGACGGGGCCGGCGTGAGGTGCAGGAGGCGGCGCAGGCGAGCGGCGAGCGGCGCGGACGGCGTGCAGGACGAGAGAATCGGGCTAGGGTTATGCCGACTGCTCTGATACCAAATAAGATGAGAAAATAAAATTGCATATATTCTTCCACATAGGGGGGGATATAAATAGTAATACATAATACAAGAATAAATGCTATCCGCACACCACCATCCAACATAAGCAATAATAGTTGCCTCTAATGGTCTCGTTTGTACGTGTCCAAACCATCTTAGTTGAGCTTCTTGCATCTTCTCTGCAATTGGTGTTATTCCTGTCTTATCCTTGATACATTCATTCCTAATTTTATCCAGTCTCGTGTTTCCACACATCCACCTAAGCATTCTCATCTCCGCAACTCCTATTTTTGCTCATGTACACAATTCATTGTCCAACACTCAGAATCATAGAGCATCGCTAGTCTAATTGCAGTACGACAAAACTTTCCCTTAAGTTTTTATGGTACTTTACGATTACATCAGATCTCTGACGCGCCTCTCGACTTCAACCCAGCCGCTTGGATTCTATGTGTCACATCTTTATCAATTACTCCGTTTTTTTGAACTATCGATCCAAGATATTTAAAGCACTCACTGCGGGAAATATCTTGATCACCCAACTTAATAACAAAGTTATCCGTCCTTGCACTGCTAAATTTAAGCTCCATATACTCCTTTGCCCTTCTCAACCTAAAATCCTTCTTTTCTAAAGTATCTCGCCAAGATTCAAGTTTTGTGTTTACACCCTCACACGTCTCATCAATCAAAACGATATCATTCACAAACAATAAACACCAATTTATCAATATAACAACAACATTAATATTAAAACATTTATAAACAAATATTAAATACTAATGTTTTAATGCAAATAATCTGCAATATTTTCGTTCTAGGCAATAGAAGTATGAATCATTTATCTAAGAAACTCATGATGCAATTGTGTAATGTAGAGAATGAGATAACCGATACCCCTATAAATAAGATGCACATTGAAGATAAATTTGTGTCTCACTGGAGAATGCAAGATAGTTTGTTACCCGATGACTGACGAGAATCAGCTTGTACTTAATCAATAATCATGAGAACCGGCCCAGTTAATTGACTTGGTTTGCTTCCATTTAGTTGATGGAGAATGATGGGACCACGTTTAAGTGATTTACAAGGTCGATTGTTTTTGGATCATCGGATTGGTGATCAAAAACCATCATCGCGTCCGTTGCGGTTTTTTATATACTTGTACATTTTTAAAATTTTCTGAGGTGTATTTTAAGAGCTATGTTAAGTTATCTGGTCGGACAATCATGGTCGTCGGATATACTTAACCTAAATCCTTCCTCTTGTTTTATAAGGTTTACTGTTCAGGGGGATCAATAATTTAGGGCTTCCAAATCGGGTGTCGTTAGGTCGCGAGGGTGCCTATGCCCGATCCCCTGTTGCCGATTCCTGGGAGACAAACGATTGTCGCCCCACTTACCGATGCACCTCCAGCCTCCAACGATCTTGTCGTAACACTGTCCAACCCTCGACGACTAGTTTTGATCCCACAACCACTTTTTCTGTCCTTACCAACACCGACAACCATGTCGCAGTTTTCCTCCAAATCATCTCCTAGCCCCCTAACTACCCCAACCATGCTCACGACTACCTCTTCCACGGTCGCCCCTCAAGCCACTATTTATTTAATGTTTTGCCTTTTAGCACCATACTTCACCCTCCAACAGCACCCTGCTGACCACCCCGCCCTATTAGCCTCCTATTCTGGTTTCTTCATATAGCCACCAACACTTCCCCTTGCCTACTTGAGCCCTCCAACCCCTTTACTCCCTATTTGAACCTCCTCATAGTCATCCCACCTCTAGTGTAGTCAGTTCACCGCTCTGATAGCCCCCACAACATCATTCTCCCTTCTGACTAACTGCGGCCGCCACGAGATCTTCCCTCCACCACCTGCAATGATTACTCAGTGAGTTTACTTTATAATTTCATTTTCTTTTATATTATACGTGTATTCTCATTTATTGTTAGCAATTTTTTCTCTCAGCATGTTTGGCTAATTTTATTTCATTGGTGTACATCTTCTATTTCCCTTATGTTTTAATTTTAATCACGCTCAACAACTCGTAAGTATTGTCTGTTTACTTTAATTGTAATGTATAACCAATTATGACACTTATACCAGATTTTAAAAGATATTTTTCATTAATTGTTTCTTAGAAGTAATTTCTTTATTAAGTAATTTCATTTTCATCACATTAGGGTTTATTTCATGAGCATCTTATTCATTGGATTTTGTGTTTGATTGTATGTTTGTACTCACATCTTCATTTTAGGGTTGGTCATAGATCCATTGCATTTGTTCGTGATTATTTGCATTGCTATAGGGCATCGTGCTTATGCCTCCTATAGATTTGTCCTGCACCTTAGTTGGTATCAGAGCCCTAGGTTTGGGCTTTATCTTGATACACAATAGTCGAGTCTATATATTCATTGATTGCTAATTATCGTCGTCATCCGTTTCTTCTACTTAAGGCTCCCAAGTCCTTTTATACTCGATGTTATGGAGCCCTTCCTGGGAGATCGCCATACTATTACGACGATAGTCATCATCCCCAGCGCCACGCTCGTAGATATCACGTTGACCCTTCGACATGTTTTAATTATGTTAGGGACGTTGACTATGATGTATCATTTCAAGGATTTTGAGTATAGGTTTTTGGTTGAAAAATAACATTGCTAATTAATGAAAAAGAGAAACCCTTTACATATTGTAATGGGTATTAGTACGTTAAGTTAAAAAACTAACAAAATAAATACTCGTAACACCCCCTCAAGTTGATTATGTAATATTATTCATACTCAACTTACTAATAAGACGTACAAATATTTTTCTGCTCAATCCCTTAGTAAGAAAATTTGCATGTTATCCCTTCGAGCATACAATTCATTTCATAATATTTTCTTTAATGAAGGGTCGGTGAACTTCGACATGCTTGGTGCGGTCACATTGAATTGGGTTGTGCGCAATGTTGATTGCAGCCGTATTATCTAAACCATCATCATTTATTAGACTACGAAGTCACTTCCCCCTCACATATACCATGAGCCATGTCTATAAAGCTTCGGCATTAGAATGAGCCATTACAGGTTGTTTCTTGCTTCTCCAAGTGACCGGATTAGCTCAATAAAAGTCCAATATTCTGTTGTAGATCTCCTATCACCAACTAATCCAACCCAGTCAGCAGCAGTATATACTTAAATCAAAAGGTAAAACTAACGAGAAAAGAAGACCCAACAAAAAAGGTAAGAGGATGATTATCGAAAGCTGGAGTGGATTTGAATCTAAGAAAGATTCAAATGAGGAGTGTAAAGATGATTTTGCCAGGAGAAGTATGTAACCGATAGATCATTTTTTTTATTGGCTTTTGATAACTCGTAATATCTTTCACAAACTCCTCATCATCTCTTCCTAGTTTGTGATTGACTTCAACGAGCTTAAAGTCACTCATTCCTTTTCGCCCATGTAAATCAAGACATACTTCCACTATGAAATATGAATCTCATATTTTGATCATATTCACTTCAAAGTCGCTAACAATTTTTCTTTTTAGAGCATGGTTCTCATCCAAGTCATCATATGTAATAATCATATCATCAGCATACACAATAAGGAGAATCACCTTCATCTATTTTCGTCTATGAATAAAGTGTGGTCAACATGATTTTAGGTATAGCCTAAAGAGGTCATGACTTCTGCAAAATTTCCCAAATCAAGCTCTTGATGATTATTTTAATCCATAATGGACTTTCTTCAATTTGTAAACCTTAGTTTTTGAGTCGTTAGGGACAAAGAGCATGAGATATTGACAACTATATTTCATCTTCCATCTCACCGTGAAGGAGGGTATTCCTTACATTTAGTTGTTGAAGGTCCCACCCTTTGATGATAGCACGGGATCATAAGACAGTTTGAATTTATTTTTGTCACCCGTGCAAATATCTCTTGGTTGTCAATACTATGTGTTTGAGTATAGCCTCTTGCCATTAACTATGCCTTGAGCCTTTCCACAATACCTTGAGATTCCTGTTTTACCGCAATGTTCCATCAACATCCAACTATCTTATTATCCTTAGGGAAATCTACCAGATCTTATATAAGTTTCATTTCCTCCATCATTGACTTTGTCCATTTTGGGTGTCGAAGTGCTTATTGACATGTAACTGGAATAGACCCGAAGGAAAAAAAAGTGGCAAAAGCTTTATATGATTAAATTAGAGAGGCGTATGAAACATAGTTTGATAAAGAATGTTGAGTGGGTGATTGAATACCTTTTCTGAGTGTAATAGGTAACTCAATGAGCGTTGAAGCTGAATTTGTTATTGGCTCTATTATTATGGAGTGAGATTTAATTTTGATCCCTCACTTCTAGTGTACACTTGCAACTCCTTTCATTGGGAGCGCCCATATTCACCCCCTGATTAGCAGTATTGAAGTGTTGTATTGAGGTGAAATAGACAAAGGAAGAGTAGGAGTACTGACGCAGGGTAGGCAATGTTGCAGATGTCGAATGTCGGGGACACGTCAGTTTGGGTTTCATGTCGGTTTTTTATATATCGGGGATATATCGGGGATATTTCATACATCGGATTTTAATATTTAATTAATTGTATATGTAATTAAATGTTATTTTTTATACATGTCACAGTACTACTTATTCTACAATCTATTGAACTTTTAAATATTAAAAGTTATATGGAACATTTAACATACAACACTTTAAAGATGACAATTTGTAAAACAAGTGATTTTAAGATCAAAATTTCAAACATACCTCATTCTTCATCACTTAAAGACTCATTTATAGTCGACAGAGTAGATAGAATATGATCTTCATTTGATGAACCCTCTAGATCACCCTCGTCCACCTCAGATACTTTTCTTTTTCCCCTTCTTTGATAACTAATTGTCCACTTGTTTGCTTGTAGCTAGTCTTTGAGGCCTCTTTTCATTATGATCAGCGCCGACTATATTGCCAATTTGCGCTCATATCAACCTCTCTCCAGGAAAGACTTCATTATCGTCATCTTCATTTTCATCCTCCTCAGGATCAACATTCACCATCCACTCTTGTACCATTCCAGAATAAACATTTTTAGCTGTCAATCGATCTCGAGATGTCTCTGAATATTTCGACTTCAGCAAAACATTGAACTTTACAAATACTAAATCGTTCAATCTTTTGCTATCAAGTTTATTCCTCTTTTTAGAATGCATCTACAAAAATTTTTAAAAAAGTTAAATAATGCATACAATCATATAATAAGATATTAATGTTTAACTAAATAACTAAATTAATGCATATCATCTCGAAGTTACTCCAGTTCCTCTCACATCCAGAGGATGAAGTAGTCAGACTTAAAATTTTCATAGCCATAATTTTCAAAGCATCTCACATTTTATTTATCAAAAGACACAAAGCAGCAAGTCAACTAAAAATGTGATTGGATATACATGCATCATTGATTGCAAAATGAAGTTCGATAAATAAATATTAATATGGGTATTTCAAATCATTTATTGATTAATAAATAGATCAAATAAAAATAAGGCAGCAACTAATAAGACAAATAAGGCAACAGGGCAGCCATCATGCTACAACCAGCAAGTCAGCCACAAGACAATCACCATGCCTTGCTGAACTAATAAGACAACAGGGCAGCCACAAACAACTAATCAGGTCATTGATTGCAACAACCCACAAGGCAGCCACCATGCTACAGTCGGCAAATAAGGCAACAGGGAGCAAGGCAGTAGGGCAGCTGGCTAATAAGGCAGTAGAGCGCAAGGCAACAAGATACCATAGCAGCAGCTAGCACAACAACCAACACACAAAAAAACAAAATGCATAGCGATAGAATGAGATGGGGAGGTAGGGAGAAGAATGCACCAGCCGAGAGAGTGCCGAGATCGAAAGCACCAACGAGCTAAAGAGGGAGAGAACCAAAGAACCAGAGAAATAGAGAGAACCAGTGAGCAGGGAGAAGAAAGAACCAGAGTACCAGCAAGCTAGAGAGGGAGAGCACCAGAGAACCAGAGAGCTAGAGAGCACCAACGAGCAGGAAGAAGAAAGAACCAAAGAGAAAAAGTACTGACAGCGCGCGAGAGAGGAAGAGCACCAGCGAGCTAGAGAGCACCAGAGAATCAAAGAGCACCAGCGAGCAGGGAGAAGAAAAAACCGGAGTGATAAAGTGCCGACAGCGCGCGAGAGCACTAGCGAATTAGAGAGCACCAGAGAACCAGAGAACTAGAGAATCAGAGAGCACCAGCGAGCAGGGAGAAGAAAGAACCAGAGCGATAGAGTGCCGACAGCGCGCGAGGGAGAGCTAGGGCAGGAGCGACGGGGAGAGATAGGGCGGGAGTGACGGGGTGAAATGAAATCAGCAGGGTCGGGGGAGTTAAAACAACGGGTTTGGGAGTTAAATAAAATAATAAATAAATAATTTAATTAAAAAAACGTGCGATATGCCCGTTTTTTTGGGCCGGTATGTCGGTTATCAGCCCGTTTTTTTCAAAACGCCACGACCAAATTTTAAAACGGTTTTGTGGCATTTTACCTCTCAAACCTTTATGTCGGCCGACACGTCGGACATGTCGGCCGATATCCACAACACTGAGGGTAGGTTGTACCAACTCTAATGTAATCCTAAGTAAATGTGCATAATTGATTCTAACAAACCCAACCTAAATAATGCATGCATAAAAAAACAACAACACTCAAGCCTTTATCCCACTATAGTGGGGTCGGCTATATGGACCCTTTGCCGCCATTGTGCCCTATCTTTAGTCATAATCTCACTAATGCTTAAGTACATCATGTCTTTTCTTATAGTTTCATTCCAAGGCTTTATTGGTCTACCCCTCCCCCATTTAACATGCCTAGTGACTAAACTCTTACACCGCCTAACAAGTGTCTCTAATGGTCTCCTTTGTACGTGTTTAAACCATCTTAGTCGAGCTTCTCGCATCTTCTCTGCAATTGATTCCACTCACGTCTTATCCCTAATACAATCATTTCTAATTTTATCCAGTCTCGTGTGTCCACACATCCACCTAAGCATTCTCATCTCTGCAACTCCAATTTTTTCTCATGTACACAATTCACTGCCCAACATTCAGACCCATAGAGCATCGATGGTCTAATTGCAGTACGGTAAAACTTTTCTTTAAGTTTTAATGGCACTTTATGATCACATAAGATCCCTGACCCGCCTCTCCACTTTAACCATCCTGCTTGGATTCTATGTATCACCTCTTTATCAACACTTCCATCCTTTTGAACCATCGATCCAAGATATTTAAAGCACTCACTGCGGATATCTTGATCACCCAATTTAATAACAAAGTCATTTGTCCTTCCTACACGCTAAATTTAAGCTCTATATTCTCTGTCTTTGCCCCGCTCAACCTAAAATCCTTCTTTTTAAAAATGTCTCGCCAAGATTCAAGTTTTGATTTTACACCCTCGCACGTTTCATCGACCAAAATGATATCATCTGCAAATGATAAACACCAAGGTATTGCTTGTTGGATATGTCTGGTGAGCTAATCTAAGATAAGGGTAAAAAGGTAAGGGCTTAAAGCTGAACCTTGATGTAAGCCAATAATGATAGAGAATTTATGTGCTTATTCTCCATATGTCCTCACCCTCGTCATTGAATTTATATGCATATCACCCTCGTCATTGAATTTATATGCATATCACCCTCGTCATTGAATTTATATACATATCTTTGATTATGTCAATGTATGATACATTTATACCTTTTTTTTCTAAGATTGCTTATAAGATCTCTCTTGGAACCTTATCATAAGCCTTCTTAAGATCGATAAACAACATATGCAAATCTTGTTTTCTTTTTTGATAGTTGTCAATTAGTCTCCTCAAGAGATATATAACTTTCATGGTCGACTGGCCTGGTATGAATTCAAGTTGATTCTTCGAGATACTAGTCTCTATCTTTCTCTTCTTTCTATTACTCATTCTCATAGTTTCATGGTATGACTCATTAACATTATATTGAGAAGGTGTGATATCTCCATTGTTCTTATCCAACGGTAACAAAATACTTTCTCTTTATTGGTACGACATGTTCTTTAACTTCAATATCTTATTGAAGAAATATGCAAGCCTTAAAATTCCTCCTTTTCTTAGACATATTCATATTTTGATGGGTATATCGTCTAACCCGACTGACTTTCCATTATAAGTTAAGCAAATCGACGCAATGTGAACTTTAATTTCAGCTACCTAAGTAAGATCACACTCACTTTCACTAAGAGTGCTATCAACTACAATTTCACAAATGATAGCTTATAAGAAATAGGAAAATAACATAATAGCACAAGTTTCAATACAAGGAATTATAGCACGTTCATTCAATACTGAATACATAAAAAAAGTACCACAATATAGTAATACTCACAAGTAAAGGAATCCAGTGGAGGCAATGGGTATGACTTCTCAAGGATGAAGATGACTGTAATGGAGTAATAGCAAGGGGAGTGTGTGCGGAAATGATGGGGGAATGCAATAGTAACAAGGGGTTGTGCACAGCTTAGCAGTAGGTGGACGGAACATGCGGTAGGTAATGTGAACCGAGGTGGAGGAGGCTAGCAGTGTTGTAGGATGGATTGGGAGGGAAGAATAATACTGTATAGGGGATGGAGTCGATGCTCTGCTTGTAGGAATTGTTCTCTTGAAATGGGACCAGCAGGAGTTATCATAGCCTAAGAGGGATCAACGGCTTGCATAGACTGAAACTGAAGGCTTCCGCTTCTATTTATAACGAGAGGGGAGGTTGGGTATTCGGCGTGAACTATTATTAGTCGTTACGTCCAGTGTCTTAAAACACTAAGTCCAAAATAAAAAACAAGATACATAAAAATAGTAAAATGTTTCTCTGGATGCTCTCGTGGTTTCGGATCGTCGATTCAATCAACGCCTCCTACGCGAGTACATAAATATGGGCCCCGTCGAGTAGTGACGCGTTGTCCACATCGATCCCATTAAGTACTCATTTCCAAGTGTGATATAAATTCCCTCTGAAGTGAGGACTCAAAATAGGATGTCGTTTCATGAAAAGTCACATCAATAGAGATAGTGATCTTCTTATTATGAGGATTATAATATTTGTACTCTGGTTGTGTAACAAAGTTACTAATGAAGACACATCGCAGGGCACTAGGATACAGTTATGTTTGAGCAATGTTATGGATGCGATCAAAGTTAAACATCCAAAAACTCTAGGGGAAAGAGTCGTTGAATGAATACCCAAGATATGTAGTGGGGTGTGATTGCCCAAATGATGGGAAGGCATATTATTTATATATGTAGTAGTGAGAAGGGCCTCACCCCAATAGTATTTAGGAAGTGACGTGGTAAATAATAAACATCTTGTCACTTCAAGAAAATAATGATTTTTTGTGCTCAACATCTTTTTGCGTCGGGGAGTGGGCATAAGTAGTTTAATGAATAATTCTAAGTTTACTCAGATAACTTTTAAATTTGGAATCAATATATTCACAATCAATATCATTGTGAGGAGTTCTAATGGTTGAGAGGTTGTCCCTCGTCTTAACGTCATACCGGAATTCAGATTGGGCAAAGTGTTCAGTAGGGTTCTCGAGACTGGGCAGGGGTTGGGGGAGCCCCAGAGTTCCAAGTTCACACAACAAAAGCATGTACTCCTATTGATCGAGAGAATCCAAGATCATAGGGAAATTAGAGCATTTAAGGCAGGTTCCCTAGCCCTCATGTGGGGTAACTCATGTGATATCTAAAAAGGAGTTTTAAACGCTTGTTTTCCTTGACCAAAAGAGTCCCGCTCATCAAAAGAATCTTACTCATCGAAACTGTGTCTATATCGCTTGATTCTCTTTGTCGAGGGCATATTGCTCCTCCCTTGGTCTCAAGCGCTTCTAGCGCCTATTCTCCCAAGTAGAATGCTCCTTTAACTCGGACTTCTAAGCACCATATTTAGTAGAAATCATTTTGTGAAATTTTTAGAAGAGTGAAAAAACTTCACTCTTATTGTGCTTGAAATAGACCTAAGTAATGCAAAAATAACAATCTAAAGGTAAATGTTACAAATCCAATGTATAATCCGTAGATCGTTAGGATCGGAAGCGGATCAATCAAGGAGCCCTGAACACTATCGTGTATGATGTATGGTATGCGACTATGCAATATTAATATTTTAATGGAATCAATAAGATATGAAATATTATATTTTTATTTGATGGTTCAGAGGCGATAATCCTACGGATCTTAGGGATGCCTCCCGATTAGTTAAGGAAATACCTAAGTAATGCACAATTAATAAATGTTTGAGCAATCAAGGGCCCTACACATCGTTACAATACAAGGCATAAAGGTACGATTAAAGGAAATACACTTATGTTTAGCACGTTCACAAACGTCGCACATAAAAATTTGAAATACGGACAAGCGTTGATGCCAGGTAGTCAACTGAGGAAGCCGAAGAGCATGAGAACCTGAGGAGCAGTGGTATCAAACACATGCAACCCATCTCGCAATCTAGCATAGCCAAACACTTTCTTGATTTGCAAGTCCTAAAAGACACGGTAAGATGGAAAGAAAGTGACAGAAAAGTTCATAGAATTGGTTATATGGATAATAAATAAGAGATTACAGTTAAAGAACTGGCATGTGAAGAAGAAGACATGGTAAGAGGAGAACAATTTATGGATCTTTTTTCTGCAATAGTGGAAATAGCGTCATTAGCAATGCTTACCTTGTCTTTGTGAGATATGGGAGAACATGAAACCTTGTCTTTGCGAGGGAAGGGAGAATATTAAATAAAACATGACGATGATCCAATCGTATGGTTACTGGCCACAAAATCAATGATCCAGTGAATGTTAGACGACACAAAGGCAGAATGAGCACTTGGAGTACCTGAATGCGCAAATAATGATGAAAGACTAGAATTGGGCTCACTGCATTATGCATCAGAGGTTCAGTATCTCAGGGAATTCAGTAAACAAGGAGGCTCAAATATTGGGCCACCATAAGTATTATCATTAATAAACTCATTCGAGTGAGCATAACAGGGAGAGGTAAAGCATGATCAGTCATGTCTTCCCTGAGGCACCATTCCACTTCTAGGTAGGGGAAACCCATGTAATTTGAAGCAAGTATCTTGAGTATGTTGACTTCTGCCACAGTAGTCACACAACAGGTGGTCTTTGTCAATAGACTTAAGCTTAAAGTCCCAAGTATTAGTACCTCCAAAACAATGGGAAGCAGCGAGTGCAGAATCACCAGAGGCGACCTCTGAACTCCATGACTGTCAGCAGTTACATTTCTGTTGGACAATACTATAGGTCTCTGTCAACAAAGGGATAAGTGTGCAACTAAAAATTTGAACAATGATCTAATCGAAATATGTGCAGACCATGTACAAACTCAAACACTCAATTCTGATCTTCATGAGCATGGGAAATGGTTGCATCTACGAAATAAATAAAGTTGGGGGAGTCAAAATAATCATACTCTTGATGTAGTTAAGTGAAACTCCATACAATAGGTGGGTGGCGGTGGATCGCCCTGTCGAAGTAGAAAGGTCTTCCCGCGTAACTGAAATACCTTAGTTGTGTTTCCTTTATGGGAATATGTGGATTCAATTTGACTCCAAATAGCTGCATAGGTCTCTAAGAAAAGGTTTTTTGTACAATAGTCTCGTGTATAAAATTAATCAACCATGACATAACCAACAAGTTCTTTGATTCTCATTGCCCTCAACTGGCTGCAGTCTTCACTGGCTCCATAATAGTATCGTTCATATAAACAAACAATCGATGACTTTTAAGAGCCAGAGCAAGACCAAGATAGATAGTCTTTAGTGCCAAGACGAATAGTGGTAATTCGAGGAGTGGTGTGATCGAAAAGATAAAGATTGTGAAGAGTTTTAATAAGGAGATTCTTAGAAACACTGAGTATTTTGATAAGGAGACTTTTAGAACCATTGAATCCATTGGAGAGGGATTCATAAAACTCTTTGCTTAATCTTTTGAAAATGGATTCTTAAAAACTCGCAGTCTGTAGTACCAAGACGAATAGTGGTATTATGAAGTGACCTTTTTCTGCCAAAGAGTTATATGGAAGTACATAATTAAATCATATATTGACTCTACTGATGAAAATAGTTTTGATTTTATCATTACACGTCCTTAGATTCCATTGGAAAGATAATCAATCAACCTAAAGGAGAATGGATTGAAGGAGATAAGAAGGTTTAGGCCTTGGAATGCCAAAACAATGAATATGCTCGTATCAATAATGAGTATTGAGATCTACAAAAGAGTGGTAGTCTGTCAATGTGCCATAGAGATACGAGATTCCCGGATTAGGATTGTTGAAGGAAATGTAGATGAAATATGAGACGAAACATGAGATGATAATAGATCACTACTTATCACACAATATGAAAATTTTAAAAAGAATCAAGATGAAAGATTTTCGCCTGGCGAGCAATTGTCGTTCGCATGGCGAGTAAATTTGCTTACAGGGCGGGCACCTGCAAGCAAATTTGCTTGCCCGAGCACGGAGTCTCTCATATTCGCTGGGCGGGAAAATTTGCTTGTTGAAGCAAAGAGAGACCCTCTACATATAGTTGTGGGTACTACATTAAGATAAAAAATAATAATAATATAACTATTTCTAACAGCTCCATGCTTGTAGAGATCATGTTGGCCCTCTAGGGTTTGATCACTATACCAGGAACATTGACTATTATGATCATCATTTTGAGGATTTTGTGTATAGTTTCGTAAAGCTACCCATAGTTTGTTGGTTTGTTGAATCTCGTATCCTTGTAGTTATTTGGTCGTTGACATGAGATACTATCTGAATCATTTTGAGCTATTCAGTGAGCATTGTGTGAGATCATCTTTACCTCATCACTAATTGGGTGGAGGTAAAGTAGAGATTGGGTTATAGGTATCCTCCGACATCATATAAGTGTCACCTCCTTGAGCAAATATTTATCATCCGACAAGGATTAAGAATGTTGTTGAGCATAAAGATTATTTTGACAAGTTGATGAGGAGCAACATTCATGAGCCAGTTGTAGGCGCTGCTAGATTCTATTCCAAACTTTTGTTTGCGATCTACGTAGATCTGAGTAGTCATCGATTAGATTCCGTTGAGCAGATATTTCAGCTCACCCTTCGTTGCAAGCTGTCCTTGGGATCCACTAGATTTCGTTGAGTAAACTCGCACCCAGAGCATCCCGTCGTGAGTCTTCCCTAACCCGAGGCCACCACCATGCCTACTATTGTCCTGTCAGACACGCTAGATGGGATACTTGATGCTGATTTCTCTCACCACGATGAGTAGGGCACGAAAAACCGAAAACCCCCCGAACCGACCAAACCGCCTGAACCGAACCGAAATCTGAATCGAGCCTCTTAGTTCGGTGTAGGGGTGGTTTTTCATTCTGGATAACCGCCCCTCTTTCGATTTGGTTCGGTTTTCAATTTTAATAAACTGTGAAAATCGAACCGAACCGAACCGAGAAGCCCCGTTATTACGATTCGGTTTGAAAATAAATTGAAGCTAGGTCTATCAAAGTATGCACAAGCTGGAGTTAGAAAAAATAAGTTAGGCTCAAAATTCAATCTTTGTACGCACTTATGCGGTTATGCCTATTAATTTATTATCAACCTTTTTAATGTCAAGCTAACTTTAAAATGAGACTGTCGTTATTATAGTAGAAACAGAAAAAACATGGAAGTGGATAGAAATAACAGATAGAGGCTTACTGAGGAAATATTTGTTAGAAAAAAATTCTTCGTCTTATTACAATATGAAAAGCAGTCCAACTGAATTGAAATAAACTTTTGTTTTAAGAAACTAAACATTAACCACTTAAAGTTGTTTAGTTACCGACGGCTCTGTGCTCGCATGACTCATTATTATATATTATACAAGATTAACACATTAAAAGGAATACGAGTTTTGAGAAGCAATGTTGTTATTACTATTTTGTATTTTTCGCTACTTTATTTTTATTATATAATTAAAGATTTTTTTAAATAACTGTAATACAAAAATAATGATCTCAACTTGTCCTATAAATTATTATAATAAAACTGAAACGGACCCCAAAAAACCGTTCCAAAATGCACCGATTAGTGAGTCAAACCGATCAGTTTAGGTTTGGTTTGGTTTGGAGAAAAAAAATAACCGACCCTTTTCGGTTGGTTTCAGTTTTGGTCCAAACCGACCCAAACCGAACCGCTTGCACCCTCACCAACGAGGCATATGGTCTGAGGACTTATCTGCCATATGAGCATGACTCACACCATATGACCTCGAAAGAGAATGAGTACGAGCAACCCGGTGATCTTATAGTGATGTGTCCTTCCTTGAACCTCTATGTTGACTTAGTTGTTACTCTGATCATAAACTTTGCCATGTTCATTTGAGTTTCCCCCACATTGTAGTGGAAAGTCATGTCTCAATTGATAGTCAAGAACATAGTATTGCCTTTGTAGTGGTTGTCCCTCCTGCACTTGAGGACAATTCTTTGATGAGACTCCGAGTGATCCTCCTGATGGTTATTTCTCTCTAGGAAAAATTTTCCTGGTTTGAATGTCTTGGATATCCATGTGAGTGGTTATCGCAGTCGCGGTGAATTTTCTTATATTCCTCCTAGAGGGCCACTTATGAGATTTTCCCTTTTGGAGATAATCGACATATCCCAAAGTTACCCCATGGTCTCACTCCCTCTGAAATCCCTTCGAGCGTACGTCTCATCTGCGATGAGTCTCTATCTACTTTTCGGTGAACCTCCTGACGAGCCACATCCCTTGGGAGATAGTTTGCATGTGATGAACTCATCTTTGTACTGACATCTCATGTAGTCATTTGTGTATTCGTCACATACTTGATGTGTATTTCTACACCCCGCCGAAGGAACCGTTGGATAAACCACCCATATTTAGGGACTTTCACCGCTATGTAGAGTCTGCACTTAGTGAGTTTGTTTGGTTCTACATTTATCATTTGCATTTGTTACATGATTTTTATGTCATACTTCGATGTTAAGTTGCATTAAATAATGAACATTTTAAGACTTGCGGGTAATCTCATGAGAGAGAAAATGTTCAAGAATGGTAATTGTTTAATGATTATCACATTATTTGAAATGTTCCCATTGAGGACAGCTATGAATTTGAGTGCTAGAGGAATAGTTTCATACATTGTTATGAGGTAGTCTAAGTCAAATTTCTTGGAGCTTGATATCTCTCGGATTATGAGTCATCATCATGTTTCAATGTACCATAATTGATTCTAAATGTGTGGCCACCTAGTTTTGGGGGCTTTCAGCCTTCTCGTTCATCTTTAGCACCCACATCTATCATAGTCTTATCTATTCCTCCAACCTCCATTGCATCCATATCCTTCACCTATACTAAGGTGGCATACTTTGTGCATGAGACCCTCCAACTTTAGTGATTAACAACCTTCTAAGGACACTATACCTACTGTGAGCTACTAGATTGAGACATTACAGTTCATGCTACTAGTTTCATTTTTGTCTGGCCTGCACTAGGAGCATGACAATCTCTATTCTTCAGAGGTGGATGCTTCTGAGTCGGGGAGCGACAGAGATCGATCACGCCAGCATTTCACGAGATCGATAAATTTTTGATCATCGGATTGGCTATCGGAGACCGCCATCGCGTTCACCACAATATTTCGAATTTCTATGTTTTTTTGAGGTGTACTTTGTGAGTTAGGTTAAGTTATTCAATCAGACAATTATGGTCGTCGGATATACTTAACCTGAATACTTCCCCTCATTTATATTCTTTTAGGTTTGCAGTTGAGGGCGATCAATATTTTAAGGCTTCCAAAATAGGGAACCGTATGGTAACTAGGGTGTCGATACCCGAACCCCTAGTGCTGACTCCAAGGGTCCTACCTTCCGCCCCACTTACCACTACACCTTCGACGACCTCATCGGAATACCGTCTAGCCACCGACAATCACACTTCCTGCAAAAGCCACACAACAACTTTCCTCTAGATCATTCATCAGCCTCCCAACGTCACTGCCTCCGCTCATGACTACCACTTACATTGTTGTCTGAGCCATGTGTCGCCTTCGATGACCTTTCCTTACTCTCTGGCCACTATTTCCCTTATTTTGCCCTTCCAGTACCATACCACCCCCTCCAATAACACCCTGTAGAGCCCCATACGAAGCACCCTACCTTGTAGCCCCCTATTCCTGCTCCTCCATACAACCACCAACACTCCCTAGGCCTACCTAACCCCTTTACCCCTTCACGCCACCTCCCCCCCCCCCCCCCAATAACCACCCCACCTCTGGATGATCTAGTTCACCCCTGCAACAACCATACAACACCATTCATCCTTCTAGGTATCCACAACCACCACCAGTTCTTCCCTTCCACCACCGATAATGATTACTCTATGAGTTTATATTCTCAGTCATTGCTAGTGATATTTTGCATTAATCACGTTTGTCTTATTTTATTTTATTGATTTACATCACCTATTCGTCTTGTGGTTAAATTTTGTGCTCTCTTAATAATTTGTAATTAATTCTGTTTACTTAAATTACAATATGTTTGGAAAAATCTCTTAATTTTGTATATTAGATTAAATGTTTGATTTTTGAATGCCATATGAATTTATAGTAAGGCCATAAATGAAATGTAAAACAAGAAAGCCGACAAAATATGAAAGCATGAAAAAACAGAAAAAACGTCAAATGAAAACTTTATATGTCGAGAAGTATTCGATGTATATAGAATAGCGAAAACAGCTTACATCGACTTTTATGAAGCAGAAAAGAAATTTAAGTTCAGAGTAAGAATTCAGCTTGCATCAATTTTTGATATACACAGTAACTGGATGAACATTGAGAAGCTATCAATGTTTTATTTAGCTTACGTCGAATTCTAACAGGGGTGATAGTTAAAGTAGTTGAGCAGATTGATGTCATGATTGTATTTCAATTCCATCCATTGATACTCCATTTAAAAAAAAGTAATTATATTGAATCAGAATTGAAAGGAAGGTAATGAATCAGTCGGCCTCTCTATAAATACAGAATGTTCAATCGAGAGAATCAGGAAAAAGAAAAAGAATGTAAATTCTCTTCTCTCCCGATCTTTGAAAGATTCTTCTTCTCTCTGAGTCTAATTCTTCCTCTCCTCTCTCGACTTGAAACGGTGATTGTTGCTGGCAGACCTAAGAAAAGAAAAGTAATTGTGGATTGGTGTTCTGTCTTCTCTCTTCAAGAACAACCAATTATAGAAGAATCAGTATTCACACAGATTATCAATTGAAATTCCATTTAGAGCTTGTCGACGAAAGAATCTCATTGTGAAAAAGCTTGTTATATCCATCCATTTAGTGAAGAGTTTTAAGAATCCATTTCTAATGGATTCAATGAAGAGATTTTATGAATCCCTCACCAAATGATTCAGTAAGGAGTTTTAAGAATCTCTCTTTAAAAGATTCAATAAAGAGTTTTAAGAATTTCTCTTCGAAGGATTTTGTGGTTCTAAGAGTATCTTATCAAAATACTCAAATATTTTTAAGAATATTTTTCTCAAAAGATTCAACTATGATTCTAAGAGTCTTCTTATCAGAAGACTCAGCATTGTTATAGTGAATACCTACCAACTGGTTTAATAGAGGAGGACGTGCCAAAAATTTTGGGGAATCTCTATAAAATTCTTGTGTCGTCTGAATGATCTACTTTATAGCTTAAAATTTATATACTGCATATTCTTTATTCTACTACTATACAATTTGTGGCATATTTTGTGAATGATTGTGTTAAAAATATTTAAATCTCTATTCACCCCCTTCCCCTACCCCCTCTAAAGTAATTTCTAATTATTATTCCGCACTTTCACAATATTTGCGATCAATTGTGACACTTGCATGCGATTTTAAAAGTGATGTTTAATTAATTATGCCTCAGAAATAATTATTTAATTGAGTCATTCCATTTACACTTTTGATATTACTTATAGAATGAATCGGTACAACATTGTATTTGCTTCATTTATAGCTATAAACCAACATTTACATAATGTGGTGATCGTGGTAGCTTTTTGCTGAGGAAACAATCGGAAACTTTACTTAGTTATTTCAAACATTTCTAAAATTTTCTGGTGGGAAACAACCAGTAATCATTTTCACAGACCAAGATCAAATAATGACTGTTGTGATTCATAATGTCATGAGTCAGAGTAGACATCGTTTATGTCAGTGACACATTTTAAATATAGCCCCATCTAAAGTGCCCACATTCACTATCAATCCTTATTTCCTAAGAGCATATAACAATGACACATTCTGGCATAGTCTTGGCAAGTCAAACAGATGCGAAATGTCGCAGTCTTCAATAATATTATTGCATTCATCATCTACATTGCAGGCATCGCCAAATTACAATAATTTGAGACAAAGAATCTTGTGCTCAACATGTGTGGTCGGTTAACCCCGCTACTCATCTCCATCTCTGAATATGAACATCAAAATGAACAAAGATCAACTAAACAATGTTTAGTATATGCCCTCGGCTTGCCTTAGTTTTATGCTCGCTCAATGAGCAAATGTGTTTGTAGGACGAGCAAATGTTGTTTGTTGGGTGATCAAAAGGTGTTCGCCTAGCGAGTAAATTTGCTCGCCTGTGCAAATAGTACGCTGGGCAAGCAAATTTGATCTCTTCTAGCCTTGGCGGTCTACCCTTTACGGCCTGGCGGTAAGCAGTGGCGGTCTGCCCTTAGCGGCCTGGCGGTCCGCAGTGGGTGTCTACCCTTAGCGTCCTGGCGGTTTGCAGTGACGGTCTGCCCTTAGCAACCTGGCAGTCTGTCGTGGCGGTCTACTTTTGGCGACCTAGCAAACTGCAGAGGCAATCTTGTCCCGACGGTCTGGTTTCAGCTGACAAGCTGCCTTGAGGACAAGTGAGTCTGCATCTCTGGTGGAGCAAAGGAAAACCTGGACATGTTTATGATGTTACGTCTGAGGTTTCAATGGGTGGTTAGCTTGTTTAACTGCATTACTTTTTGTGGTCTGTATTTTTGTATCCGCTCAGTCCGCCTGTTGTGTATTAGTCTCACATCGTCTGTTGTATTCTTTTTTCTCTCTTCTTCCCTATAAATATGGGGTCATACTCACGTAATGTTAAGTTTTTGAGTAATAAAAATTCTGTTATTTACCTCTTTTCTCACATGGTATCAGAGCACAACTTGATCTTTGCGGTCTCCTTTTCTAACTGCCTACAAAGCTCTTCGTCGGTATCTGCAAACTTTGGTTTTTTAACTGTTCATTAAGCCCTTTGCTCTCTGTTGTTTGCAGTTCGTCTCCTTGCGAACTCGCTCTGTTCGCCTCTTGCAGTCTCTTTTTGTTCGCATCTTGCAAACTCCTGCGGTTTTTTCCTCTATCCCCGCGATTTCTTCCTCTATCCGCGCTTTTTTCTTCTATTCGCGGTTTCTTCCTCTATCCGCACAGTTTCTTCCTCTATCCTCTCTTTTTACTTTTATCCGCGATTTCTTTTTCTACCCGCGGTTTCTTTCTCTATCCGTGGTTTCTTCCTCTATCCGCGATTTCTTTCTCTATCCGTGCGGTTTGCTTTTTTGCTCGTTTTCTTATGGAAACTCCGCCTCTCTCTTCTTCTACCATGTTCGCGCCCTATCTTCAGGCCGCAATCTCTACTAACACTTCTTCCGGTAATCTTGGGACTGCTTCCAAGCCGACTGACCCAATTATCCGGATTGGAGTGTTTCCTTTGTATTCTTATTGCGCTCTCAGCGCAAGCGTCATCATCTTACTGATGACCCTCCTATTCAGGAATCTGTTGCTTTTGATGATTGCGACTCCAGTGATGTTTTAGTCAGAACTTGGCTTGCAAATAGTATTTCTGATGATTGTTTTCCCGTCATTCGTCATGATGAGATAGTTAAGGCGATATGGACTTATCTCGCTGCTCTGTACTCTAAAGGAGATCAAACTTCACGCATATACGTGTTGTATGCTGATCTCTTTGCACGTCCCATCTTGGCTCCTGGTGTCGAGCCAAGAGGTGCAGACTCTTGGTGTCGAGCTTCTTCAACACCGCCCTTTCTCTGTTGATCTTTCTGAACAACACAAATACTTTCAGGAACATTTGGTTGTGTTATCTTCTCCGCCTACCAGAGTCTTATGATATGATTAGACAATAAATTCTTGGAGAAGCTGATTATCTTACTCTGGATGCTACTGCTGCACGCATCATTGTTGTTACTATTCTTCAGCGTCCTCTGCTTGCCACCCCACGCCATCCCGACACCATGGTTGTAGATGTTGGATATCGGGGACACGTCGGTTTAGGTTTTTCATGTCGGTTTTACTATGTCGGGGGATATATCGGGGATATTTCATATATCGGGTTTTAATATTCAACTATTTATGTGTAATTATTAATAAATTTAATCATTTTTTCATTTATATATATTAATATATTAATAATTTGATATTTTTTGAACTTCTAAATTTATTAAACTAATATAAGATTTTTGTGTTATATAAGTAATAACGGTATAACGCATGAAATAAAGCAAGAGGAAGTAGAATGTCTGGAAGTTGTCCATAATAATGGAAGATAAGAAATTTTTAGTGCATAATTCAAAGACCATGTATAATTGACGTCGATGATGGACTTGGGCAAGGAAGAAAGCCAAAGGGAAAAAACAACCTAAACAATTTTGGTCTATTGTCTATTAGACCATAGATACTAATTAAAATAAATTGAAATAAACCAATCGATAAAATATCAGGATATTTCGGCCGATATATCGGCAAATATATCGGTCAATAACAGACATATCGGAGGATATATTTCAAAAGGATATTTTGCAAAATAAAATCGGAAACGTGTCGTTTTGTTCATAAAACCTTTATGTCGGCCGACACGTCGGCCATGCCGGAGGATATCCACAACACTGCCCGACACCATTGCTCATCTGGCTCATTCCGGTAATTCTAGTGGCTGTGGGGGTCGCTCTGATGTGCGTGGTCCATCTCGCTATCCCTGTTCTCACTGTGGCAAGACAGGACATCATGTGGATCGGCGTTGGGTATAGTATCCTCATCTTCGCCCTTCTGCGGGTGATGTCACAACAAAGTCCACGTCCCTTGCCTCCTCTTTAGGAAGTGTCAATATGATTACTCAGGGTAAGTGATTTATTGATTCTGAAGCTACTAATCACATGACAGGAAATCCTCGGTTCTCTTTTTTGGAAAACATAACCGGTTGCCTCCGATTTTTGTTGCGGATAGTACTTTGTCTCCTGTGTGCGGGACTGGTGCAGTCCATGTCACTTCATCTCTACAACTTCAAGACACTCTTTATGTCCACGCTTTTCCGTGCAATTTGATCTTTGTTCCTGCTTTATGCAAACAACTAAACTACACGGTTACATTTACATATACTACTTGTTCCTTTTAGGATCCTCACACCAAGGAGACGATTGTTACTGAGATTGAAAGCGACAGTCTCTTCTTCCTCGATAATGCCACTACTTTCTCCACTTCTGCTTCTCTTCACCAGTGACATCTTTGTCTTGGTCATCCTCCTCGCCTCATCTACCAACTCCTACCTGATCTTCCTCAAGGGAACTCTTCTCTAAACTGTGAAGCTTGCCAACTTGGCAAACACCATCGCTCCTCCTATCTAGCAAGACAAGGACGTATTTCTTCTCGTTCCTTTGATCTTGTTCACTCTGATGTCTGGGGACCTTCTCCTATTAGGTCTGTTGGTAAGAAAATTTTGTATTTTGTTACTTTTATTGATAGTCACTCAAGAAGTTAGTTGTATCTCTTGCAAGATCGTTCCGAACTTTTTTTTTGTTCAATATATTTTATAATGAAGTACATACTCAATTTTGTGTGCGAACAGTGTTGTAGAAATTATCTGACATGTCCGACATGTCGGCCGATATATGCTTTCCGATATTATTTTGCAAAATATCCTTTTGAAATATATCCTCCGATATGTCTATTATTGACCGTATATTCGCCGATATATCGGCCGATATATCCCGATCGATTGGTTTTTTTCAACTTATTTTAATTAGATGGTCTAATTAATAGACATATTTCATTGTTTAGGTTCTTTTTTCCCTTTGATTTTCTTCATTGACTATCATCGATTCATTATGCAATCTTTGACTAAAGATTTCTTATCTTTCATTGTTACGGACAACTTCCCGACATTACTTTCTCTTGTTTTACTTCTCATTATACCGTTATTATTTGTATAACACAAAAAACTTATATTAGTTTAATAAATTTAGAAGTTCAAATATCAAATTATTAATATATATAAATGAAAAAATGTTAAATTTATAAATAATTACACATATAAATAATTAAATATTAAAACCCGTTATGAAATATCCCCGATATATCCCCCGAATAGTAAAACCGACTTGAAAAACAAACCGACGTGTCCCCGATATCGTATCTTTATTGTGTGCTTAAAATTATCTTACTGATAATGAAGGACTATATTAGTCATTAATTCTCGGATTTTTGCTCATCATGCATTATTCCAAACTTTGTCTTACACTTCTCACAAAATGGTGTTGCTGAACTCAAAAATCGATCTCTTGTTCCCGATCATATTCAGGTCATGACGTTCTTCTCTCTTGTTATCTCATCAACCGCATTCCCTCTTCAGTTATTCAGGGCAAAACTTTGTTCTCTATCCTGTATACAGGAGCCATGTCATTTCTCTTACTTCTACGTGTCTTTAGCTGTACAACATTTGTCCACTCTCCTTCTCCTGGTCGCGACAAATTTTTTTGTCGCTCTATTAAGTGCATCTTTCTTTGTTATTGTCTCACTCAGAAGGGGTATTGGTGTTTTGATCCCTTACTTGAAAACTGTATGTTTCTGTTGTTGTCACTTTCTTTGAAGATACACATTATTTTCCTCACTCTTCTACTCTCTCACCAACTGATGAATCACCTTCTATACATGTTCTCTCTGCTCCTATATCTGTACCATCTCTTCATGTTCTTCTCACACAAGTTCCTGTTTCACCATCTCTTTCTTCCAATATTATTTTTATACCTTTGGAGTCGTCCCTGATAATGCATGGGTCAGTAATCTCTCCGACGGATGGATTTAGTACTTAAGACAAGACATATCTTGATCTTTTGATTGCTCTACGGAATGGAGTTCGGACGTGCACCAAGCATTCTATTGATCATGTTGTCTCGTATGCTCGTCTTTCCCCTGCTGGAAAGCACTTTGCTCTTGCTCTCTCGGCTACTGTCATTCTGACTATCTATCATGAGGTTCTTGCTCTTCCTCATTGGAAAGTTACTATGGATGAAGAAATAAAGATCTTGACCGAAGGGATACTTGGACTCTTGTCCCTACTCCTCCAACAACGGATGTGGTTGGTTGTCGATGGGTTTTTGTCATCAAGTAGCATCCTGATGGTACTATAGATCGCTAAGGCTATGATAGTTGTCAAAGACTTTACTCAGACATATGGCGTGGACTTCTTTGATACCTTCTCCCCAGTTGCTCGAATTAGCACGTTCTGTGTCCTTTTCTCTGTGGCTGTTAACAAGGACTGGGAGATGTTTCAGTTGGATGTCAAAAATGTCTTCCTTTATGATGATCTGCAAGAAGTTGTATATATGGAGCTACCTCCTGGGTATGTTACTCAGGCGGAGTCTCAGGTGTGCAAGTTGAGGAAGATAATATATAGCATAAAGCACGGGCCTGGTTTGACAAATCCAGCACAGTTATATTTGTTATTGGTTTTGCTTGAAGTTTTATACATCATTTTCTTTTCGTATGCAAGACTTTTAAAGGGTTAGTTATTCTTGTTGTATATGTGGATAACATCCTCTTTACAGGTGATGATAATGAGAGAATTGATTTAGTAAAAAAGACATCTTCAGCAACATTTTGTTATTAAAGATATGGGATTTCCAAAATACTTTATGGGGATAGAAATCTCACAAGACAGGGCTCTGTAGTTTTATCACAACTGAAGTATGTGTTAGACCTTTTGAAAGAGACTGGTCTTCTTGGGACGAGATCTGTTCGATGTCCAATAGCAGTTGGTGATGACAAGTGTTGAACTGAGGATTCTTCTCTTCTTCCAGATAGTATCAAGTACAGAGTACTGATGGGAAACTCATCTATCTGACTGTTACTAGATCAGATATCTGTTATGCAGTAGGAAGGGTGAGCCAGTTTATGATAATACCCAAGGAATGTCATCTTCGTTCAGCTTTAAAAATCCTTGAATATGTAAAAGGGTCTCCAGGAAAGGGGTTACTGTTTCAAAAACGTAATCATCTGAGGATTGAAGCCTTCTCTGATGCCAGTTATGCTGATAATAAAGAAGATATGAAATCTACATCTGGTTTTTTCACATTTTTAGGAGGAAATCTGATTAGCATGAAAAGCAAGAAGCAGTCTGTTATTTCCAGATCAAGTGCTGAAGTTGAGTACAGACGCACGACTTCAACAACGTGCGACTTGAAATGGTTACAGACACTTATGCTTGACTTGGGGAAAGTCTTTGTTCATCCTCTTCCAATGTTCTGTGACAGCAAAGCCGCTATTTACATATCCTAGAATCCAGTTTTTCATGAGAGGATGAAGCACATTGAAGTTGACTGTCACTTTATTAGAAAAAAAATATTGAAGAATCAAATCTGTACTTCGTTTGTCATTTCTGATAAATAACTAGCAGATATCTTCACAAATCTAATGTCCGCTTCTCTTTCTAACGTTTGTGAGAAGCTGAGCATGATTGACATATATGTTCCATCTTGAGGCGGAGTGTTAGAACTCTTCTAGCCTTGGCGGTCTGCCCTTTGCGGTCTGGCGGTAAGCAGTAGCGATCTGCTATTAGCGGTCTGGCGGTCTGCATTGGCGGTCTGCCCTAGCGGCCTAGCGGTTAGCAGTGGCGATCTGCCCTTAGAGGCCCGTCGGTATGTAGTTGGCGGTCTGCCCTTAGCGGCCCTGCGGTCTACAGTGGCGGCTGCCCTTAGCGACCTGGCAGTCTGTCATGGCAGTCTACTGGCGAACTGCAGTGCCAATCTTGTCCTAGCGGTCTGGTTTCAGCTGACAAGCTGCCTTGAGGAGGTCAAGTGAGACTGCATCTCTGGTGTAGCAAAGGAAAGCCTGGAGGACAAGTTTATGTTGTGGTCTGAGGTTTCAATGGACGGTTAGCTTGTCTAACCACATTTCTTGTTGCAGTCTGTATTTTTGTATCCGTCCAGTCCGTATGTTGTGTATTAGTCTCACATCGTCTGTGTAATGTTATGTTTTTTAGCAATAAAAATTTTGTTATTTAACTCTTTTCTCACATATTCGCAGGGCGAGCTAACGAGAAAATTTCTTCGCTAGGCAAAAAATTTTGCTTGCCCGGTGGATTAATTTATTAGCTGGTCTAACAAAAATGTCTCCCCCCCTATAGCAGTTCTGCTAGTATTCGGGTTGACGGTTCTTCAATCTTTAGGTTCAGAGAAATATGAGAGCTTCCTCGCACCCGAGTTTATGCTCCAACTTTCCCTTGCGCGAGTACTTCTAATCCGTCAGGGTAGACGAAATACCACTAAAACTTCGCCGGATCTCCGTCTCCGTGCAGTTCGCCGGTGGAAAATGGGTTTTCGGGACCCCAAAGACTGGCAAAATTAGGTAGAAATGCTTGCTTGGATATCAACAAACTATTTCCATTTGCCATGTGTTATGACTAATTTTTTGTCAAATACGCCCAATAAACTCGAATTTGGTGTTAAAAAAATTTTAATCATTTTAAATATTAATGTTAAACATCTTTTTTTGAAAATAATAATTTCAATTTATATATTCTCTTTTGTACAAAGAAACGCTCAGAGAAAAGCATAATAGAGTACAGCTGTGCGTTCGTGTGTACAGTCACATATCACTCTCTTAAAATGTTGTTTTTTTGTCGGTGCAGATTGTGAAGCATCACCCGCATGAGGTGGGATGGGAGCGGCACGTTTTCGTTGATTTCTTCTGCAATCCCGACCGCCTCCGGAATCATGTCCGGGAACTCACCGCACATGTGAAAGCTCTGCAAAAATAGCATTTCCGTGTAAATTATGTAACATTTTCTCTGCTCTTTTCTTACTTCGCGCACTTCTATTTAATAATGCCCATGTTTTATTTAATATTTATAACGAAAATTTCGTAAAATCTAAAGCTATCTCCGACGGCATGTGACGCTAGATGTATTAAGACTGATTCTTCTTTATTTTAATATTCTTAACGGGGCGTAATGATGCAGCTTTCTTAAGCTATTTATAAGGTGGAGTTTATTTTCTTTAATATCAATTATCTAATTTTCTTTTGAGAGTTAACATAATAAGGGGTCTAGTCACTAAACTCTCGCAACACATTTATTGGGCGTTGCAAGAGTCTAGTCACTAGGCATGTTAAATGAGGAAGGGATAGACCAATAAAAACTTGGAATGAAACTATAAGGAAAGACATGACGTAACTTGGGCATTGGTGAGATTATGACAAAAGATAGAGTATAATGGCGACAAAGGATTCATATAGCCGACCCCATTATAGTGGGATAAAGGCTTCAGTGTTGTTGTTGTAACATGATAAGGAGAGGAACTTGACAGCTAAAATGGAGAGGATTGCCGCCGGAGGGGTGGGGGTAAGTTATAATTTATCAAATTTATAGGGTTGTCTTTATAAAAAGTACTATTTGCTTTTATTTATCTCATCCCGACAAGGTCAGAGTCATTGTCGGCATCATTTTATAACAACATTAATTGTTGTAGTTATATCATTTGTCTGAATAGTCCAAGTGATAATGAGTCCAAATTCTCTATAGCTTAGTGGTTCGAGGTTAAAATACTTATATAGTAAGTGGGAAAATATTAGATACAAATATCTAATGCCACGATAAAATTACTAATTTAGGGTCTGTTTGACTTTGTTATCGGGATGTTAGAGGCGGTTGTTGAAATGAGTAGTGGGAAAGTAAGTTATTTGTATAGTGGAGATAAAGTTGTTGAAAATTTTTAGAAGAACTCTTCATTGGAATGATGTTTGAAAGAAAAATTTGAATATTGTTAAACTTATTAAAAATAAGTGATTGTTAATCGCAATCCGTTATTGGCTAGTCGCACCCTAAAATCTGTTAATTTTTCGCGCCTTTTTGAAATACGTATTGTACATGCAATTTCAGGAAAAGTGTTCAACACGAACGTTGTAGATCTAGTCAAGATCTACAACTTTCGTATTGAACACTTTTCCTAAAATTTCATGTACAAAGCGTATTTCTGAAAGGCGTAAAATATGAGCACATTTTCAAAGTATGCCTTGTACGTGCATTTTTAGGAAAAGTGCTCAACACGAAAGTTGTAGATCTCGACGAGATCTACAACTTTCGTGTTGAGCACTTTTCCTAAAATTGCACGTACAAGACGTATTTTGAAAAGGCGCAAAAAATTATGATATTTTGGGGTGCCACTAACAAATAATGGGTTTGCGGTTAACAATCACCTAAAAATATTATGTAAAGTATATAATATAAAGATTAGTTGGAGGGAAGGGTCTAAACACCTCAAAGGCATATATATATATATATATATATATATATATATATATAGGTTTGGAATATATAAGTTCAACCTTTTTTAAGCCTAAAAAAGCTTGAGCTGATTTTCCCATAATATATGTCAAAATTACGCAAATAATATATGCATTTTATAGCAAAAAAATGAGATCTACTACTTTTATGTTGAACGTTTTTCAAAATTTGTACGATTTAATCAGAATCTAGCTTGAAAGGTTATTGCCTCGATTTTTGAAATTTATTATTATTATATTCATTTCGAACCAGCAACCTTTCGGACCAGATTCCGGGTAAACCGTGCAAATTTTGGAGACATGTTCAACATGAAAGTTGTAGATCTCGTTCTTTGTTACAAAATGTGTATATTATTTGTCTAATTCCGACATATATTGTGGGAGAACCACCTCAAACTTTTTTAGGCTTAAAAAAGTTTGAGCTTATATATGTTATTCTGTATATATATATATATTTTATATATTTACGAGCATCTTCGCATGGGCTATGCCCGTGCTCGATGCTCTCGGGCGGCCTTCGGCCACAACAAGTAGGCTTCGCCCGCCTGCGCCCGCCTGCGCATGGGCTTCGCCCGTGCTTTATGCTTCGGGTGGTCTACGGCCGCATAGAAGCGAGCTTTGTCCGCTTCAATGCAATCCACTATCTCGGTGTCGCACCTGCCACTCGCGGCCCCCGGAGTTCGAATCGAAATAATTTTGCTTCGAGGGGTCGTGAATGGCGGGTGCGGCGCCGATATGGTGGATTGCGTGGAAGCAAGCGAAGCCCGCTTCTATGCAGCCGAAGACCACCTGTAGCATAAAGCACGGGCGATGCCCGTGCGCAGGCGGGCTTCGCCCGCCTGTTGCGGTCGAAGGCCGCCCGAGAGGATCGAAGATGCTCGTATTTTTAATTTATAATATAAATATAAATTAAAAATAATATTATTTATTATAAATAATAATTATAAATAGAAATATAAATATATTATATATATATATAAATTAAAAATAATATTATTTATTATAAGTAATAATTATATATATATATATATATATAAATGTAACTTACCTTTTTTTTACTGTTCATCTCAAGAGTTTGCTTATATATAGTATAGATATATATATATATCCAAACCACTATAATAGAAGTATCAAACTCATGAGTTCGAAATTCACAGAAATAATTTCAGCCGTCTGATCTGTTCCACTATTTCAGCAACCGTATGATTAAACACATCTTTCTTCATTTTTTTCGTAGGGCTCCTAAACCTACTAAAGGGGCCCTAAAGTTATGTAAATAACTTCAAAAAAGACTTAACAACACCACCCGGTGAAAGTCCGCAAGGTTAGCATAGCCAGCTATATTAAAACAAACTCTGCATAGCACACTTACACTTTCCAATTACAAATATATAACCGGGACTTGGTATTTATATTCCAAATTCTTTCAGCATTTTATGGTGTGAGACTAAATGAACCACACATTTTAAACAAAATATAATAGCGAGTGGGATAAGAGAGAGAGAGAGGAGGGGGTGGATGAGAGGGAAATTAATACTTGGCAGTGGGGGAAGACTATTATATTGGAGGGAGAAAGAGAGGGAGCAAAATTAATTGTTGTAAGTCAAAACACATATTTTTTTACAAAATAAAAACTGCAATCGTGATTGGTATTTTTTACGGTCATTTTGAGTACTCATATGTTTATGTTGCTGGCACGGTCGTCGGGGGAGGGCGAAGCCGCCGTCGACGGGCGGGTACTGTCGCATTTGGCCGTAGGGGCGGAGCCCCGTGTTGAGCACTCGTCGTAGGGGGCGGGCGAAGCCTGCCATCGTCGGGCGGGTACTGTGGCGCATAGCCATCGGGCCGGAGACTCGTGCCTGTCATAACTTTCATTTGGAAAAATGTTTAACATGAAAGTTTTAGATCTAGTTCTTGGCTGTAAAATGCATATATTATTTGTCTAATTCCGACTTGTATTTCCCATAATACATATCAGAATTAAGCAAGTAATATATGCATTTTGTAGCCAAGAACGAGATCTACAACTTTCATATTGAACATTTGATCAAAATTTGCACGGTTTGACCACAATCTCATCTGAAAGGTTGCTTGCTCGAAATGAATATAATAATAATAAATTTCAAAATTCGAGCCAGTAAACTTTCGGGCCAAATTCTGGTTAAACCGTGCAAAATTTGGAAAAATGTTCACCATGAAAGTTGTAGATCTCGTTCTTGGCTGTAAAATGCATATACTATTTGCATAATTCCGACTTGTATTGTGGGAGAAACAACTCAAGTTTTTTTAGACTTAAAAAAGCTTGAGCTTATATATTCCAAACCCTATATATATACGAGTGCCCGACACGGGGCTCCGCCCCAATGGCCACGCGCCACAGTACCTGACCTGCGACGGCGGGCTCCTCCCGCCCCCCGGCGGGGCTTCGCCCGCCTCCTGACGATAGTACCCCTAGCGTCGCCCCCTCGGCGGGCTTCGCTCACCGTCGGCCCTACGGTCCCGCGCGACAGTACCCGGCCTGCGGTGGCGGGCTCCGCCCGTCCCGACCCCGTGGTACCTTTTTTTATATTTAAAAATTTAATTTTTTTATTATTTTAAATGATTTATATATTATTTTTTCAATATATTAATTTTAATTTTTTGTTAAAAAAAGGAAAAAAGCCTAAGCCACAGCCATCTCCACTGCCGGCGGTGGAGATGACCATCAGAAAGGGAAGAGCGTTTTCCTGGATCGGGATTTAGGAGAGAGAGGGTGAGGATTTTGGGTTTTTTTATTTGCAAACCAAATATGTTATTTGTAGCCTCAGATCTAATGGCTTAGGAGTAAAAAAGGCAAATTTGATGGCTCATATAATTACCTTATTTTCAAACTCATTTTTATTGGCCCATATATCTTTAGGTGATTGTTAACCGCAAACCAGCTATTTGTTAGTCGCACCCCAAAATCTCATTATTTTCCACGCCTTTTCAAAATACGTCTTGTACATGCAATTTCAGAAAAAGTGCTCAACACGAAAGTTGTAGATATCGTCGAGATCTACAACTTTCGTGTTGAACACTTTTCCTGAAATTGCATGTACATTGCGTACTTTTGAAATATGCTCAGATTTTACGCCTTTCGGAAATACGTCTTGTACATGCAATTTCAGGAAAAGTGTTCAACACGAAAGTTGTAGATCTCGTCGAGATCTACAACTTTCGTGTTGAACACTTTTCCTGAAATTGCATGTACAAGACGTATTTCGAAAAGGCGCGAAAAGTTAGCAGATTTTGGGGTGCGACTAGCCAATAACGGGTTGCGGTTAACAATCACCTATCTTTATACTATAAGCAAACTCCAAAACAGTCATGGTGTAACATTCTTCTTCCCAAAATACCCATCAGTCATGGTGTAACATTCACTTACCCAAAATACTCCTTCATATCTTCTTTTTATTTCAAAAGATTTGGTTTTTGAGTTTTGTCGCCAATATGTTCCGCTCGAATTTGTGAAGGGACGCGATAATAAAATCGGAATGCTGGACGCGCCAATATGTCCCGCGACAAATGTCGCCCGGGAGACAAATGTCGCCCGGGCGACAAATGTCGCCCCCGCGACAAATGTCGCCCCCGCGACAAATGTCGCCCCCGCGACAAATGTCGCCCCCGCGACAAATGTTGCCCGCACGGGATCCCCCGTGCACGACTGCTTGTATCGTATCTTATATATATAAGGGAATATAGATATTTGAAGGCAAACCATAGATTGAATATTAGTCATTGGATCATGAGAGAGAGCATGAGAGGGGTGAGATTTGGGGGTGAGAGTGGAGGGAGAGGGAGAGAGGGGGAGGGAGAGAGAGATAGAGGGGGAGTGATAAAGAGAGAGAGAGAGAGAGAGATTAATTAATTTTTATAGATTAAAATTTGCAAAATTGTATAAAATAAAAATAGGAATAGTACTTCATATTTTTTGCGGTCATTTTAAGTACTCATATGTTTATGTTTTGAAAAAAAAAATCGGGTGCGTGCGCAACCCGCTCATAGGCGGGCGCAGCCCGCAGCGACGTATCGAGCACGGGCGAAGCCCGTGCGCAGGCAGACGAAGCCCGTCCGTAGGCGGGCTTGGATGTGGCTGAAGGCCGCCCGATAGCATCGAGCATGGGCGTAGCCCGTGAGAAGATGTGTGTGTGTGTGTGTGTGCACACTCCCCGTGTTCTGTGCGATAGTATCCGACTCGTGGCGGCAGGTGTCGCTTGTCGGGGGGCCCCGTGTCCTGCGTAACAGTACCCGACTTGTGATGGCAGACTTCGCTCTCCCCGGCGAGAGGGAATATTTAAAATTATTTTGTTTAATTTATAGTTTTAATTTTTCTTACAATTATTCTTTTATACTTTAAAGTTAATGTTTTTAATTAACTTTTTTTAAATTATTGAAATTAAAATTTTTTAAAAAATATAAATATAAATGCTCGCCGATTTCTCACGGCATCTCCATGCTTCTGCCGGCGGAGCCGTCAGCGGCATGCCTGGAGCCCATAGGTGGGTTTGCTGAACTGCGGTGAACTCGTCGGGAGTTGTCTGGCGGTGACCAGGCTAGGCCACCACTAGCTGTGGCCCTGCCCGTTAGACCCAGATCTGGTTCTCGCGAGTAGGGCCCCCGCCGGCGGTGGCCCTACTCAGGTCGCAGTCAAACAACTGGCGGGTTCGGCGGGGTACGGCGAACCAGCTGGTAGGCTCCGGGCAGGCCGTCGATAGCTTCGTCGGCAACGGCATGGAGATTTCATGAGAGGTCGCGTGGGCAGAAAATTGATTTCTGTTTTTTTTGCGGTTGGAGGGGGAATTTGGTTTAATTGCTAATTGCAGACTAATTGTTTCTGAAATCCAATGGCTGAAATCAAATCATGGAGGATCGAACAGCTAGTATGGCTTTGCCAGTGCTTGTTGACTTTTATCGGGCTGCACCTGCATTCGAGCGGATTGCGTCCACATATGAGCGGATTGCGCCCAACTATGAGCGGGGTGTGCCCGCATATGAGCACTTATTTTTATTCAAAATATATACATTTCAGTACTTAAAATGACAAAAAAAATATGAATTAATATTCCCCTTTTTAAATTTTTAAAAAATATATAAATTTTTATATAAAAAATCAATTTCTCTCTCTCTCAATCTCTTCTCTCTGTATTTCTCTTTCTTAGTTGCATGGTTGAGATCAAAAATTTATCACATATTGGATGACGAAGATTAATTCTACAACTTCAAACTACTTTTTTAATGTAGTTAAAAATACAGAGAGGAGGGAGGGAGGGAGGGTGTAACGTCCCGATACGTGATAGGTCCCTTGTGCGTGTTTATGGTGTCAGGAGAGCTGGTGTAGGCTCAAGGGGGTGCATGTGATCAGGTGTGCACTTGCGGGAAATAAGAAAATAGGCTGAAAACTTGAGTCGAGCTTGACACGGGTAGGGACACGGGCGTGTCCCTACCCGTGTTCAGTGGCGCTGAGTGACTATGGTGCTGAGGGATTCTGAAATGGCTTTGAGTGGTGTGTCCCGAGAAGGACACGGGTAGGGACACGGGCGTGTCCCTACCCGTGTGCCATGGCTTTGAGTGTCATGACTTTGAGTGAAATGGCTTTGAGTGGTGTGTCCCGAGAAGGACACGGGTAGGGACACGGGTGTGTCCCTACCCGTGTGTCATGGCTTTGAGTGTCATGGCTTTGAGTGAAATGGCGTTGAGTGGTTCGTCCCGAGAAGGACACGGGTAGAGACACGGTCGTGTCTCTACTCGTGTGCGTCTAACCAAGAAGAGCCAATAAGTGTCCCGTGAAGGAAACGGGTAGGGACACGGGCGTGTCCCTACCCGTGTGCTTCAAGCCCAGCTCGACGAGTTTGCCCCGAGAACCACACGGGTGTTGACACGGGAAGTGTCATGGCCGTGTCACCTGGACACGGGTATCGACACGGGCGTGTCAGTACCCGTGTAGGAGCACGAAATGGCAATCAAGCCGTTTCGCCAGAGCAGGACATGGGTAAGGACACGGCTGTGTCCCTGCCCGTGTCGCTTCTGTATAAAAGAGAAAAGTGAAACCCTAGCATCCTCATTCTCTTCCCAAGCCCTATTTTCTGGAGAGAAATTCCTGGAGCAAGAGGAACTTCTGGAGCAAGCTTTGGAGGAGGAGAAATGCCACCGCCGTCAAGGAGAAAGTGATGTCGCGGTTGAGGATGACAAGATCCATGGTCGAGGAAGGTATTACCGCTGGAAATGAAGTGAGCTTCCTACCCCCTCCCTTGATGCTAGAATCTGTAGATATCTAGGTGAGATGTCGACTCAAGAGAGTCTAGACATGGGAGATGGAGATTTCTTTAGGAGGGGCCTTGCTAGAACATGTGTTCTAAAGATTAGTCATCTTCAACCTCCCCCTTCCTCAAATGATGGTGGGGGTGGCTCTGTGAAGAGGAATGACCTTGAGAGGGAAAATAAGGGTGGAGGAGTTTTTGGTGGCGATTTGGGAAAAATCGCTTGAGGAGGAAGATGAACGGATGCCGTTCATTCCGCTTCAAGATGCGTGCAAAATATGTGTTCTGCACGTAGCGACCTTCTTGTCCGTTTCCGGGCAAGAAATGTTTGAATCTGGGTTTTTGACTAAACACGAAAGTCGTAGCCACTGAGATTACCTTTCCAACGGGTGGTTACGCACCTTCGTGTGAAGTCTGTAGCCACGGGAATGTCTGATCGAATTAAGGGCTGTAAACTAAGCGCACATAATTTGTATTATGTACACTGCAGTCTTTGGAGCCGATTTCGTGTAGGTTAGAGCATGATATGGGTTACAGTCTGAACACGAAAGTTGTAGCCCATGGAAAGACCTTTCCATAGAAGGGTTACTCGCACTCTCCGAATTCCTGTAGCCACGGGAATCCTCGGTTGAATTTGCTGTCCAGATTTAATTCTGCACTTAAATTTCTGGGTGATTATGACATGAACTTGGATTCGGTGGAATTAATGTTGCAATCTAATGCGAGGTTCGGGTGAACTCTCTTATGATAACCACTGTAGTGAATATGAATATTTAAGCTTGTTAATTTGAATTCGTAATATGGGTGGTGATGCAAGCGTAAATTGAACGAAATGTCTTGACATAAATTGCTAGATCATTTATGCGCATTGTATATATTCTATGTGGAAATCTTTTGGGGTGACATCTAGATGAATAAACTATGGCCATATGTATGTTGAGTTGATAGAATGATGTCTAGTAGTCCAATATTTAAAGTGTCGTCTCCCTACGGGTAGCATTGTGGAAGGTTGTAAGTGCGGCGTTTGCCGTCACTAGTCGGAATGGGTTGAGATGAATAAAGTGGATGGTTGGGCTTGACCCTCGTGCTATCTCCGAGGTTCCTTCCATGCCACGGTGTTGTGGAATTGCATGTGGTGTGAGTCGACACGCGGTGTCGTAATCCCGGGTTAGGGATAATGTGGCAGGTCTACGGGCTCGCCTATCGTTCCACCGATGGGAGTTGACGGATAGACATAGGGCTGTTGGGCTTGCCCCTCGTGCTTTCTCCGAGGTCCCTTCCGTGCCAAGTGATTGGTTGGACTTGATCCTCGTGCTTTTCCGAGGATCCATCCATCACACATGGCCAGTTCGGGGCTAGGATCTTGGTGCACATCTACCCAAGTAAACCCGCTGGGCCGTAGTACGCATGGGCACCGCTGTTGTGTTCTTAGCGTTGAGGCATACGGAGGCCTAAGTGAAGTAGTGTGGATACCCACTTAGTAGTAGAAATACTCGTTCTACTGTCACCGTCTGGCCACGACGGTTGGCGCCTGAGAGGTTAGCTACCTGCTCGAAAATTGGGAACTACTAGTCTGTGTCGACATAGTAACTGCATGTGCGTGATCATGGGTGTGTCATTGCATTGCATACATAACATTGCAACTTATTACATACACAAGACCCTCATCGTATAAGTTTGTTTCGGAACTCCTATACGATGAGTAATTTATTGCTGAACGATCCTCAACTTATATGCTTATATGGGCATCCATATAAGTTGAGTTACTTTTGTTGTAACTCTATATTCATATGCTGTGATAGATGGTAGAATTGATAGAATTTCTTATTACTCGTGTTACCACTTGCTTGTTTATACTCCTGTTTATTATATATTTTGTACCTTGTCTATTTCTCCGCCCGGTGCCGAGGTGTCACCGGGGGAGCGGATGTGAAGCCATTTAGTCTTTATGACTAACGGTTGCTACGTCTTCCTTTTTAGGAGAAAACCCCGCAGGTGGAGCAGCAGGTGATGGAGCCGGTCAGCCAGGCCAGGACGACAGAGCCTGAAGGGACGGTGTCATCGTTACCGTCTGTTCCGGATGTGAGTAATGAGAGTTTTTGTTGTAGCCCTTCGGGGCAATTTTATTGTTATACTCTGATATTATAGAAGCATGTTTTAGCTTCTATTCTGTTGTACTTTTGGACTTATAACTTGTATGGATTTGATTTCTTATATATTCTTTTGGTTGGGTTGGCATATTGTTTTGATATTGGTTTTAGCCGGCAGAATAGGCGACTTGGGGTACAAACTAACCCATGTGTTGGTGCTACCCCAAGGCGGCTGTTCTGGGCATAAGACCCCTCTCGTGTCCGTGTTTTGTGTTCCGGGTGGGGGGTCTTACAAATGGTATCAGTTTGCCACGATCCTCACCTAAAGAAGTCATTCAACAATGGGTCACTCCCGTTCGACTCGTTCAGTTTGGGGACAAACTGACTTAGCGGAAGCAGTGGTGTGCCCATATGTAATTCACACTAAGTTTGTCCAACTCTGACCTTAATTAGCCAACCTGACCGTAAGTTTGCATTCTACGTATAGATTCCAGTGCATGTCGAGCCGCTGGGGGGCACTCCTGCCCCTCCCATACCCACTCAGTTCCAACAGTCCGAGTTGGGGCAGACGCTCACCGCAATCTTGGATGCTTTCAGGGCACAGTAGCCTTCGGTGCTACAATAGGCCCCGGGCTCTAACTGGCTAAGCGCCTTCCGGGCTCTCTCCCCTCCCACTTACCTTGGGACGGAGTCAGCCGTGCGCACGGAAGAATGGCTTGACACAGTACAAGAGTTATTGGCTGGTATCTGTTGTCCAGCCAACATGGCTGTGTCACTGGCGGTGTCCACCTTGGAGCTACATGCTAAGAGGTGGTGGAAGTCACTCATGGGATCCACCTTCCAAGGCCGAGTCTATACAGAGATAAGTTGGAGCGAATTCTCGGATGTTTTCTTGGAGCACTTCATTCCTTCATCCGCTCGAGATGAACTTGAGGAGAGGTTTCTTCTACTGAAACAAGGATCAAAGACGGTTACGGAATACCAGCGAGAGTTCCAACATCTCATAAGGTTCGCGGACTCATACGAGTTAGATGATAGAGGTTATGCTAAGCATTTCTACAAAGGGCTGCGAGATCCCCTAAGGCAGGCCCTTTTGTTTATAGCGGATGCTAGCTTGGTGGAGATCATCGATATGGAAAAAATATTAGGAGGCGGACCACTTGGGTAGTAGTAAGAGACCTGCAGAGGGCGTTATGGAAGAATGGCCCGAGTAATAGAAGAAGACAGGACTTTAGAAGAAGAAGAGGATATCAAGGAGATGGAGGGCGCGTCCACCGAAACTATAGGGTGGAGCATCCGGTTCCGCAACTGCCTGCATTGCCTCCACCGCCACCCCTCAGCAATTTCAGCAACTTGAGAGGCGTCCTGGGCAGGTGTGTTTTGAATGCAACAAACCGGGTCACATTCGACGTTTCTGGCCGCAATTGTTTGGGAACGCCCCTCCCGCTCTCCCTCTGGCGGCCCTCGAGGGCGGGGTTACATGTGTGGTCGAGGACGAGGACCGCGAGGAGGTAATCCCGGCCCTGCCTGGGATCAAGTGTACGCACTAGACATGGCGCAAGAACGGAATCCTCGGAATGTTATTGCAGGTACGTGCAGTAACCTTTCATGTTTTCAATATTAAACTTAAGTTGCTTACGACATTCTAGTCTAGCAATACGTTTTGATTATTGGCACTTAGGCACCGTGATGATTGGCGGAAAGACGACTTATGCGCTGTTTGATACCGGTGCCTCACACTCCTTTGTGTCCGAGGAATTTCATTAAGGACATGGGGGTGTGCAGTACTTTGCTGGAATAGTTCCCGACTAGTGCGCCTTCCGGACGGTTCGGATATGGTTGCAACCACTAAGTGCGGACTTGAGGTACTTATTGAGGGAAGGGCTTTCGATATGCCTGCCACTGTCTTGAAAATGCCAGAGTTCGACATCATTCTGGGCATGGCATGGTTGGACTGGCACTTTGCAAGGATCGACTGCGCGGAGAAGCGGATCTATTTGAGACATGGAGACTCCGATGTCATCTTCCAAGGTATTAACTTCGCACCTCGTCTGACGTTATCTTCCGTCCAAGTTGTAAAAGCTCACATGAAGGGGACGAAGTCTTTATAATTTGGTTCGAGTTGAAGGAGATAACATTAGATGTAAAAGACGTACGGGTAGTGCGGAACTTTCCCGAGGTATTTCCTGAGAAGCTACCAGGATTACCCCCGCATAGAGAGGTTGACTTCCAAATTAATCTGGTACCGGGTGCCAAGCCTGTATCCAAGGCCCCTTACCGAATGGCCCCAAAAGAACTCGCGAAGTTTAGAGTTCAACTACAAGAATTGGTGGAGTCCGAATTTGTTCGCCCCAGTTCGTCACCGTGGGGAGCCCCTGTATTGTTCGTGAAGAAGAAGGACGGAACCCTGCATCTGTGCATAGATTATCGGGAAATCAATCGGTTGACGGTGCGGAACACTTACCCGCTACCTCGGATCGACGAGTTGTTCGATCAACTAATGGGAGCGTATTGGTTTCCTAAGCTGGACTTGCGCTCAGGGTATTACCAATTGAGAATACAAGAAGGAGACATCCAGAAAACAGCCTTCAGTTCAAGATATGGGTTGTACGAGTTCACTGTGATGCCGTTTGGGCACACAAATGCCCCTTCGGCCTTCATGAGCCTGATGAACAAGGTGTTCGAGCCCTATTTGGACATCTTTGTCATTGTCTTCATCGACGACATCCTAGTCTACTCAAGGACGGAGGAGGAGCATGGCGAGCACCTGACCTTGGTGTTGGAGAAATTGAAGGAGCACGCCTTGTACGCCAAATTTAGCAAATGCGAATTCTGGCTTAAGGAGGTTGCCTTCTTGGGTCATGTGATCAGTGGGGCTGGGCTAGCTGTGGATCCGGCCAAAGTGCGTGCCGTAAAGGAGTGGTCGCCTTTGAAGTCAGCGGCCGACGTGCAAAGCTTCCTTGGGTTTGCCGGATACTACCGCAAGTTCGTAAAAGGATTCTCCAAGATTGCCCTCCCGCTTACTTCTTTGACAAAGAAAGGAGTGCCATTTGAGTGGACACCTCAATGTGAAGCGGCGTTCCAAGAATTGAAGGATAGCCTTACCTCCGCCCCTATCCTCATCCTTTCGTCTGGGAAGGAAGGATTCCAAGTTTACACGGACGCGTCATATCAAGGGATGGGTGTGGTATTGATGCAGCGCGGGCACATGATTGCTTATGCTTCAAGACAATTGAAGAAGCACGAAATCAATTACCCGATTCATGATTTGGAGCTAGGAGCAGTGGTGTTCGCCTTGAAGGTTTGGAGGCATTATCTATATGGCGTCCACTGCGAGATTTTCTCAGACCATAAGAACTTGAAGTACGTTCATACTCAAAAGAAGTTGAACTTAAGACAACGGCGGTGGTTAGAGTTCCTATGCGACTATGAGTTCACCTTGAACTACCACCCCGGAAAAGCAAACTCAGTAGCCAATGCGTTGAGTAGAAAAATACAAGGCTCGAGCCCTGAGTCTCGGTTGATGAGTATGGAGCTGGCTCGGATGATTGAGGAGTTGGAGATTACTTTGATATTTACGGTCCCTTCGACGGAATATACGGAGTACTTGGCCAGCATGAGCATTGTTTGTGACATCCGGGACCGGATTCGAGTGGAGCAAGGAGTGGAAGCTGCTCTGGCCACGGCAATCAAGTCAATCGAACAGGACTACCGACGAATACACCCTAAAAGACGGCCTCGTTTATTTTTGCGGCCTGCTCTACATTCCCAAGGGCGGTAAAATCCGGGAGGATATCTTGAGAGAGGCACATTGCTCTCAGTATTCAGTGCACCCGGGAATTGCAAAGATGTACGCCGGCCTACGGAAGACTATGTGTTGGCCGGGAATGAAGAAGGATGTCTGATACTTTGTTACACATTGTGAAGCCTGTCAAAGAGTGAAGGCGGAGTGCAGGAGTCCCGGTGGCCTGTTGCAGTCGTTGCCCATCCCCGAATGGAAGTTCGAGAATATTTCCATGGACTTCGTACATGGATTACCTCGCTCCCGCTCGGGGAATGATTCAGTGTGGGTGATTGTCGATCGACTGACCAAAGTAGCCCAGTTTATCCCTATGAAGAAGGAGGCTTATGTGGATGTCTTTGTACGCCTCTTTGTGGAGCAGTTTGTACGGTATCATGGCATGCCTAAGATGATAGTCTCGGGTCGTGATGTTCGCTTTACCTCCAAGGAGTGGAAGGCGGTACAGGCATATTTGGGCTCGCGCCTTACCTTCAGCACCGCGTTTCACCCTCAGACGGACGGGCAGTCTGAGCGGACCATCCGGACCTTGGAGGATCTGTTGAGATTATGTGTGTTGTATAGGGGAGAGTCGTGGGAAAGGCTCTTGCCATTGGTGGAATTCTCCTACAACAACAGCCATCAAGCGAGCATCGGCATGGCGCCCTATGAGGCCCTTTATGGAAGAAGGTGTAGAACCCCCTTGTCTTGGGTGCAGGATGAAGACCCGAAGACTTTGGGAGTTGAATATATAGACGACACTGATGCGATGGTTAGACTGATACAGGATCATATGTTGGATGCTCAAAGTCGGCAGGCGAAGTATTATAACGCAAGGCACCGTATGGTGGAGTTTCAAGTTAGTGATAAGGTGTTTCTGAAAATCCGGTCGATGCATGGAGTGTCACGGGTGCGTGGAGTAAAGAAGCTCAGCCTAAGGTATGTTGGGCCCTATGTCATTTTGGAAAGGATTGGCCCTTTGGCCTATCGGTTGGAGTTACCGCCGGAGCTGGAGAATCTCCATGACCTGTTCCATGTGTCGTCGCTTCGAAGGCGCTGTTGCGGCCCGATCGATACATCCCCACAACTGATGGTGCGGTGGCGTCTGATAGATCTGTGCGACTGGAGCCGGTGCGGATCGTAGACAACGAGATAAGAACCTTGCGCCGCAAAAGTGTTCCCTTGGTGAAGGTGCTATGGTCTAATCATAGGAAGGAGGAATTCACATGGGAGCCAATGGATTTGATGCAAAGACGCTATCCGGAGTTGTTTACTTCAGGTAACTTTATTTAAAAGCATATTCTATTTTCTGTATGCTGCATTCCCCATAGCCTTAGCCTGATTTCGAGGACAAAATCTTTTATTTTGTTTATAGGATTTATAACGTCCCGATTCGCGCTAGGCCCTTGTGTGTGTTTATGGTGTCGGGAGAGCTGGTGTAGGCTCAAGGGCGTGCATGTGATCAGGTGCGAACTTGCGGGGAAATAAGAAAATAGGCTGAAAACTTGAGTTGAGCTTGACACAGGTAGGGACACGGGCGTGTCCCTACCCGTGTGCCATGGCTTTGAGTGCCATGGATTTGAGTGAAATGGCTTTGAGTTGTGTGTCCCGAGAAGGATACAGGTAGGTACACGGGCGTGCCCCTACTCGTATGTCATGGCTTTGACTGCCATGGCTTTGAGTGAAATGGCGTTGAGTGGTTCGTCCTGAGAAGGACACGGGTAGAGACATGGCCGTGTCTCTACCCGTGTGCGTCTAACCAAGAAGAGCCAATAAGTGTCCCGTGAAGGACATGGGTAGGGACACTGCCGTGTCCCTACCCGTGTGCTTCAAGCCCAGCTCGACGTGTTTTGCCCCGAGAACCACATGGGTGTTGACACGAGAAGTGTCATGACCGTGTCACCAGGACACGGGTATCGACGCGGGCGTGTCAGTACCCGTGTAGGAGCACAAAACAGCAATTAAGCCATTTCGCCAAAGCAGGACACGGGTAAGGACACGGCCGTGTCCCTACCCGTGTCGCTTCTGTATAAAAGAGAAAAGTGAAACCCTAGCATCCTCATTCTCTTCCCAAGCCCGATTTTCTGGAGAGAAATTCCTAGATCAAGAGGAACTTATGGAGCAAGCTTTGGAGGAGGAGAAACGCCAACGCCGACAAGGAGAAAGTGATGCTGCGGTTGAGGATGACAAGATCCATGGTCGAGGATGGTGTTACCGCTGAAAATGAAGTGAGCTTCCTACCCCCTCCCTTGGTGCTAGATCTATAGATATCTAGGTGAGATGTCGACTCAAGAGAGTCTAGACATGGGAGATGGAGATTTCTTTAGGAGGGGTCTTGCTAGAACATGTGTTCTAAAGATTAGTCATCTTCAACCTCCCCCTTCCTCAAATGATGGTGGGGGTGGCTCCGTGAAGAGGAATGTCCTTGAGAGGGAGAATAAGGGTGGAGGAGTTTTTGGTGGCGATTTGGGAAAAATTGCTTGAGTAGGAAGATGAACGGATGCCGTTCATTCCACTTCAAGATGCGTGCAGAATCTGTGTTCTGCACGCAGCGACCTTATTGTCCGTTTCCGGGCAAGAAATGGTCGAATCTGGGTTTTCGACTAAGCACAAAAGTCGTAGCCACTGAGATTACCTTTCCAACGGGTGGTTACGCGCCTTCGGGTGAAGTCTGTAGCCACGGGAATGTCTGATCGAATTAAGGGTTGTAAACAAAGCGCACAGAATTTGTATTCTGTACGCTGCATTCTTTGGAGCGGATTTCGTGTAGGTTAGAGCCTGATCTGGGTTGCAGGCTGAACACGAAAGTTGTAGCCCATGGAAAGAACTTTCCATAGAGGGGTTACTCGCACTCTCCGGATTCCTGTAGCCACGGGAATCCTCGGTTCAAGTTGCTGTCCAGATTTAATTCTGCACTTAAATTTCTGAGTGATTATGACATGAACTTGGATTCGGTGGAATTAATGTTGCAATCTAATGTGAGGTTCGGGTGAACACTCTTATGATAACCATCGTAGTGATATGAATATTGAATCTTGTTAATTTGAATTCGTAATATGGGTGGTGATGCAAGCGTAAATTGAACGAAATGTCTTGACATAAATTACTAGATCATTTATGCGCATTGTATATACTCTATGTGGAAATCTTTTTGGGTGACATGTAGATGAATAAGCTATGGTCATATGTATATTGAGTTGATAGAATGATGTCTAGTATTCCAATGCTTAGAGTGTCGTCTCCCTACGGGTAGCATTATGGAAGGTTGTAAGTACGGCGTTGGCTGTCACTAGTCGGAATGGGTTGAGATGAATAAAGTGGATGGTTGGGCTTGACCCTCGTGCTTTCTCCGAGGTTCCTTCCATGCCACGGTGTTGTGGAATTGCATGTGGTGTGAGTGGACACGCGGTGTCGTAATCCCGGGTTAGGGATAATGTGGCAGGTCTACGGGCTCGCCTATCGTTCCACCGATGGGAGTTGACGGATAGACCTAGGGCTGTTGGGCTTGCCCCTCGTGCTTTCTCCGAGGTCCCTTCCGTGCCAAGTGATTGGTTGGAATTGATCATCGTGCTTTTCCGAGGATCCATCCATCACACATGGCCAGTTCGGGGCTAGGATCTTGGTGCACATCTACCTAAGTAAACCCGCTGGGCCGTAGTACGTATGGGCACCGCTGTTGTGTTCTTAGCGTTGAGGCATACGGAGGCCTAAGTGAAGTAGTGTGGATACCCACTTAGTAGTAGAAATACTCGTTCTACTGTCACCGTCTGGCCACGACGGTTGGCGCCTGAGAGGTTAGCTACCTGCTCGAAAATTGGGAACTACTAGTCTTTGTCGACATAGTAACTGCATGTGCGTGATCATGGGTGTGTCATTGCATTGCATACATAACATTGCAACTTATTACATACACAAGACGCTCATCGTATAAGTTTGTTTCGGAACTCCTATACGATGAGTAATTTATTGCTGAACGATCCTCAACTTATATGCTTGTATGGGCATCCATATAAGTTGAGTTACTTTTGTTGTAACTCTATATTCATATGCTGTGATAGATGGTAGAATTGATAGAATTTCTTATTACTCGTGTTACCACTTGCTTGTTTATACTCCTGTTTATTATATATTTTGTACCTTGTCTATTTCTCCGCCCGGTGCCGAGGTGTCGCCGGGGGAGCGGATGTGAAGCCATTTAGTCTTTATGACTAACGGTTGCTACGTCTTCCTTTTTAGGAGAAAACCCCGCAGGTGGAGCAGCAGGTGATGGAGCCGGTCATCCAGGCCAGGACAACAGAGCCTGAAGGGACGGTGTCATCGTTACCATCTATTCCAGATGTGAGTGATGAGAGTTTTTGTTGTAGCCCTTCGGGGCAATTTTATTGTTATACTCTGATATTATAGAAGCATGTTTTAGCTTCTATTCTGTTGTACTTTTGGACTTATAACTTGTATGGATTTGATTTCTTATATATTCTTTTGGTTGGGTTGGCATGTTGTTTTGATATTGGTTTTAGCCGGCAGAATAGGCGACTTGGGGTACAAACTAACCCATGTGTTGGTGCTACCCCAAGGCGGCTGTTCTGGGCATAAGACCCCTCTCGTGCCGTGTTTTGTGTTCCGGGTGGGGGGTCTTACAAATGGTATCAGTTTGCCACGATCCTCACCTAAAGAAGTCATTCAACAATGGGTCACTCCTGTTCGACTCGTCAGTTTGGGGACAAACTGACTTAGCGGAAGCAGTGGTGTGCCCATATGTAATTCACACTAATTTTGTCCAACTCTGACCTTAATTAGCCAACCTGACCGTAATTTTGCATTCTACGTATAGATTCCAGTGCATGTCGAGCCGCTGGGGGGGGGCACTCCTGCCCCTCCCATACCCACTCAGTTCCAACAGTCCGAGTTGGGGCAGACGCTCACCACAATCTTGGATGCTTTCAGGGCACAGTAGCCTTCGGTGCTACAATAGGCCCCGGGCTCTAACTGGCTAAGCGCCTTCCGGGCTCTCTCCCCTCCCACTTACCTTGGGATGGAGTCAGCCGTGCGCACGGAAGAATGGCTTGACACAGTACAAGAGTTATTGGCTGGTATCCGTTGTCCAGCCAACATGGATGTGTCACTGGCGGTGTCCACCTTGGAGCTACATGCTAAGAGGTGGTGGAAGTCACTCATGGGATCCACCTTCCAAGGCCGAGTCTATACAGAGATAAGTTGGAGCGAATTCTCGGATGTTTTCTTGGATCACTTCTTTCCTTCATCCGCTCGAGATGAACTTGAGGAGAGGTTTCTTCTACTAAAACAAGGATCAAAGACGGTTACGGAATACCAGTGAGAGTTCCAACATCTCATAAGGTTCGCGGACTCATACGAGTTAGATGATAGAGGTTATGCTAAGCATTTCTACAAAGGGCTGTGAGATCCCATAAGGCAGGCCCTTTTGTTTATAGCGGATGCTAGCTTGGTGGAGATCATCGATATGGAAAAAATATTGGAGGCGGACCACTTGGGTAGTAGTAAGAGACCTGCAGAGGGCGTTATGGAAGATGGCCCGAGCAATAGAAGAAGACAGGACTTTAGAAGAAGAAGAGGATATCAAGGAGATGGAGGGCGCGTCCACCGAAACTATAGGGTGGAGCATCCGGTTCCGCAACTGCCTGCATTGCCTCCACCGCCACCCCTCAGCAATTTCAGCAACTTGAGAGGCGTCCTGGGCAGGTGTGTTTTGAATGCAACAAACCGGGTCACATTCGACGTTTCTGCCCGAAATTGTTTGGGAACGCCCCTCCCGCTCTCCCTCCGGCGGCCCCTCGAGGGCGGGGTTACATGCGTGGTCGAGGACGAGGAGCGCGAGGAGGTAATCCCTGCCCTGCCTGGGATCAATTGTACGCGCTAGACATGGCGCAAGAACGGAATCCTCAGAATGTTATTGCAGGTACGTGCAGTAACCTTTCATGTTTTCAATATTAAACTTAAGTTGCTTACGACATTCTAGTCTAGCAATACGTTTTGATTATTGGCACTTAGGCACCGTGATGATTGGCGGAAAGACGACTTATGCGATGTTTGATACCGGTGCCTCACACTCCTTTGTGTCTGAGGATTTCATTAAGGACATGGGGGGTGTGCAGTACTTTGCTGGAATAGCCCGACTAGTGCGCCTTCCGGACGGTTCGGATATGGTTGCAACCACTAAGTGCGAACTTGAGGTACTTATTGAGGGAAGGGCTTTCGATACGCCTGCCACTGTCTTGAAAATGCCAGAGTTCGACATCATTCTGGGCATGGCATGGTTGGACTGGCACTTTGCAAGGATCGACTGCGCGGAGAAGCGGATCTATTTGAGACATGGAGACTCCGATGTCATCTTCCAAGGTATTAACTTCGCACCTCGTCTGACGTTATCTTCCGTCCAAGTTGTAAAAGCTCACATGAAGGGGGACGAAGTCTTTATAATTTGGTTCGAGTTGAAGGAGATAACATTAGATGTAAAAGACGTACGGGTAGTACGGGACTTTCCCGAGATATTTCCTGAGAGGCTACCAGGATTACCCCCGCATAGAGAGGTTGAATTCCAAATTAATCTGGTACCGGGTGCCAAGCCTGTATCCAAGGCCCCTTACCGAATGGCCCCAAAAGAACTCGCGGAGTTTAGAGTTCAACTACAAGAATTGGTGGAGTCCGAATTTGTTCGCCCCAGTTCGTCACCATGGGGAGCCCCTGTATTGTTCGTGAAGAAGAAGGACGGAACCCTGCGTCTGTGCATAGATTATCGGGAAATCAATCGGTTGACGGTGCAGAACAGTTACCCGCTACCTCGGATCGACGAGTTGTTCGATCAACTAGTGGGAGCGTATTGGTTTCCTAAGCTGGACTTGCGCTCAGGGTATTACCAATTGAGAATACAAGAAGGAGACATCCAGAAAACAGCCTTCAGTTCAAGATATGGGTTGTACGAGTTCACTGTGATGCCGTTTGGGCACACATATGCCCCTTCGACCTTCATGAGCCTGATGAACAAGGTGTTCGAGCCCTATTTGGACATCTTTGTCATTGTCTTCATCGACGACATCCTAGTCTACTCAAGGACGGAGGAGGAGCATGGGCCGCATGGCGAGCACCTGACCTTGGTGTTGGAGAAATTGAAGGAGCACGCCTTGTACGCCAAATTAAGCAAATGCGAATTCTGGCTTAAGGAGGTTGCCTTCTTGGGTCATGTGATCAGTGGGGCTGGGCTAGCTGTGGATCCGGCCAAAGTGCGTGCCGTAAAGGAGTGGTCGCCTTTGAAGTCAGCGGCCGACGTGCAAAGCTTCCTTGGGCTTGCCGGATACTACCGCAAGTTCGTAAAAGGATTCTCCAAGATTGCCCTCCTGCTTACTTCTTTGACAAAGAAAGGAGTGCCATTTGAGTGGACACCTCAATGTGAAGCGGCGTTCCAAGAATTGAAGGATAGCCTTACCTCCTCCCCTATCGTCGTCCTTTCGTCTGGGAAGGAAGGATTCCAAGTTTACACGGACGCGTCATATCAAGAGATGGGTGTGGTATTGATGCAGCGCGGGCACGTGATTGCTTATGCTTCAAGACAATTGAAGAAGCACGAAATCAATTACCCGGTTCATGATTTGGAGCTAGGAGCAGTGGTGTTCGCCTTGAAGGTTTGGAGGCATTATCTATATGGCGTCCACTGCGAGATTTTCTCAGACCATAAGAACTTGAAGTACGTTCATACTCAACAGAAGTTGAACTTAAGACAACGGCGGTGGTTAGAGTTCCTATGCGACTATGAGTTCACCTTGAACTACCACCCCGGAAAAGCAAACTCAGTAGCCGATGCGTTGAGTAGAAAAATACAAGGCTCGAGCCCTGAGTCTCGGTTGATGAGTATGGAGCTGGCTCGGATGATTGAGGAGTTGGAGATTACTTTGATATTTACGGTCCCTTCGACGGAATATACGGAGTACTTGGCCAGCATGAGCATAGTTTGTGACATCCGGGACCTGATTCGTGTGGAGCAAGGAGTGGAAGCGGCTCTGGCCCCGGCAATCAAGTCAATCGAAGACGGGACTACCGACGAATACACCCTAAAAGACGGCCTCGTTTATTTTTGCGGCCTGCTCTACATTCCCAAGGGCGGTAAAATCCGGGAGGATATCTTGAGAGAGGCACATTGCTCTCAGTATTCAGTGCACCCGGGAATTGCAAAGATGTACGCCGGCCTACGGAAGACTATGTGTTGGCCGGGAATGAAGAAGGATGTCTGATACTTTGTTACACATTGTGAAGCCTGTCAAAGAGTGAAGGCGGAGTGCAGGAGTCCCGGTGGCCTGTTGCAGTCGTTGCCCATCCCCGAATGGAAGTTCGAGAATATTTCCATGGACTTCGTACATGGATTACCTCGCTCCCGCTCGGGGAATGATTCAGTGTGGGTGATTGTCGATCGACTGACCAAAGTAGCCCAGTTTATCCCTATGAAGAAGGAGGCTTATGTGGATGTCTTAGTATGCCTCTTTGTGGAGCAGTTTGTACGGTATCATGGCATGCCTAAGATGATAGTCTCGGGTCGTGATGTTCGCTTTACCTCCAAGGAGTGGAAGGCGGTACAGGCATATTTGGGCTCGCGCCTTACCTTCAGCACCGCGTTTCACCCTCAGACGGACGGGCAGTCTGAGCGGACCAACCGGACCTTGGAGGATCTGTTGAGATTATGTGTGTTGTATAGGGGAGAGTCGTGGGAAAGGCTCTTGCCATTGGTGGAATTCTCCTACAACAACAGCCATCAAGCGAGCATCGGCATGGCGCCCTATGAGGCCCTTTATGGAAGAAGGTGTAGAACCCCCTTGTCTTGGGTGCAGGATGAAGACCCGAAGACTTTGGGAGTTGAATATATAGACGACACTGATGCGATGGTTAGACTGATACAGGATCATATGTTGGATGCTCAAAGTCGGCAGGCGAAGTATTATAACGCAAGGCACCGTATGGTGGAGTTTCAAGTTGGTGATAAGGTGTTTCTGAAAATCCGGTCGATGCATGGAGTGTCACGGGTGCGTGGAGTAAAGAAGCTCAGCCTAAGGTATGTTGGGCCTATGTCATTTTGGAAAGGATTGGCCCTTTGGCCTATCGGTTGGAGTTACCGCCGGAGCTAGAGAATCTCCATGACCTGTTCCATGTGTCGTCGCTTCGAAGGCGCTGTTGCGGCCCGATCGATACATCCCCACAACTGATGGTGCGGTGGCGTCTGATAGATCTGTGCGACTGGAGCCGGTGCGGATCGTAGACAACGAGATAAGAACCTTGCGCCGCAAAAGTGTTCCCTTGGTGAAGGTGCTATGGTCTAATCATAGGAAGGAGGAATTCACATGGGAGCCAATGGATTTGATGCAAAGACGCTATCCGGAGTTGTTTACTTCAGGTAACTTTATTTAAAAGCATATTCTATTTTCTGTATGCTGCATTCCCCATAGCCTTAGCCTGATTTCGAGGACGAAATCTTTTATTTTGTTTATAGGATTTGTAACGTCCCGATTCGCGCTAGGCCCTTGTGTGTGTTTATGGTGTCGGGAGAGCTGGTGTAGGCTCAAGGGGGTGCATGTGATCAGGTGCGAACTTGCGGGGAAATAAGAAAATAGGCTGAAAACTTGAGTTGAGCTTGACACAGGTAGGGACACGGGCGTGTCCCTACCCGTGTGCCATAGCTTTGAGTGCCATGGATTTGAGTGAAATGGCTTTGAGTTGTGTGTCCCGAGAAGGATACGGGTAGGTACACGGGCGTGTCCCTACTCGTATGTCATGGCTTTGACTGCCATGGCTTTGAGTGAAATGGCGTTGAGTGGTTCGTCCTGAGAAGGACACGGGTAGAGACACGGCCGTGTCTCTACCCGTGTGCGTCTAACCAAGAAGAGCCAATAAGTGTCCCGTGAAGGACATGGGTAGGGACACGGCCGTGTCCCTACCCGTGTGCTTCAAGCCCAGCTCGACGTGTTTTGCCCCGAGAACCACACGGGTGTTGACACGGGAAGTGTCACGGCCGTGTCACCTGGACACGGGTATCGACACGGGCGTGTCAGTACCCGTGTAGGAGCACAAAACAGCAATTAAGCCATTTCGCCAAAGCAGGACACGGGTAAGGACACGGCCGTGTCCCTACCCGTGTCGCTTCTGTATAAAAGAGAAAAGTGAAACCCTAGCATCCTCATTCTCTTCCCAAGACCGATTTTCTGGAGAGAAATTTCTAGATCAAGAGGAACTTATGGAGCAAGCTTTGGAGGAGGAGAAACGCCAACGCCGTCAAGGAGAAAGTGATGCTGCGGTTGAGGATGACAAGATCCATGGTCGAGGATGGTGTTACCGCTGAAAATGAAGTGAGCTTCCTACCCCCTCCCTTGGTGCTAGATCTGTAGATATCTAGGTGAGATGTCGACTCAAGAGAGTCTAGACATGGGAGATGGAGATTTCTTTAGGAGGGGTCTTGCTAGAACATGTGTTCTAAAGATTAGTCATCTTCAACCTCCCCCTTCCTCAAATGATGGTGGGGGTGGCTCCGTGAAGAGGAATGTCCTTGAGAGGGAGAATAAGGGTGGAGGAGTTTTTGGTGGCGATTTGGGAAAAATTGCTTGAGTAGGAAGATGAACGGATGCCGTTCATTCCACTTCAAGATGCGTGCAGAATCTGTGTTCTGCACGCAGCGACCTTATTGTCCGTTTCCGGGCAAGAAATGGTCGAATCTGGGTTTTCGACTAAGCACAAAAGTCGTAGCCACTGAGATTACCTTTCCAACGGGTGGTTACGCGCCTTCGGGTGAAGTCTGTAGCCACGGGAATGTCTGATCGAATTAAGGGTTGTAAACAAAGCGCACAGAATTTGTATTCTGTACGCTGCATTCTTTGGAGCGGATTTCGTGTAGGTTAGAGCCTGATCTGGGTTGCAGGCTGAACACGAAAGTTGTAGCCCATGGAAAGAACTTTCCATAGAGGGTTACTCGCACTCTCCGGATTCCTGTAGCCACGGGAATCCTCGGTTCAAGTTGCTGTCCAGATTTAATTCTGCACTTAAATTTCTGTGTGATTATGACATGAACTTGGATTCGGTGGAATTAATGTTGCAATCTAATGTGAGGTTCGGGTGAACTCTCTTATGATAACCATCGTAGTGATATGAATATTGAATCTTGTTAATTTGAATTCGTAATATGGGTGGTGATGCAAGCGTAAATTGAACTAAATGTCTTGACATAAATTACTAGATCATTTATGCGCATTGTATATACTCTATGTGGAAATCTTTTTGGGTGACATGTAGATGAATAAGCTATGGTCATATGTATATTGAGTTGATAGAATGATGTCTAGTATTCCAATGCTTAGAGTGTCGTCTCCCTACGGGTAGCATTATAAAAGGTTGTAAGTGCGGCCTTGGCCGTCACTAGTCGGAATGGGTTGAGATGAATAAAGTGGATGGTTGGGCTTGACCCTCGTGCTTTATCCGAGGTTCCTTCCATGCCACGGTGTTGTGGAATTGCATGTGGTGTGAGTCGACACGTGGTGTCGTAATCCCGGGTTAGGGATAGTGTGGCAGGCCTACGGGCTCGCCTATCGTTCCACCGATGGGAGTTGACGGATAGACCTAGGGCGGTTGGGCTTGCCCCTCGTGCTTTCTCCGACGTCCCTTCCATGCCAAGTGATTGGTTGGACTTGATCCTCATGCTTTTCCGAGGATCCATCCGTCACACATGGCCAATTCGGGGCTAGGATCTTGGTGCACATCTACCCAAGTGAACCCGCTGGGCCGTAGTACGCATGGGCTCCACTGTTGTGTTCTTAGCGTTGAGGCGTACAGAGGCCTAAGTGAAGTAGTGTGGATACCCACTTAGTAGTAGAAATGCCCGTTCTACTGTCACCGTCTGGCCACGACGGTTGGCGCCTGAGAGGTTAGCTACCTACTCGAAAAGTGGGAACTACTAGTCTGTGTCGACATAGCAACTGCATGTGCGTGATCATGGGTGTGTCATTGCATTGCATACATAACATTGCAACTCATTACATACACAAGACCCTCATCGTATAGGTTTGTATGGACACACCCATACGATGAGTTACTTATTGCTGAACGATCCTCAACTTATATGCTTGTATGAGCATCCATATAAGTTGAGTTACTTTTGATGTAATTCTATATTCATATGCTGTGATAAATGGTAGAATTAATAGAATTTCTTATTATTCGTGTTACCACTTGCTTGTTTACACTCCTGTTTATTGTATATATTGTACTTTGTCTATTTCTCTGCCCGGTGTCGAGGAGTCGCCGGGGGAGCGGATGTGAAGCAACTTAGTCTTTATGACTAACGGTTGTTACATCTTCCTTTTTAGGAGGAAACCTCGCAGGTGGAGCAGCAGGTGATGGAGCCGGTCAGCCAGGCCAGGACGACAGGGCCTGAAAGGACGGTGCCATCATTACCGTCTGTTATGGATGTGAGTGATGAGAGTTTTTATTGTATCCCTTCGGGGCAATTTTATTGTTATACTCTGATATTATAGAAGCATGTTTTAGCTTCTATTCTGTTGTACTTTTGGACTTATAACTTGTGTAGATTTGACTTCTTATATATTCTTTTGGTTGGGTTGGCATGTTGTTTTGATATTGGTTTTAGCCGGCAGAATATGCGACTTGGGGTACAGACTAACCCATGTGTTGGTGCTACCCCAAGGCGGCTGTTCTGGGCATAAGAGCACTCTCATGCCGTGTTTTGTGTTCCGGGAGGGGGTTCTTACAGAGGGAGTGAGGGAGAGCGCGAGCAAGAGAGCGAGAGCGAGAGCAATAGAGAGAGAGAGAGAAGAATGCATCCACTAAAGATGTACCTCGAGTGGTTGAGTACTCGAGTGGTTGAGCAATTTATTTCGAGTGATAGAAGAATAGATCTCGAGATGATTCCAACACTACTCGAGTAACAAACCCCTGTACTCGAGTAGTTTGTTTAGTACTCGAGTAATCCAGGTTCAGTACTCGAGTGATCATCATTTACTCCAGAATCTTCTCTAAGTCCAAGCTCTCGAGAAGTCTGTTTCCACCTCTCAAGATGTACCTCTAGCACTCGAGTGATCCCTTATCCACTCGAGTGATTTCATACTTTATCCAGTATTTCCAGAAATACCTCTTCTCAAGTAGTCAGAGCTATCCACTTGAGAGCCAGTTAAAGCACTCGAGTAGTATAATCCTTACTCGAGAAATGCTGACTTCATTTCTGAATTTTCCTTAAGTCTCTGTCAGATCGAATTTTTGAATTCTTTGATATGACTAGTCCACGTGGTCATCATTAATGATAATTATAATTGTTAGGGAGATCTTATAAAAGGTCCTGTAATTTCTATTATTTCTAAGTTTCTGGATCGACCGACATCTTCCGTCTTCTACAGAAGCTGTCGTTCTTCTTTAAGATCGTCAAGGCTACTTTTGATCTAGGTCGACTTGTAGATCAAGAGATTCTTCATTCTTCATCTACTCCTTGATCGTCTGAGTCTAAGTTTCTCAAAACAGATCTAGCCGAGAGTCTTCTTCTACAAATTCTGATAAAGCCGCAAAGTTCAAGAAAGAAAACCTAGAGAGAGATTTTTAGATCTGAGAAGGAATTATTGTTTGTATTTTCAGATTTCTTTTTAATCTTGTAAGAGATTATTCTCCGAGTGTAGGAGCTTTGCTCTCCGAGTTATAGGAAGTTTTCATCTTCCGAGTGTAGATCCCTTTTTAGATCGAGTTGTAGGAACGTTGTTCTGAGTGGTAGGATTATTTTCAATCCAAGATTAGTGGAGTAGCCAAGTCTAGCGTATTGCTAGATCGGTGAGTGGAAAGTGGACGTACCCAAGATTGAGGAACCACTATAATTCTTGGTGTCCTCTGTGAATGCTTGATTGTTTCTTGTGCATTAGATCGCTAAAGTTTTTATTCCGTAAAAAGACGTACAACTCACTTATTCACCCCTCTCTAGGTGATTTAGGTAGACAACTTGAACTCTATTTCAGGCTCCTGGGAGGTGTTGAGTTTCCTCCCCCTCCAGTTGAGCTGGGCTCTTGGGAGGTGTTGAGTTTCCTCTTCCTCCAGTTGAGTCGGGCTCCCGAGAGGTGTTGAGTTTCATCCACCTCCAGTTGAGTCGGGCACCTGAGAGGTGTTGAGTTTCCTCCACCTCTAGTTGAGCCAGGCTCCTAAGAGGTATCGAGTTTCCTCGACCTCCAGTTGAGCCGGGCTCCTAGGAGATTTTGAGTTTCCTCCACCACTAGTTGTGCCGAGCTTCTGGGAGGTATCGAGTTTCCTCCACCTCCTGTTTAGTCGGGCTCCTGGGAGGTATTGAGTTTCCTCCACCTCCAGTTGAGTCAGACACCTGGGAGGTGTCGAGTTTTCTCTACCTCCAAATAGGCATGGATTTTGTAAGGTGTCGAGCTTTTGAGTGACTTTTTGTGTAGTGCCCATCTCTCCAAACCACAGTCTTACATTATTTTTCTATCCTTATGTTGAGATCAAAAAAAAATCAGGGATTGTATATAACCCGTAATTCGTCAAGATCAAATGCGATCAATGATGGCCTAGAGGATCTCACCCACCTTGGACGAGTGCAGAAGAAGTCACCTCCCTGGGGAGAGATCCAGGCTCCCTAGGGCGAGTGCAACCCTAAAGGGCAAGATCCTAGCTCCTTAGGTTGAGTGCAGCCTCCCGGGGGCGAGATCCAGGCTCCATAGAGTGAGTTTCAGGCTCCCTAGTGCGAGTGCAGTCGCCTAGGGGCGAGTTCCAGGCACCTTGGTGCGAGTGCAGCTCCCCAGGGACGAGTTCCATGTTTCCTGGTGCGGGTGCAGCCCCCCATGTGAGAGTTCCAAGTTATTAGAGAGTAGTGAGTCCCAGCTTCACCAGGCACTCGCCAACCCCAAGATACCTCTTTAGGTCTGCTAATAGCTCCTCCAAATAGTGGAGTTATATTGTTGGTAGAATGTTTTGGGATGCGTATAGTATAACCAAAAGGCAAGATTGTGCTATTTGCATACCAAACTTTAAAACTATAAATACACCCCCATTGGCACCTGGGGGTACTTCTTCATCTTGCTTCCCCCTCCCCCAAGGATGACTCCGGTCGGCGAGTGCTCTCAAGGCCCTCCAAGATGCCCAGGTCAACATTAGTGAGGGAGTGAAAGGTCTCTTTAAACTTCCGGGTGTGTGGCGGGATCTTCTCGCTCCAGCTAAGGGCCTATCTCTTAATTCCAAGCAGCTGGCTAGGTGCTCTCGCTTGAGAGAAGTAGGCGCAAGCTATCCCCTTGGGTCTGAAGTCCTCAAGGAACCAAGTTCCGATTTCAACACCAATCACAATCAAAATGTCAAAAAAATGTAATCTGGTCAGTACAACAAAGAATTAATTTGATTATATTATATTGTTTTAAGATTTAGCTTTTCCTGTTGGCTATTGTTTTTATCCTTATTTTTAGATGAATGTGGAGGATGGTTTGTTTTAGTGCTCTACAATTATAAAAATTAGTTATTCGTATACTTAGTTAAACTTCATCTTCCTCTAATTGTGAAAGAAATTGGAGTGTCTTTGAGCAAATTCTTATAACTCGAAGAAATCACCTCAAAAATCAAATACTCAATGATCTTGTAAATGTTCTCCATAACCTTAATATGAGAGATAGTTATGCAAATTCACATGTGAAATTTTATTGTTTTACACTTTTAACTTTTATGTTATAAAGTCATATATGTGAATTTTGTTTTATGCATTAAATTTTTTGGTATGACACTTAAAAAAAAGTTATGATCCTCTTGATTACACGAGTATCGATTCTGTGGAATTTTAGGTAGTTAAGGAAGAGTCGGCTCTTGAGCTTAATTATAATGATTTAGATAGTGAAATCTATCAGGAAATCGCAATGCCTATTATGGGAGAAGGTCAAGCTTGTAATCAGTAAAATGAACACACTAATGGTAATTTATATAAATATAAATATGTTCAACTGTTTTATATATTTGTCTACTTGTATGTGAAATGATTGATTTATTTCAAATTTATTTATGAAGATGATGAATGCGCAGATAATATTCCTGAACAGGTCGATCTTAAATAATTTGGAGCGGAATCATTTGAAAGACTCTATTTTGATTGTTGATAATACATAATGGTGGACAATATTAGTTTTGGTCCTTTTGGACAATATTTAACTATTTGTTGTTTGGACAATTTACTTATTTTATTTTGTCTTGCAAAACTATATCTCACAGTCTTTGTATAGACTATATGTAGTTAGACTCGCTTTAACACCGGTTTAATTGCAGTTAAATTTTGAACATCTCCTTCTTCTGATTCAATGTCCAGTCCTATTTTGAAAATATTGATATATATATATATATATAGGGCCATTTATCGGGACCTCCCCACTAACTTTGTTAAATTACTGACAACACCCTTCTTATTTTCGAAATTACAAAAATTTCCCTTAAAGTTTTCATTTTATTACAAAAATCTTCCCTGAAGTTTTAATTTCATAACATCCATGCACAAAAACACCACCTCGATGTACAGTGTCCAGGGGGTATTTTTCTTCATGGATGCAATGAAATGAAAAGACCAGAGGAGATTTTGGTAATGAAATGAAAAAATAAGGAGAGTTTTTTGTAATTTCAAAAATAAGAGGGGTGCTCTCACTAATTATGCTAATTTACATGAGAGATTTGGGTAATTATTTCAATATATATATATATATATCTTAAATATAATAATTCATGCTGAACATATTATATATCTTAAATATTTTACTTCGTAGAATTAGAATCCGTTTTCCCCTAAAATTACATCCATGCCACTATAATTCACACCAAGTGAACTAGCATAAAACTCTGGATTTTTGGCACTATACACCCTTGAAATATAGGGCTTTGGCACATTGCACCCTAGAATTTCAATCTTGGCACTTTGCACCCTCCAAAACCTCATTTGCACCCCAGCAGATTTTTAATAATTTCTCTTCTTTTATAATTCAAAAAATGGAGGGGTATTTTGGTAACTATTTCATTAGGCATTTTTTAAAATTTTACAGGCCAACACCTGTTCGGATGCTGTTAATAGCAGGCCAACATTTATGTTGATGAAGATCTTGCGGTTAATAGCAGGCCAACCTTTTATCAAAACACGCTCTATTGGTGTCGGCTTGGGCGTTAATTGTTGTAGCATTTGATTACTCTTTGATCGCTTAGCCATTTAATTTTAATCAAGGTAGTTAATCGCAGGACAACACCTTAATTTACTTAATCGAGCAGATTTGGAGTTTGAGTGATGTTAATTACTCTGAAATTGAGTGCTGTTTTGAAGCCCGTGAAATTTGGAGGAAAAATGTAAAATTTTCAAAGCAATTTTAATGTTTTAGCAATGTTAAATTTTAATATAATGGAAATTTCGAAGCAATGTTTTGAAAATCCGTGAGATTTGGAAAAAATTAAATAAATTTTTAGAGCAATTTTAGTACTTGTCATTCACTCAATTTCACCGCAATTTAAACCATTTTCTTCGGACGATTTGACTTATCATTCTCGCATATATTTTTAGTTCACCGCAATTTAAAAGTGCAATGAATGGTGAATTGAATCATTTTATTTGGACGATTTGACTTATCATCCTCTAGATCGGACTTCAACTCCGAACCAATCAGGTGGAACCGCGCAATGTCCCGGTCATGTTCCTCCTTCAGGGAGGCAAGGGAACTAAATCCGTGAGATTTATAATCGGGAGAATTCATAGTTTACTTGAGCAATAGCAACAATGCATCCACTAAAGATAGGGCAATGACGACAAAGGGTCTATATGACTAAAGATAGGCCGCAATGACAACAAAAGGACATCTACAGTTCAGAAGTCAAATTTTTTCAAACTAAACCCTACTAATTAGAGATAATGATAACCCTGCAAAAAACCAAGAAGTCCAAATTATTGCATGAAGTCTTCAAATCCTGCAAAAAATAATAACATTTATTAAAATCTGGTTGTAGTAAATATAATATTTTGAATTCAAAATTCCAAATCTAACCAGTTATAAATGATGGAAGTGATGAATGTATATGATTAAAGATAGGCCGCAACGGTAACAAACTAGCAGCTACAACTTTTATTATTATGACCTATCACGAACCCGATGTTGTTTCCAATGGTTGTTCGGCTTTGCTGCTTGACGCCACAACTTTTCTTATTATGACCTATCACGCCACAGTTGGAGCATGTATATTTTGTCCCATGCCTTTTTAAACCGTATTTCTGGTTATTAAGCTCATCTGGTTCTTTTCTTCTAGCATGGAATGAATGTCTTCCAGGTTTCTTCCCTTTTGCTTTCCATGGCACCAATAGATTTAACTCGGTATTTGTCAATTACTTCTGCCCTTTAATTGGATTTAACATGTACTTGTAGGCTTTTAGGAAAGTAGTTTTCTTATACCAAAAGTCAACATAATCCTCAACTTTCTCTCTTTTAAAAAATATTCAAGCTATAGCATGAACACACGGAATTCCAGTAAGGTCCCATTTATTACAACTACAGCTTTGAGATGATAACTCAACTGTTCATTTATCACCTGTCCACCCCTTCACCTCAAATTTGTCCAAACCATTCCACTCCAAAATGTAATCTTGTACATTCCTTTTGTTATTCTTTATGATCTTTTGAATGTTTGGACATATATCACCTTGCATTTTCAATACTTTATCCCTTTGTGTATGCAATCTCTTCATCATAATAATTCGAATAATCTCAAACATAGTAATAATTGGCTTTTCTCTTGCTTTTAGTATAACATTGTTAAAACGTTCACACAAATTGTTTAAAAGCATATCACATTTTGGGCATGTGCTAAAGTGAGATCTTGCCCAATTTTTAGGATCTCTTACTCTAACCCAGTTATACCCCTCGATATCGAATTCTTTGAGTTTTTCCATCTCACTATTGAAGTCAACAATTCTAGTGGCAGACTCAGCCTTCCATAATAAAGATTTAAGTTGTAAACCTTTATGTGTTTGCTTGAAGTTGCCATACATATGTCTTAAACATAACCTATGGTCTGAATTAGGTAATAACTCTTCCACTGCTCTTATTAACCCTTTTTTGCTTATCAGAAATTATTGTCCATGCAAAATTATTTTCAATATTCAAATCAATTATTAGTAGAGTAATAAACCATTCCCAGGATTTCCTATTCTCCTTTAAGACCATGGCGTAGGCGATTGGGTACATTCCATTATTTCTATCAATACCAACTGCGCACAATAGAACTCCACCATTTGAGTTCTTCAGATGCGTTCCATCAAGACCAATAACTGGTCGGCAACCTTCAATGAAACCCTTTTTTAAATCTCCTAACATATATACAACCTCTTGAAAATACATGTTCTGTTGGTTGAAATACTTTTGCATTGGACTTTTATGGTTGTGTTTGGATTGGTTTGACGAATTTCCTCACAATAGTCCCAAATATTAGCATACTGCTCCAACCCTGAACCATGAATTAACTTGTTTGCATGTTTTTTTGCTCTATACATTTTCCAAATGGAGAGGGATGTTCTATTTTTCATTTGCATCATATCTTGTATAGATGTAACTGGCCACTCCGGGTTACTACGTAGATGATTCTGATATTTTTTTGCAAGGAAATCAGAAGTGCGGTGTTTAGAGGTTGGGGCCCTATAACAAGAATGTTCTCCTTTCACGGTCTTTATTTGAAAAGTTTTGTCAATTTTAGATATAAAAGATGCATACATTACCCATCCACATTCACACATAACTTGTATCTTATCAGAACAATTCTTTGTGAATTTAATAGGCTTTCCTTGAATGTTTGAGTAAGTACGCACAACATCTCTGAACTCTTCGGCCGTATTGAAGCACATGCCAACCTCAAACTCAAAATGATAGTCATTGACATTACCTTGATATATTTGATATCGTGATGTTTTGTCTTTATTTGGCTTAGATGTGAAAGGAATTTTCAGATTGCAGTGCTCTACAATCTGGTTGTTCCCACTTATAACTCTTTCATGTTTATCATTAAGTCTCACTCATTCAATGACTTCATCAACATATTCGTCATATCAAAATCATCAATGCCAAATTCATCATCTTCAAAATAATCACTAAAAGTAGAGTCATTTTCATCTGTATGCTCTTCGTTGCGAATTGAATCGCTGTCATCTTGAAGTTCTAACAATGGCTCTCTATATTCACGGTCAACATCACTACTTCCTTCATAAACAACACTATCAAACTGAGCTTCAATAGTTTCAACGTAGATATCCACCACCCTTTCTGGATTGATAAACCTTATCAGATTTTGTACATCCTTATCGTTTTCAATCAGAATCGTATTACTGCAATCATTAGTTTCGGCGATACAACAACAAAAATCTAACCCACCCCATATGACCAACTACAACAGCCATATCATGCAAATCTTTCAACATTAAGGGGTTACAATCACAAAAATCAAAATGACTAACTACATCTGGTCTATAGCAAGGTCTAGCAGAGCCAATAAACATCCCTGAATGATGCAATTTGATTGTAAACAAAGATACGTCAAACAGAGAATAACAATTCTCTGATCTTGAATCATTTGCTCTCAACATCCAAACCATGCTTTATCTTGCAAAAAAATAATGCAAACATTTACTAAATATTATTTAACCAATCATATACTTATTAACAAAAGCTAGATAGCCTAGAAAAACAGTAAAAACTGAGAAATAATGCAAAGTGTCGACCTTCATGTTGAAGTATGAGACCGGGCGGTCTGGCGGTTTGAGCTTGGAGGGTTGTAGACCGGTTGTTGTTGTTTGAAGTCCGGTGGTCTGGAGGCTTGTCTCCGGTGGCTTGGAGACCGGGCGGTCTAGCGGTCTCCTCCTGCATCTCGCTCTCTCTCTGGTATTGCCGAGCGGTTAGCCCATTGTCTAACCGCGCGGCTTGTCCGGCCTATTTTTAGTTCCACATTGTTAGTTTGTACTCTCTCCTCTCTCCTCCATTCTATAAAAGGGAGGCCATACCTTTGTAAATGATATATTTTTGGATAATAAAACTTTCAATTATTCAAAATTCTGACTTGTTTTCTAGTCGTTCGTTCGCTACTTTCACATGGTATCAGAGGACTCGATTTTCTCCTCCTGATTCTGTGCCCATCTCTGACCGCACGACCTGTCCGGGCGACTTGTTTCTTCTTCTCGCGACCTATTTTCGCGGCCTATCTCTTCCGCCTGGTTGCCTGCGCCCTGTTCGCGCGCCCTGTTTGTTTGCTTGCGCCCTGTTCGCGCAGCTTGGTCCTTTTTACTCGCGACCTCTTCTAGTCACCGCGACCTGTTTTGGCCTTCTTTGCCTTTCTCCTCCCAGCAAATCCCTCTTCTGTTCGCGCGGTCTGTCTTCTAGCCGCCCGACTTCTCTTCCTCTGCTTGGTTCTGCGGTTTGGTCGTGGATTTCCTGGCCGCTGGTGTCTGCCATCGTGACCGCTGCAGTTCTCCTTCTTCCTTTCCCGCGGCTTGTTTTCTAACTGCGCGACTTCCTGTTGCCTTCTTCTATGGCTGTCTCTGAGAATTCAACTGCCACCACTCCTATAGCCAATCCGGCTCGGCCTCCTCCTTCTACTCCTTCCGGAAACCTTGGCACGGTTTCTAAACTAGTTGGTTCCAACTATCCGGATTGGATCGTTTCTTTCACCTTTCTCCTTCGCTCTCAGCGCAAACGTCATCACCTCACAGATGACCCTCCTCCTCACGATTCTGCTCAATTTGATGATTGGGATGCGAGTGATTCCCTTGTCCGCACTTGGCTGGCTAACAGCCTCTCTGATGAATGCCTTCCCGTCATACGCCATGATGAGACGGTCAAGGCCGCATGGCTTCACCTTGCTGCTCTTTACTCGAAGGGGACCCAGACGTCCCGTATCTATACTCTCTATGCGGACCTCTTCGCTCGCCCTTCCATGACTCCTACTACGCCTTATCAGCAAGTTCAGGCCCTTGGCGCTGAGATCCTCCAGAATCGCCCCTTCTCTGCGGACTTGGCCGAGCAACACAAACACTTCCAGGAACTCCTGGTTGTTTGTTATCTTCTGCGACTCCCTGAGTCTTTTGATATGATCCGCCAGCAGATCTTGGGCGAAGCAGAGTCTCCCACCTTGGATGCCACCGCGGCTCGCATCGCCGCAGTTACTTCACTGCTCCAGCGCCCTCTGTTGTCCTCCCCTTCTCCGCAGGACGCCTATGCTCACCAAACTCAGCGGGGCGGCACTAGTGGCCGCAGCCAGTCAGGCGCGCGTGGTCCATCCAGGTTCCTTTGCTCTCACTGTGGTCGTACCGGCCATTCTATTGATCGCTACTGGCAGAAACATCCTCATCTTCGCCCCTCTGGTGATGCTTTTTCCTCGACATCCGCCTCCTCTCGGCCTTCTGCCTCTGTGGCCATGACCTCAGGTAACGCTCATGTCGTTACCCAAGGTAAATGGTTGATAGACTCTGGTGCTACAAATCACATGACCGGCAATCCTCAATGTTTCTCTCTCCTCAAAACGCATGATCGGTTACCCCCGGTTCTTGTTGCGGATGGTTCTCCTTCCCCGGTTCATGGGACGGGCACGGTTCAAGTTACCCCGTCGCTTCGCTTAGCGGACACCCTCTATGTCCGAAAGTTCCCTTGCAATTTACTATCTATTACTACCTTATGCAAGCAACTTCAGTGCTCTGTCTTATTCACTCCTACTTCTTGTTATTTTCAGGACCCGAGGACCCAACGGACGATTGCTACTGGTACTGAGAGCGGCGGCCTCTACTTCCTCGACAACGTTTTCACTTTGTCCGCCTTCTCTTCCTCGTCTATCGATCTGCTTCAATGGCATCTTCGCCTTGGACATCCTCCTGCTCGGATTCTTCATCAGCTTCTGCCCCACTTACCTCAGACCAGTCCTCCTCTCAACTGTGATGCGTGTCAGCTGGGCAAACATCACCGCTCCTCCTTCCTGCCAAAGCAAGGTCGTGGTTCCTCTCTCCCGTTTGATCTCATTCATTCTGATGTCTGGGGTCCTGCTCCTACTCTCACCGTTGGTCGGGGTAGTTCTTATTTTGTAACCTTCATTGATGATTTCTCTCGATGTACCTGGGTGTATCTATTAAAAGATCGCTCTGAACTCTTTTCTGTATGGCAATCATTTTATAATATGATCAAAACTCAGTTTGATATTTTTATTAAAATTCTTCGCTCTGATAATGCTAAAGAATATCTTAGTCATGAGTTTTCTTCTTTTTGTATGCAACATGGTCTTGTTCATCAGACCAGCTGTGTTTACACCTCCCAACAAAACAGGGTGGCGGAACGTAAAAACCGCAATCTCCTCGATGTCGCTCGCACTCTCATGACGCAGATGCAGGTGCCTCGCTCCTATTGGGGCTATGCCGTTCTCCTCTCCTGCTATCTCATCAATCACATTCCCTCTATTGTTCTTTATGGCAAGACCCCCTTCTCCATTCTCTACCCAGGCAAGGAACCATTTCCTCTCCCTCTTCGTATCTTTGGGTGTACGGCGTTTGTGCATGCTCCGTCCGCTACCCATGACAAGCTTTCCCCCCGTTCCACAAAATGTGTCTTTTTGGGTTACTCGACCACTCAAAAAGGTTATTGTTGCTTTGACCCCATTCTGCGCAAACAGTTTATTTCCGCGGACGTCACCTTCTTCGAAAATGCTTCCTACTTCTCATCTCCATCCCCACTTCCTCCTGATGTCTCTGACTCTCCACCATCACTTTGGGTTCCTTCCACGCATATCGACGTCTCCCCTCCAACATCCTATCCTCTTCTGTCTCCTCCTCTCCCTGTTATACCCCTTTCCCCTTGTCCCTCTTCTCCGCAGCCGTCTCTCTCTAGTCCTGGGCCAGCTCTCTCCGCCACGGACGCTCTAGTCCCTGAGGCCCAAGACGACCTGGATCTTCCTGTTGCTCTTCGCAAAGGGGTGCGGGCGTGCACTCAACACCCGCTTGCGGCTGTTGTCTCCTATGATCGGCTTACTCCTTCTCGTAGGAATTTTGCTTTGGCTAACTCGGCTACACTACTCCCCGCACCTACCAGGAGGCTCTTGCTATTCCTCATTGGAAATCTGCTATGGATGAGGAACTTGCCACTCTCACTGAAAGGGGTACCTGGACCCTTGTTTCTCCACCAGTGGGTACTGATGTGGTTGGCTGTCGCTGGGTGTTTGTTGTGAAGTTTTGCCCAGACGGCACTGTGGAATGCTACAAGGCCCGACTGGTGGCCAAAGGCTTTACTAAGACTTATGGGGTTGACTACTTTGATACCTTCTCCCCCGTTGCTCGCCTCAGCACCATTCGAGTTCTTCTCTCTGTGGCCGTCAACCAGGATTGGGCTATTTCCCAGCTTGATGTCAAAAATGTCTTTCTCTATGGGGATCTTCACGAGGACGTTTACATGGAGCAACCTTCGGGGTATGTTGCTCAGGAGGAGACACGTGTATGCCAGTTGAAGAAGGCCATCTATGGCCTAAAACAGAGCCCTAAGGCATGGTTCGACAAGTTCAGTGGCATTGTGGCTGCCATCGATTTTGCAAGAAGTTCGGCTGATCACTCGTTGTTTATTCGCAAAACCGCATCGGGCGTTGTGGTTTTGGCGGTGTATGTAGATGATATTCTTCTTACAGTCAATGACCAGGCTGGGGTGGACTTGACAAAGAAACACCTCCGTCAACACCTTGTCACGAAGGATATGGGCTCCCCAAAATACTTTCTGGGGATAGAAATCTCTCGGAAGCTCGACTCGCTGGTTCTCTCCCAACGGAAGTATGCTCTTGATCTTCTACGGGAGGCAGGATTGACCGGTGTCAAACCAGCACAGTATCCCATGGCTATTGGAGAAGACAAAATGTGGACAGATGACTCTCCTCTTATATCCGATGCCACGAGATATAGACGTCTGGTGGGCAAACTCATTTATCTCACGGTGACCAGACCCGACATCGCCTATGCTGTAGGCAAGGTTAGTCAGTTCATGCAAGCTCCCAGGGAATGTCATCTTCAGTCTGCCTTGAAGATATTAGAGTATGTCAAAGCAGCACCGGGAAAAGGGCTACTCTTTCAGAAGCATGGTCATCTGAGAGTTGAAGCCTACTCAGACTCAAGCTATGCGGATGATAAAGGTGACCGTAAATCTACATCTGGTTTTTGCACATTTATTGGAGGTAATCTTGTGAGATGGAAGAGCAAGAAGCAATCTATTGTCTCAAGGTCCAGTGCAGAAGCTGAATATCGGAGTATGGCGTCAACCATGTGTGAACTAAAATTATTGCGGGCTCTCATGCTTGACCTAGGAGAGGTCTACGACTATTCTCTTCCTATGTTCTGTGACAACAAGGCCGCTATATATATATCCAAAAATCCGGTCTTCCATGAGAGAACGAAACATATAGAAGTCGACTACCATTTCATCCGGGAAGAGGTCTTGAAGAAACAGATTTGCACTCCGTTCGTCACCTCCGACAAAGAGTTGGCGGATATCTTCACCAAGCCGGTTTCTACTTCCTTCTTTCACATTTGTGACAAGCTGGGCATGATTGATATCTATGCTCCAGCTTGAGGGGGAGTGTTAAAGTATGAGACCGGGCGGTCTGGCGGTTTGAGCCTGGCGGGTTGTAGACCGGCTGTTGCTGTTTGAAGTCCGGCGGTCTGGCGGCTTGTCTCTGGTGGCTTAGAGACCGGGCGGTCTAGCGGTCTCCTCCTGCATCTCGCTCTCTCTCCGGTATTGCCGAGCGGTTAGCCCATTGTCTAACCGCGCGGCTTGTCCGGCCTGTTTTTAGTCCCACATTGTTAGTTTGTACTCTCTCCCCTCTCCTCCATTCTATAAAAGGGAGGTCATACTTTTGTAAATGATATCTTTTTGGATAATAAAACTTTCAATTATTCAAAGTTCTGGCTTGTTTTCTAGTCGTTTGTTCGCTACTTTCACACTTCAGAACATGTCCAACCCTTCTAGTTGCTCTATCTAGGCTCCGTTTGGAGGGCTTATTTTCACCGGTCAAGGGGTTACGATCACATGAACCATGCCTTAATTAAGACCCGGTTCATGCGGTCGTAACTGCTTGACCGGTGAAAATAAGTCCCCCCCAAACGGAGTCATAATCTATGTACAAGCTATCATTAATTGCATTATGGCATTCAAATTCTTAGGAACACAAAGCTACAGGAATCTGGAGCAGTACAAGGATGCCAAAAGAGTTTCTTCCTTTCTCATTCTTGGAGTTGAGTCGGAGGCCAAAGACCTTACATGTGAGGGGCCGTGTTGAGAATAATCCCATGCACATTAGTATACTAACATAACTATCTTATTATGAACTTAATATAAATCACCAACATGTTGTTTAAGCTATTGAATGATATTAAATTTGAATTAGTGAATTAATTGATTCAAGAATTTGGCACATGCATATATATAATCAGCTGTAACAGCAATAGACACAACTGACATTGAATCACTCCTACAGCTTCAGAAGACCCTCAAAAAAAGATCACTCGAGGTAATATATAATTAAAATGATCAGCAATATTTAATTAGTGTCTAATTAATTATGTGCATAATTAAGCATCATTAATGTTTTTTTGTAGCTGGTGCTTGTTAATCCAGTGGGTGACGTAGTAGTGAAGCTTAGATATCAGGATCCTCTTCATTTCAAGTGAAATGGAGGGGATCCATTTCACGGTCGAGATTGAAATGCTTTCGATCCAACGGGTTCATCATTTCCCATGTTTTTTTAGATTTTTTTAATCAAAAAAATCTCCACCACAAGATTTCTTGCCAACTTGTCTTATCCATTAGATGTTGAAATGGACCCCCTCCATTTCAACTGAAATGGAGAGGATCCGGATCCGAAGCTTAGGGCATCAGAAGTATGGAAAATATTTGGATCAAAATGCATATATATGAGGATTGATGAGGCCATTGCTGCAATTTCCTGGCTGCTGAATGGCATGCCTTCAAATGCAACTTCAAACAATGATTCACAAATTAATCTTAAATCGAAACCTAAATCTAACAAAAAAAACCAGTTGGCACACAAGGAACGAGATCTTCAAGAGATTATGGGTTCAGAACAGGAAGTATACCTGCCAAGTAGGGTTATAGTGAGGAAGGAGAGAAAGTGTCACTGCAATGGGCCGGAGAGCTCGCGGTAGGAGAAATCGCCGGAGAGCTCGCAGTAGGAGAAATCACCAGAGAGCTCACGGTAGGAGAAATTGCTTGAAGATCACCGGAGAGCTCGCGGTAGGAGAAATCGCTGGAGATGATGAAGCCTGGCCGTCCCGCGCCGCAACCTTCACGGGAGAAAAAGCAAAGTACGTAAGATTGAAAGCCTTCTGCCCCAGCTTTAGGGTTTTATTTTTTAAAATGCCCAAACTACCCCAAAATTTATCATTTAAATGTTTTATTTTAAAAAGGAAACAGATTATTCAAAATATAGGATGCAAATGAGGTTTTCAAGGGTGCAAAGTACCAAGATTGAAATTCTAGGATGCAATGTGCCAAAGACCTATATTTTAAGGATATATAGTGCCAAAAATCCTAAAACTCTTCCTAGAAATTTCTGACAAACAAAAATCATCTAGAACTAGACTACACAAAAATACAGCATGCATAAACAAACACCCGACAATAACCTACCTCTATTTAAATATTTATATATAAATACTTAAATATTTAACACATGAGACAATTGCAAACCTTCTTTAGACTATTGCAGGCTTAGGTGGGAGGGACAACTATTAAAGTGAAAACATTGCTTTTTGAGCTTTTTCCTCCACTATGGATTATTAAAAAAATTTGTGAACCTAATGGACATTATTTACCTTACAAGGAGAGCCCCATTAACTCTCAAGCGGGTAGGGCCCCAACCGCAGCTCGAAGAACAGCCGCCTAAACCGCACGTGGTCGCCCTGCGGGTTAGGACGCCGCCGCGCGCGGTGGCCTGCTCAATTGTGTGCAGCCACGCGCGGTGGCCTGCTCAATTGTGTGCAGCCACGCGCGCGGTGGCACGTGCACCCGCACGCCCATCGGGGTGCGGTAGCTCCCACGGCCACGCCCGCGGTAGAGCGCACAAACCTGCACACCGCAGTTCACACCTTTGTGTGCGCACAACTTCTCCAACGGCAAGGGTCACGCCCCCCTAAGCATGCGCTCCTTGTCATGCCACCCTTCATCGCGTCTACCATTTGCGCGCCTCCCTTTTCCGCATGATCATATGCACACACATAATGGCCCTGCACTCGCGCAAACACGTGGAATTCCTTGCAAGAACACGCTGCAAATCATTTTCTTTGTCTCTTGTGTTCACATGGACTGCAGGACTCATCATCACACGCACACACACAATATATATGTATATATATATATATATACATGTATATATATATACATATATAGGGCCATTTACCGGGACCTCCCCTCTAACTTTCCTAAATTACTGACAGCACCCCTCTTATTTCGAAATTACAAAAACTTCCCCTAAAGTTTTCATTTCATTACAAAAACCTCCCCTGAAGTTTTAATTTCATAACATCCATGCACAAAAACACCCCCCTGGATGAACAGTGTCCAGGGGGGTATTTTTCTTCATGGATGCAATGAAATGAAAAGACCAGGGGAGGTTTTGGTAATGAAATGAAAACTTAAGGGGAGTTTTTTGTAATTTCGAAAATAAGAGGGGTGCTCTCACTAATTATGCTAGTTTACAGGGGAGGTTTGGGTAATTATTTCTACATATATATGTATATATATATACATATATATGTATATACATATATATGTATATATATATACATGTATATATATGTATATACATATATATGTATATATAGATACATATATATGTATATATATATACATGTATATATATATATATATGTATCTATGTATATATATATACATATATATATATATATATATATACATATATGCTAGCATCTTCGAACGGGCTCCGCCCGTTCTCGATGCGTCGCTGCGGGCTTCGCCCGCAATCAAGCGGGCTTCGCCCGCTTGGCATTTTGGCGGGCTCCGCCCGCCCCCCGACGGGCTTCGCTCGCCTGACATACAATTTTAAAGTTATTTATTAATTTTAAATTTTAATTTTCTGATTTTTTAAATAATTATTTAATAATTATTTAATTAATTATTAATAATATATAAATATTTATTAATAATATATAAAAATGAAAAAAAAACAGAAAAAAAACTGCGCGCTGGGCACGCCGCTTCCGCCTGCCGGCGCCGGCGGCCTGCCCGGCGCCCACCGGCGGGTTCGCCGGCCTCCGGCGAACCCGCCGGGGGTTGCCCGGCGGCGAGCGGGCAGGGCCACCGCCGGCGGTTGTAACACCCCTATCCGTCGCATAGCATATAGCAGTAGGTCCGGCCGGGGCCCGACGCCATATACTACGGATAGACCGGTTGGTTACGCGTTGAAACCATTCAACCAATCACATCGTCCTACACAGCACCTAGCGGAAGCAATTATTAAGTTGCACAAAATAAGAACCCTGCCAAGCACGAATGTCCACTACTCAAATAAAAATAGGAATGATGAATACAAAAGTACTGGCCTTAAGGCCTTACAATAGTTTCCTCAAACAAGAGTGTTTTTCATACTTCGGCTCGCAGGCCGACCATACATGAGATAAACGGAAAACATAAAAAGGTTAGGCCTTCGAGGGCCAGCACCACATCATGGGCTTTAGCCCGCTATTTCCCGCTCGGCTCCGCAGCACCTGCAAGCCACAATCCACCGCCCGATGGTAAACAAAAGCAACGGTCAGCTATGCTGACCAAATTATAACGATCCCGCCCCCATAATTGGGGCGGCGATGCTCTTTCCCTGCACTTTATTAGTATAGCATCAAAATAGTGTAAACACACTTCATCACAGGCGTGGGCTCGCACGACCACAAACCTCGTGCACACAGGGCACATTCACGGCGAACCGGTCAACGTCACGTCAATTCAAGCCATAGACGTTCCCGTTCCACCACTGCCCCTTGGACGGCCAACCATATGAGCATTTTGTCTTCATGGCCTTGGTCACGACAATTTAAGCCATAGACCGCCGAAGACTCTCATCCATGCCAACGGTCCCACCGAACGACATATATCGGGTACGGTTCCGCCTGACCCGTGCTCATTCCGCAACGACAATTTAAGCCATATGCGCAGGTCAAGACTCACTGAGTCCCGTTTCCGCCACAACAATCACGTAACCCGGTTATGTTCACGTTGGCTCCCCGGCCATCGTGTTGGCAAAACCCGCTTTTGCCCAGTTTTCCGGGTGCACCTAGGAGTTAATCTCCAAGGCTCCCTGCTGCAATCTACCACGTAGAAAACCCGAAAAACGCCCAAACACCCGGAGTCTTGCCCGGTTTATATGCAATGCAACATCACCGATCTGGATCAACTTGTCCGGATAGGCTTCACACACAATGCATATGCCCGTTTTCGCATACGGACTCTATACAAGGGGGACTTTACATATCTACCCCAAGGAACGCTCCAACTCTTCGCACACTCGCGAGAGATGGCTTCCTATACAAAGGAAAAGAGGGCTTCGCATGCCCTAGGATGAGAAATCGTTACCCTTGCGTTCTTCCGCGGCGCCATAAAAAATCTACGCGGTTGGAAAGCACCGCAACGGCGTCGCCTTCGCGGATCTGGACTCGGATCGCGATTCGGAGCTCCGACGCTCCACCGGTGGCCGGATCTTGGTCACCTCCTCCACCTTGCTCTCCCTTCTCTCTAGAACTTAGAGAGAGATGAACCCAAGTGAAATGAGCCCCTTTCAACCCTAACTCCCGGATAAAACCCTTCAGGAAGGAACCCCAGCCATTGGATCCAAAGCCAAGGAAACGAACGGCCACGATTAGGCCTAAAATTACAAAATCTGGGCCGAACACGGTTTGCAACACGGCCGTGTGCATGGCCGTGTCACCCATTCACCGTCTCGACCGACGCGATAACCAGCACACGGCATTCGACACGGCCTCCGACACGCCCGTGTCTCATTCGACACGGCCGTGTCACGACCCGTGTCGCGCCCGTGTGCAACGACCCACGCTCTTTTCCCGAGAAGGACACGGCTTGCGACACGGCACCCGACACGCCCGTGTCACAAGTGACACGCCCGTGTCAGTGCCCGTGTCATGGCCCGTGTACAACTACCAACACTTGCTTCCCGAGGAGGACACGGCCTGCGACACGGCACCCGACACGCCCGTGTTACATGTGACACGCCCGTGTCTGTGCCCATGTCATGGCCCGTGTACATGACTCAGAAAACTCCCTAGCATGACACGCCCATGTCACGCCCGTGACACGCCCGTGACACCTGCTCCAGGACGCAGCCTTGGCTTAAAACGTCACTCGTCCCTCTTATGAGTTTCGGGGCGTTACAACTCTCTCCCCCTTAAAAGAATTTCGCCCACGAAATTTACTAAAGGAAAATAATAGGAACTTAAAGCTTTTAACGGTACCTGAGCGGAATAACTCCGGGTGCTCCTCCAGCATAGATTGCTCCCATTCCCAAGAGAGCTCCTCCCGACCGCAATTATCCCACCGGACCTTAACCATCCGGATCTCCTTGTTACTGAGTCTCTTGACCTCAGAGTCTTCAATACAAACGGGCTTGACCCTAGTCGTCAACCCTTCGTCCACTGGCACTTGATCAACCGCGATCACCTGCGAAGGCTCTTGCACCGCCTTCCACAATACAGAGATGTGGAACACATCGTGTAGTCCACTCAACTCCACCGATATCTTCAAACGGTATGCCGCTTCGCCGACTCGCTCCAGAACCTCAAAGGGTCCAAGGTATCTTGGGCTCAGCTTCTTCAAGCGTCTCATCCGCGAAACACCCTTGAACGGCTTCACTTTCAAGTATACCCAATCTCCTACCGCGAACTCCATGTTCCGGTGCTTGGCATTATAATACTTCGCCTGCCTGTCCTGAGTGATCAACAAGCGCTCCCGAATGATCCGAACCAACGAGGTAGCACTCTCCACCTCCTGCTTCTTGTACAACCTTGTCTCACCCATTTCTAACCATGATAACGGCGTGCGACACTTTCTACCATACAGGGCCTCAAAGGGCGCCTTTTGGATACTCGTCTGGTAGCTGTTGTTGTACACGAACTCCACCAAATACAGGTGGTCCTCCCAATGCTTCCCGAAGTCTAGAACACACATGCGTAGCATGTCCTCCATCGTTCTATTGACTCTCTCGGTCTGTCCATCCATCTGCGGATGGAAAGCTGTGTTGAACTTCAACTTGGTCCCCAGCATTTGTTGCAACAACCTCCAATCATTGGACGTGAAACGCCCATCGCGATCACTCACAATGCTACGGGGCACACTGTGCAGTCTAACTATATTGTCCACATATAGCTTCGCCAACTTCTCCACCGAGTCATCCTTCCTATGCGGAATAAAGTGCGACACTTTAGTTAACCGGTCTACGATCACCCAGATGGCGTCGTTCCCCTTCTGCGACCTTGGCAAAAAACATGCACAAAGTCCATTGATATGTCGTCGAACTTCCACTCCGGTATCGGCAAGGACTTCAAGAATCCTCCTGGCTTTTGGCACTCCGCCTTCACTAAGGCGCACGTTTGGCACTTAGCCACAAACAACGCTACATCTTTCTTGAGCCCCGGCCACCAGAACAGCTTTTTGAGGTCACGGTACATCTTTGTGCTCCCTGGGTGGATTGAGTACTTGGTATGATGAGCCTCGTACATCAACTCCGCCCGTAGGTTACCCCCGCTTGGGATGCACAATCGATGATCCTTCCTTAACAACCCATCCTCAACAGAAAATTGGGAATTTCACCCATCCAATGCTGCCTCCATAAGCTCCTTCATGGAGTCATCTAACTCCATTGCCTGCCGAACACGATCAGTCAGGTCATACTGAACTTCCGTCAAGTTTAACAAAGCCTTGGCGCTTGTCTGCTTGTCCACGCAACAGATTTCCAATGCCTCCGACTCACGTACTAGCCTCTCATCATGAATCGACAACCAGTTGGCTTGGGCGGGAGCCCTGCGACTCAAGCATCCGCAACTGCATTGCCCTTCCCGGGTACATAATGAATCTTGAAGGTGTAGTCCCCCAGGAACTCCATCCACCTCCTCTGCCTCATGTTAAAATCCTTCTGATCCAACAGGTACTTCAGACTCTTGTGATCGATATATATTTCGACCCTTATGCCATATAGGTAGTGCCTCCACAGCTTAAGTGCAAATATCACGGCCGTCAACTCCAAATCGTGGACCGGATAGATCCTTTCATGCACTTTTAGCTGACGCGATCCATAAGCTATCACGCTCGGCGAACTAAGCATTGGCGTCGTGGTCAACCGTCTCTTCCGCTCCTCAAACGCTTGCATGCACTACGGTGCCCACAAGAATCTCTGATCTTTCCTTGTCAACTTCGTGAGAGGTAGCGCTATCCGCGATAAGTTCTCTACGAAGCGCATGTAATATCCGGCAAGCCCGAGAAAACTACGGACTTCCTCAACAGAAGTCAACGCAGGCCACTCCCGTATCGCAACGATCTTCGCCGGATCCACCGCTATACCTTCCCCACTAACAATGTGACCAAGGAACGCTACTGAGGGTAGCCAGAACTCGCACTTGGAGAATTTCGCATACAGCTCATTCCTTCTCAAAGTCTCCAACACCAGATGCAAGTGCTTGAAGTGATCTTCTTCGCACTGCGAGTACACCAATATATCATCAATAAAGACGATCACAAAGCGGTCCAGGAAATCTCGGAACGTCCTGTTCATCAAGCCCATAAACACTGATGGCGCATTCGTCAGTCCAAACGGCATGACCGTGAACTGGAAATTCCCATACCTTGTGTTGAACGCCATCTTCGGGATATCACACTCCCTGATCCTCAACTGATAGTACCCTGACTTCAAGTCCAACTTAGAATATACCGACGATCCGACTAACTGATCGAACAGATCATCAATCCTCGGGATCGGGTACTTGTTCTTCTCCGTCAGCTTGTTCAACTCTCTGTAGTCGATACACAGCCGCATACTCCCGTCCTTCTTCTTAACGAAGAGGACCGGTGCGCTCCAAGGCGACGAGCTTGGATGCACATAACCTTGCTCCATCAGCTCCTCTAGCTGAACTTTCAACTCTGCAATTTCCTTAGGCGCCAACCTATACGGAGCACGTGACATAGGTTTGGCACCTAGCACAAGCTCAATGGTGAAATCAATCTCTCGCTGCGGTGGGGCTCCGGGAAGACTATCAGGGAACACCTCTGGGTACTCGCATACCACGGGGATACTACCCAACATGGACTTTGGCTCCGCAGCCTCTACTAATGCAAAGAACAGCTCTACACCAGCATGAACTGCCTTTACCACCTGAAGAGCAGACATCAGCGCCTTGCTCGACCCCTTGAGTCCCTCGAATGTTGTCTCCCGCCCAACACCCAGCTTGACCTCCTTACTATCGCAATCAATCCAAGCTTTCTGCTCCGAAAGCCAATCCATCCCAAAGATAACGTCGAACTCTACCAGCGGTAGCAATGACGCTAGCAAGTCGAACTCTTGGCTCCCTATGTGAACCTTTACGGCACATACTCTGTCCGCACGCATCGAGCACCCATTCAGTAGCAGCACATCCAACTTGTCCTTCGCCATCGAAGAAGGGACTCCGATGCGCGATATAAAATTTTCGGACAAGGAGTGTGAAGCTCCCGTATCGAACAGTGCTCGTGCCGGACTGTCGCTAATCCAAACAAAGCCTATGCAAACCATATTAGGCTAACAAGCAATAGAGAACAGTATTTAAAGTTAACTTGCTATAAATTAACTCGTACTTGTCACCACGTCAGCTTGTTTAATGGCCTCCTGTTGGCCCAAGTTGTACACTCTAGGTTGAGTCGGAGCATAATGGGACGCGGTTGACTCCACCGCCTTGCCCTTCTCTTCGTAGGTAGCTCCTTGTTTTCTCTCGGACTTTGGGCATCCGCTCCAGCAATCGCGGGCAAAGTGCCCCGTCTTTCCACACGTAAAACAAGCGCCCGGTGTTGAAACCGGAAACCGGTCTCTGTGGAGTTCGAGGTCCCAAAAGAGGGGTGACCGCGCACCTACTACGCTCAAGCGAACAATCTAGACACTAGACTAGGAACGTAAGGGACAGACCCAAGGTCTCAGCGTGGAGGTCCCACCATATACCCGGAAGACTAACCAACTCTTCCCCTCCCAAGCCAAAGGCTGAGCTAACTTGGCACCTTTGGAAGGCTCTCTTGGCCGACCAGAACCTCTAGGGAGGATCTCAAAATCCACTCCCTCTTAACTAAAGATGCCACCTCGGGTCTATGCACAACGCCCTTCAACTGCCCTCTTAATAACATAACCTCGCCTAATCGTTCTATTTTTCCGTAGCCCCCTTTGGGCCGCCACCAACATAACACAAGCCTTCTAGGGCTAGCAAAAGCATTGCGGGCATCTCAAATTACAGGAATGTACATTCCATACCTCGGCACGCAGGCCGGTAACATAAATAAAATAGGCCTTCAAGGGCCGGCACGAACTTGGGGTTAAGCCCGCTATTCCCCGCTTGATATTGCAGCACCTGTACATCAACATCTCGCCGAGCGGAGGCAAGCTAAATATCGATCGGCAAAAGGCAGACCCATCACATTTCACTCACCCCTTATTCGGGGCGACGGTGTTTATTCCCTGTAAATAAATAAAGTACAACTTCCTTGGAGTCTTCTCCAGGAACCCCAGAACATCACCAATCCGGCTTACACATCCGGATGAGCTTCACACAGCATGCCTAAACCCGTACTCACGCTTCCGGGTGCTAACGCAGTTACTAGCGGGGATGTGAACATCAACCCGTCAGAAAGCGCCCTTCCCCCACCCGTCGGTGGGGAGGAGCTTCCATGCAAATATGGAAAATAAGGGCTTCACCTGCCCAAGTAGAAATTTAGTTACCCTTAACGCGTGTTTTGACAAAGCCGCAACCGTGTGTCGTGCCCGGGATTCGACGTCTAGCAGCCGTAGCGGCCATCCACGCTCGGATCCGACCTCCGCTAGAGGGTTAAAAGCTCCAGGTGATTTCTCCTCCATGGCCGAGCCTCTCCATGGCCGATCGTGCTCCAAGCGGCACCGAGGAAGTCGATCCCGACCTCCACAACTTCAGGTGGCGTCGGGGAAGCTGATCCCGATCGGCCTAGCTCCAAGCGATGCCGGGAGAGGAGCTCCCGGCCGACCTAGCTGCATGCGGCGATGGGGAAAGAGTGTTGACAGGAACTTTTCTTCCCATCAGGGAAGACCTCTGAAATATTTGTCTCGTTGTCCAATTTAATATCGGATAGACATAATCCAATACCATCCTTTGTCAGTTGAACGTCACACCAAGATATTGTATCAGGTGAGCTAGCATCTTTTGTAAACTAATAGGCAAAATCACTAGAATCAGGGAAAAGTCCAGAAAAACCACCCTTAGCAACAACTAGAGGAGTGATACCGCTCAATGTTTTCCAAGGAGAAGATGATTTGGGCAATTGAGCTGCGACCAAACTCGTTTCAAAATACAGCAGCAGCAGTAAGAAGGCGATGATGAGGCGAGCGGCGGGTGAGCAGGCCTGTGACTGCAGCGTCAAGGGCGAGAGATATAGAGAGGGATTGGGAGGGATGGTGGAGTGGAAGCGTCTGCCCTGCTCCTTCTGTCAATGGCGGCAGGAGAGGAAGGAGAGGCGGGCGGCTCCTTCTATGCGGGAGGCGCTGGGAAAATACCGAGAGAGCGAGAGAGAAAGTGAGGGGCTGCGGTCTTGCTTACCCCTTGGCGGAACCCTAGCGGGGGAGTCAAAAAAAAGAAAACCTCCCTCCTCCTGACCCGAGCTGTTCCCCCCTTTAATAAAATTTCCTCTCCTATATATATCAACCAATATATATAAACGTATATATATATAATAAATTTATGCATTATTAAGACATATATATATATATATATATATACATTATAAAAAATATATATATTTATAGTAAATATATACATTTTATAACACAAAACTTAAAATCTCCACACGCGCGCACGAGAGCCCGCGCGTCCTCAAACAGGGCCGCACCAAAATGCCGCTCATGGCATGCCCCGAGCCCGCCACTTGGGGAGGATCCCACTCGGCCAGGTACGGGATTGTACACAATCCCCGCTCTTTTCGAGATTGGCACAAGCTCGAAATGAAATGTCCAACCCCAAAGTGTCCGGCGAGTTGGAGCCGACCCAAAAAAAATTTTAGAGAAACCGAAAATTACACTTAAAACATTAATCTCTTCATGCCCTTTTTGATCTCTTTGAACCACACGATACCCGTAATGCTCCATGCTATTCAATTGCTCTTATACTATTTTTTACAATCTATGAAGTTTTTCATAATATTGTGAAACAATAAAGCCGTATATCTTCGTATTCTCTTGAACACGTGGAGCTAATCCTCTCCCCCACAGGAATAAAAATGTGTATAAGAGATCTTGAAGTTACTAAAAATATGTACGATGAAGCATTAACTAACCTTAGAAAGTAATTTTGGAGTGACCTAAGAATTTTTAATTATAGTAAGTTTACATCAAATATCAACACCCAGTCTACATCTTTTTGTAATTGTTATGAAGATTCTTAGATCCAAAGAGAGATTCTCATACATGCCTTTTGTAGATGACATAATTCTAATTGATTGGCCATTTTTACCCAATGCAACATTTTTCCTATTGTCAAAGCCCAAAAGTAAATATTTTTCCATATCTACCATTACGTGGGATTATCAAGTGTCCATGCTCTCAGGAAAAGCTTCTTTGTCCAGGAATGCTGTCATTGTTGTTAAAAAGTTAGCCCGCATCAAGAAACTTACCCAACCATGTGAGCCAATTTTTAGATCCTGGATCCCTTCATGGCTCCAGCGCTCCACCACAACTAACTGGTTTTAGATTGGATGCATGTGCTTTAAAAAATGATACTAGAGCGGGCTAGCACTAATGACCCACTTATAGTCACACAATTAAGAAAAAAGGAGTCCACATGCTAAGGGTCAAAGACCCAACAAGGAAGACGGTGTGTTGAGAACGTAATCCCAAATCGAAAACTTCATCAAGCCTTGGCACATATTATAAACCCTAGGCACTTCTACCCTCTACAAATTAGTTTTAGATAGGATTGATGAATTCTAAAAATTGTCTTATTGTCGTACTAGTCTGATAAAAGAGATAGTAAAGCTGACTTGTCATGTTCTTCCTCCGCTCGACCTTATGACAAGTAATGACAGGTGAGCAATCCGATGTGCAAATAGCAACTCCTTACATGACGTCAAAGTCTTTGATAAGGTCGATTGTGGTGTACACCATGTTTTCAACTTTTTACTCATCTTTTACCTGACACAATTTTGTATGAGGATATCCTTCCTGATACACTTTTTTGTCAATGAATTATACCTTATGTCAACCATGTCGTAATGATGATGTGTAATGAATTTCGAGATCAATGCACATCATTTGATACAAGTTGACTGGAACATCCTATCTCTTATGTCAAGAAATGAGTAGTTGCCCAAGACACAAGGCACGAGAACCTTTTCAGTTATGCTCAAGAAGAACAAACTTTGCAATCAGTACGATTTATACGAGGATAATATGAAAATAGAGGCTATCTGCAAACTTACAGGAATCAACTGGCTGTCCAACACATTTTTCCAGGACTTCTCTAGTACTCAAGGGAGTATATAGGAATCAACTGGCTGTCCAGCACATTTTTCCAGGACTTCTCTAGTACTCAAGGGAGTATATAGGAATCAACTGGCTGTCCAGCACATTTTTCCAGGACTTCTCTAGTACTCAAGGGAGTATATCTGCAAAATTATGTCCAGCAGAAACACAAGTAAGAAAAGGAAAATACATCTCCAAATTGCCTAAAGGAGATTGAAAATATGCAAAAATTTAAGTAGTGTCAATCATTGTGCATCTAGATGCAGTAGAGAATCTGTAAATTCTATCTGAGTTGAAAATTGTAAAATAATATAATCACAATTTGATTATCATACACCTAGTGATATATTTATGTACTATTAAATATGTCACTTTCATAAGTGTTGATCAAGGTGTCAAAATAAAGAAATCACAAGATGCTTCCTTTTAAGTGCCTCTAGATAATCACAAAGTATTAGACCAGCAACACCTTTTAAGAAAATTCCATACTATGATCTCTTTGGGATAGCGGTGATGGTTGTGAAAGGAGTGGTGGTAAATGAAGGATTGCAAATGGAACTGTAGGAATCAAGTTATTAAAAATGGAGATCTATTTGGATGATCTCCATTTGCAGAGCTATTAGAACAGAGAAAAATGTTTAGTTGTTTGGCAAAATAACGGTGTGATATTTTTTCCCATTGCATCAATTAGTAAACATGAATTGTCCTCCTCTATAGTATTTCTTCTAGATCCCTATTGATGACTAATATTTAAATTGTTTATTACTATGCATTAGAAAACATGAATTATCCAGTCATGTTCCCAGAGTGAGCCTACAGCCCTGCCAGCTTGATGAGAGCCTGGTCAGCGGGTCTGCTCGGGATCTCCTCTCCAAACAACCTCCAACCACCGAGTGAGCCTATAACCCTGCCAGCTTGATGAGAGCCTGGTCAGCGGGTCTGCTCGGGGTCTCCTCTCCAAACAACCTCCAACCACCGAGTGAGCCTACAGCCCTGCCAGCTTGATGAGAGCCTGGTCAGCGGGTCTGCTCGGGGTCTCCTCTCCAAACAACCTCCAACCACCGAGTGAGCCTACAACCCTGCCAGCTTGATGAGAACCTGGTCAGTGGGTCTGCTCGGGGTCTCCTCTCCAAACAACCTCCAACCACCGAGTGAGCCTACAACCCTGCCAGCTTGATGAGAGTCTGGTCAGCGGGTCTGCTCGAGGTCTCCTCTCCAAACAACCTCCAACCACCGAGTGAGCCTACAGCCCTTCCAGCTTGATGAGAGCCTGGTCAGCGGGTCTGTTCGGGGTCTCCTCTCCAAACAACCTCCAACCACCGAGTGAGCCTACAGCCCTGCCAGCTTGATGAGAGCATGGTCAGCGGGTCTGCTCGGGGTCTCCTCTCCAAACAACCTCCAACCACCGAGTGAGCCTACAGCTTTGCCAGCTTGATGAGAGCCTGGTCAGCGGGTCTGCTCGGGTCTCCTCTCTAAACAACCTCCAACCACCGAGTGAGCCTACAGCCCTGCCAGCTTGATGAGAGCCTGGTCAGCGGGTCTGCTCGGGGTCTCCTCTCCAAACAACCTCCAACCACCGAGTGAGCCTACAGCCCTACTAGCTTGATGAGAGCCTGGTCAGCGGGTCTGCTCGGGGTCTCCTCTCCAAACAACCTCCAACCACCGAGTGAGCCTACAGCCCTGCCAGCTTGATGAGAGCCTGGTCAGCGGGTCTGCTCGGGGTCTCCTCTCAAAACAACCTCCAACCACCGAGTGAGCCTACAGCCCTGCCAGCTTAATAAGAGCCTGGTCAGCGGGTCTGCTCGGGGTCTCCTCTCCAAACAACCGTTTCACTCTCATGCCGCATGAAATTTCATTATCTTAGAAGGGCACCACAACATTTGTAAGTATCGAAAGATGTAAAATACTTCTGCATATGCTTCTTAAAAATGATAGACTATTAAGGAAAGGAAAAGTGATACGAGATTTGAGAAATTACTCGTATCTTACAAAGGAGTAAGCACATACAGTGCAACACAAACAGTATGTCCGACACATACTTCACCAACAATAAACTAAGCCTCAGGATCAAGGAAAGATATTTTGTGTTTGGATATTGATATAATTCTTGTCACAAATATAGCATAAGGCAAAACAGAAGGTAATTGAATTATTTAATGTACATAAACAGTTTTAAAGACAAAGCCAAAATATCTATATGAAGATTTATATATTTTAAAAACACATGAGAATGACTGATCCACATCATAAAAGACCAAAAGAGAAGCATGCTTCTTGTATCGAAGCAAAGTGCAGCAGAATGTGAAAACTCGGTGTCTTGTCGGAAGACGACCATAAAGAAGCAGAAAAACGGAAAGATTTAAAATAGGTACGAGATGGTCACCATTCCCATGAGAGTGATTCAACTGTATTACATATTCAGAGAAACTCTACTCCATAAAGCTGAGACAGAAGCAGATTCAAATAATAAAAGCCGCAAGAAACATTTATTTGAGTACTCTAATATCAAAATAACCCTGAATAGGATCCCAGTTAATGAAAACCGTAACAACACTCAAGCCTTTATCCTAATATAAGGAGGTACAAAACATAATCCATACAGTTTATATATTAAGAAATTCTTAAAGGTAACCGTACCAGTTACAGTTTCACTGACTGAATAAAAAGCGCATTATTTATCTACTTCAGATAAGGATATTAAGACATTTTTCCTTGAGTGCAAAGCAATTGATTGAAATGATAAAACATGAACGTCAGCTTCTGCTAGAATAAAAACTTTATCAGATGTTGTCAATGCAATTACAAAGTCGTTGTTTGAAAATGAGACAATCAGATTACAAAGGCCCCCTATATGCCTACATGGATTAATAATGATATAGAAAATAATGAATTGGGGCTACTGTGGATGTTCCAGGATAGAGTACATGGTACTTATGGTAAAATAAAGAACTATTGGTTTAGCACTTACAAAATTTCATAAAACAGCGGGGAGACCAATACGATCATACAGAGACTATGTTCCAAATTTCACAATTAAGCGACAACAAAGCATGCACTGTCAAATGATCCTCGCCTTGTGAGATCCAGAACCGCTCGAAAAGCTCGACAAACACTTGAAAATAAATATAAATACTCAAAGGGGGTTATTAAACTTAAAGTTTATTCCACGCACCGACTAGTCGGTTCTCTCCTCTTGAAAGAAGTTGAAACGAAATAATAATTGAAATCCTAGAACACATAAACATATCGTCTCTGCTGTAACATCCCATTTTCAAATTGGACCCCCCTAGGTGTGACTTGAGCATAACTAGGTCCTATGAATTAACCTAGGTGAACCCAGGAGACCAAGTAACCTAAAAACCTAATTGAGACCCTCTTGGTCTGCAAATAGTAATTTTTTAAACTCTGATTTTTGGGTGGCCTAGTAGGTTCATTTTGACTCTAAAGATCCCCTTAGACATAATGTGGGCCCAAGGAGTCACCAAGGACCCACTTGGGTCAACCATAGTGGTCAATTTGACCAAGTCAACCCCAAGCCCAAATCAAGTCAAACCTAGTCTATATGGGTTAACCCAACCTCAAGCCACCCTTCCCCTTAAGCTAACCTCACTTGCATGAATAATATGGACTAATTTGGTTGCCCATATCTTAGAGGGTTGACCAGTCAACTAGGTGACTAGGGGAGAGGAATGAAAAGCTTTATTTTGAAGAATAATGGAGGAGAGAGAAAGCGAGAAAGAGGGCCATTCATGGTGGGGAAGGTGAATCACCCCTCTATTCTTCATCATTTAATTAATAATATGTTTTTGAGGGTTGCATTTAGGCTGGTGCCATGAATAATTTCGGCCATAGGGTGGCAGGAGAGAGAAAGCTTCAATTTCTCCTTAATGGAGGAGAGAGAAAGAGGAAAAGAGAGAGGGGAGTTATGGAGGGACACCATGAGCCACCCCATTCATCTCCCCAAGCCTCCATTCATTCCTCCTGACCTTTGGGAAGAGATTCCCATCGTTTTCCCATCAGCCACCATCAATGGAGAAGCCCAACCACCATGGCCAAACACCCCTTCATCTCCCCTCCCATGAAAAATTATAAAACCCCCTATGCAGCCCCCTATTCTGATTTTTGACTACTCCATCTCCCTCAAAGCGTCCATGGCAGTCAAAATAGCATATAAGATCGATGGTTTTGGTGGAGGAACGAGGGATCGGACAAGTTCGCCGGAGAGGAAAAACGCCATGACAAACCGCCGCCGCCATCGTCGCCGAACCCCAAATAAGGTCCTCCTCCTCTCCTTCTCTCATGCTTAGATCCTAGGAATGCTTAGAAACCGATTCCATGCTCATCGAACCCGAGTTAGGATTTTAATTTTCAAAAAAATGCCATTTTTTTGGGAGCTTTTGGAGCTCTCGGGTAGGGCGGCGCCGCCACCTCCGGCCGCCCTAGCTCCGGCAAAGGAAAGCCCCCACCACCGGGAACACATAGGAGTCGTTTGCCGGTGGTGGCGCCGCCTCAGGCCGCCGGGAAATGGCCCGCAAAAACCACCTGCACGGGTCTATTTTCGGCCTGAAATTCTGCTCAATCGGAGAAGATGAACAGCCTCCGTTGGATCTTGCTTTAAGATTCGTGCAACCCATATTTTCAGATTTTTCTGTATTTTAATAAAACAGTTCACTGTATAAGGAATTTAGGTCCCTTCTGGGCACCTACTGAAAAAGTGTATAACATGAAAGTTGTAGGTCTTTTGAAGACCTACAATTTGATATGCAGTGGTGAAAAATTGGATGAGGGGACTGCCCTGTAGAGCCTTTTTAGTAAGGGTATGTCCTACAACTAGGGCAGATTTCTTCAAAAAATTATTTAGGCCCCTTAGGGGCATGTTCATCAAAAATGATCAACATGAATATTGTAGGCTTGTTAATTATCTACAGTTTGATATATTATGGAAAATTATAGGACAAGTATTCTGACCTATAGGGCCATTATTCTAGGGTAGGTCCTACAAATAGGGCAGATCTTTGAAAACTTCCCCACACCTAATCCTTGGTCCAAATGCTTTGAATTTTGGACAGGGGATTAATATCACGTAGGCCTAGCTCCTGTAAAAATTGGAACCCATTTAAAGAAGTTTAACCTAGGGTTTTGCCCTAAACCTAGAAAAGCTAGGGTAAGGTAGTTGAAGGGTCAAATGACCTCCAAACCCTCCCAAATTTTGGTGAGGTGTCCCTGGTATAAGTATCTAGGTCTGGTTCAAATTTCAACTCATTTGGTTGAGTTTTGATTAGGAATCCTCTAAACCCTAGTTTTGACCTAGTAGAAGGAAGCTTAGTGAGAAGGTTCCTTGCACTCTGGTATGATCATCTCACCTCAACAGAGGTTGAGATTTTGACCACTGGTTTATTTTGGTCCTAAGATTATCCTTAGGGAAGATGGGATGATTTAGGGTAAGTTTACCCTAGGGCCCAGGTTAAAACCCTAAAGGTGGACTTTGGGGGTTTGTGAAGGACATAGGAGCAAATGCCTTTGTATGGCCTTGAGATTTAGTGGAGAGGTTGCTAATGAGCTTGTAACTCTCTGGTTGTAATGTTAGAGAATTTTTATGTAGGTAGCTACCTCAAAACTTAAACCCTAGTTTTATGGTAGAAGGGATTTTAGGTCAAAACAGTATCTTAAACTCTTTTAAAAGCCATGAAATTGGGGTAGTGTGTTTCTAGGGTAGTTAGGACCCTTGGATAATTGTACTAGAATTTTTGGATAGGTATTTCTAGTACTTCATTCATGAATGTGGGTATAGCCCTTTTTGATGTTTTATTTATTAAAGATTTTTAAATCAAATAAGGCCCCCTTGAAACTCTGGAATTAGATGTTTTTGGCCAGTAGGAATGCCCATGAATTTTAGTTCAATTTTATGTTGATTAAATAGAATAGTTCCTTCACAAGTATTATTAAAGGGCTCTATGTTCTAAAAATATTTTATGGCATAAATAGTCTCTGGAAAATTATGAAAGTTGGTAAATAGTGTTTTTAAATCATTATGAATCAGTGGGATTTTTCTCTGGATTTAGTACTTGATTCACAAGCATGCTAGATTAGGATTTTAGAAAAAAATTTATTATAAATTAATTTCCAGCAGGAAAATTATGAAACTTTTACAGTACTGTTTTCATGGTATTTCTAATATCTTGTAATTAATCCATTTTATTTGGAAGAGAATTTGATGTAGTTTATTCATTAGACATGAAGGAAATGGATTATTGCAAAAATAAGTTTAGGCCCCTTAGACCATAGGGAAAATTGTCAAACCTTGGATATGTTATTTTTAGATACACTAATATTTGTCTTAAATTTATTATGATTTATACATGACTGAAAAGTATGATCCTTGTACAAATTTGGAAGACCTTGGATTTTAGTAAAATTAATTAATTATTAGATTAATTGGAAAAATTGTTATTATCAGAAAAATCGATTCAATAATGTCATGATAGGCCCCCAGAAATTAACTTAGGCCGTACGGAAGAAAACACAAAGGACATCCTATCATAAACATTACTTAGTATAAGGTGGTCTGCATTTAGTAATTTTGGTAAAAGAGTAACAAGAGAAGGTTTGGGTTAGCATAAGGACAGCTTGTGTAGGTTGGATTTAAAGAAAGAGGATGGATCACCATAGGAGGTTTCAAGTACTGTGAGGAATGAGTTGATGCGCTCTAGAAGGTGCGCGGGACCGACGAAAGATCGCCGTCCCCGTAGGAGTGAAGAGTCAAATCCACCCTAGGGTTAGTTCGATGCAATTTATAGAGGGAACGGGTAAGGGAAAAACAACCAATAACAATAAGTGCCTTGCGAAAGGGAACTTCGGGCCGTAATGCCGCCGTCTTGGTTCCTAGTGCCCCTTGAGAGCCCTTCACGGGGTATGCCGGGGGCAGTCCTGGGCTAACGTAAAACTTAAAACAAACGAAAGAGTAATTAGCCTAATAGGGATTCACGTTTCACACACTCATTAGTTGGGGTTGGTAATGGTTAAGTCGTCCCGAGGTGTTCAAGGGGGCGCCGTCCCGTGGTGTTCTAAGGGATGAAATCTGGAGATGAGCCGGACGGTTTAGTCCGGGGAATTTGGTCTCGGATGTGGTTAAATACGGACGGGTTAGTCCGGGAGTTTGACGCTTTAAATTGTTATATATTAAACTGTTGCATGTGCATAAAAATAGGAAAGATTAAGGTGGTGGGTTCTCGATATCGGGGAGTTCGATTGCACCGACACCGATATCGTTGACTCGGCAAGGTGACTAGCACTTAGCCAAGGTTAAGTCTGGCGGACCAGTCGGCAAGAGTACACAGGAGTCCGCCTCGTGCACCAGGCGTTGAGGGCGTACGATAGGTCAGACCAGTAGTGCTTTTACTGGTTTTGAGGTGGGCGAGGCCCAACCCACCGCTTTCGTCTGCCACTATGGGAGTATCCTGGGAGTTATCTCCAGAAAGGGGGAACTAAAGGTTTGTATACACAAAGTTGGGTGTGTGAGTTGCACTGCTTGATCATCATACCCACCATATAGCTGCATGCCATAATCATTCATAACAACCTTGACACCTAAAGTATAAGTGGAATGGGACGCTTATACTTTAGGACTTGCAAAACGACCCCTTGGTCTATAAGCTTGTGTGGGCAAGTTTATAAATTAAGGTTATTTTGATATATGTATACCTGCTGCGTGATAACCGACACCCCAACGTATAAGCGGTATGAGACGCGTTATACGATGGGAGCCTTGCAAAAGATCCCTTGGCTTATGTGTACTCACATAAGCGAAGGTTTAACTTCTTACTTACTTACCTTTCTGTTATACCTATTACAACATTTATACTGTTCACCTGTTATAACTTGCTAGTTAGTTCCACCGTCACCTGCTTTTGACTACTCTCCACTTTCTTGTCCTTCCCTTTCTTCCTCTCCGCCTGGTGCCTTAGAGCGTGGGGGGAAGGGGTGGGGGACGATAGGGCTTAGTCTTTTAGACTAACGGTTTTCAAACCATATCATATTAGGGGATCGCGGAGCCCAGCATGGAGGAGCAGCTCAGGAGGCCAGTACGCTTGGAGATGGGACAGTCTAGCACTGGAGTCCAGACTACGGGGACTGTGAGTCCCGGCCCTTCGTAGAGTTTTAGTTTTGTTTCCGCTTTTGAGTGATCTTGTAGTGAGGATTTGATGTACCGGGCATGAGCCCTTTTATTTCCAGACTATTTATACTCTGATGATTTTCTGTGGACACTCCCTTCGTGGAGTTTTATTTTATGTGACATTCTCTTTTGGTGGACTTGCTTCTCTCTTGCTTGCTACTTATTGTGATCGAAAAGGCCGGCAGAATCAGCGCGTTGTAGTGACGACCTTCCCGGGTGCGAAGGTGTCACCGCAAAGCGGCGGTTCTGGGCATAAGACCCCGGGTTCGCAAAAAAAAGGGGTCTTACATCTGCTACACTTGAAGCTCATGATTTCGAAAAACAACGACTACATCAGAGCTCATGGTCTCATTCCAAACTCATGAAGACTTGCTCCTTCATGATGAACCTGCTATTTATAAAGTATTCCAAACAAGAAAAACCTTCGCAACTACGTCTCAACCTTAATTTGAGAAACAAAAACGAGAAACTGAGGGGGGGGGGACTTCTTTCATCACGTGACCCCGGTCGTCACTTGGTTCCTTTTCTATAGCCATGACGTTCTCAGGAGTTCTTCTGTGCTGGTCACTCTCCACGCTCACCGCACCAAAAATGTTGAAACCGGAAACCGGTCTCTGTGGAGTTCGAGGTCCCAAAAGAGGGGTGACCGCGCACCTACTACTCTCAAGCGAACAATCTAGGCACTAGACTAGGAACGTAAGGGACATACCCAAGGTCTCAGCGTGGAGGTCCCACCACATACCCGGAAGACTAACCAACTCTTCCCCTCCCAAGCCAAAGGCTGAGCTAACTTGGCACCTTTGGAAGGCTCTCTTGGCCGACCAGAACCTCTAGGGAGGATCTCAAAATCCACTCCCTCTTAACTAAAGATGCCACCTCTAAAGAACCGTTCTATTTTTTCGTAGCCCCCTTTGGGCCGCCACCAACATAAAACAAGCCTTCTAGGGCTAGCAAAAGCATCGCGGGCATCTCAAATTACAGGAATGTATATTCCATATCTCGGCACGCAGGTCGGTAACATAAACAAAATAGGCCTTCAAGGGCCGGCACGAACTTGGGCTTAAGCCCGCTATTCCCCGCTTGATATTGCAGCACCTGTACATCAACGTCTCGCCGAGCGGAGGCAAGCTAAATATCGGTCGGCTAAAGGCTGACCCATCACATTTCACTCACCCCTTATTCGGGGAGACGGTGTTTATTCCCTGTAAATAAATAAAGTACAACTTCCTTGGAGTCTTCTCCAGGAACCCCAGAACATCACCAATCCGGCTTACACATCCGGATGAGCTTCACACAGCATGCCTAAACCCGTACTCACGCTTCAGGGTGCTAATGCAGTTACTAGCGGGGATGTGAACATCAACCCGTCAAAAAGCGCCCTTCCCACACCCGTCGGTGGGGAGGAGCTTCCATGCAAATATGAAAAATAAGGGCTTCACCTGCCCAAGTAGAAATTTCGTTACCCTTGACGCGTGTTTTGACGAAGCCGCAACCGTGTGTCGTGCCCGGGATTCGACGTCTAGCAGCCGTAGCGGCCATCCACGCTCGAATCCGACCTTCGCTAGAGGGTTAAAAGCTCAAGGTGATTTCTCCTCCATGGCTGAGCCTCTCCATGGCCGATCGTTCTCCAAGCGGCACCGAGGAAGTCGATCCCGACCTCCACAACTTCAGGTAGCGTCGGGGAAGCTGATCCCGATCGGCCTAGCTCCAAGAGGCGCCGGGAGAGGAGCTCCCGACCGACCTAGCTGCACGCGGCGATGGGGAAAGAGTGTTGACAGGAACTTTTCTTCCCATCAGGGAAGACTTCTGAAATATTTGTCTCGTTGTCCAATTTAATATCGGATAGACATAATCCAATACCATCCTTTGTCAGTTGAACGTCACACCAAGATATTGTATCAGGTGAGCTAGCATCTTTTGTAAACTAATAGGCAAAATCACTAGAATCAGGGAAAATTCCAGAAAAACCACCCTTAGCAACAACTAGAGGAGTGACACCGCTCAATGTTTTCCAAGGAGAAGATGTTTGGGCAATTGAGCTGCGACCAAACTCGTTTCAAAATACAGCAGCAGCAGCAAGAAGGCGATGATGAGGCAAGCGGCGGGTGAGCAGGCCTGCGACTGCAGCGTCAAGGGCGAGAGATATAGAGAGGGATTGGGAGGGATGGTGGAGGGGAAGCGTCTGCCCTGCTCCTTCTGTCAACGGCGGCAGGAGAGGAAGGGGAGGCGGGCGGCTCCTTCTATGCGGGCGGCGCTGGGAAAAGACCGAGAGAGCGAGAGAGAGAGTGAGGGGCTGCGGTCTTGCTTACCCCTTGGCCGAACCCTAGCGGGGGAGTCAAAAAAAAAAGAAAACCTCCCTCCTCCTGACACGAGCTATTCCCCCCTTTAATAAAATTTCCTCTCCTATATATATCAACCAATATATATATAAACGTATATATATATAATAAATTTATGCATTATTAAGACATATATATATAAAATAAATATACATTATAAAAAATATATATTTATAGTAAATATATACATTTTATAACACAAAACTTAAAATCTCCACACGCGCGCACGAGAGCCCGCACGTCCTCGAACAGGGCCGCACCAAAATGCCGCTCATGGCATGCCCCGAGCCCGCCACTTGGGGAGGATCCCACTCGGCCGGGTACGGGGTTGTAAACCCGGGGTTCGATTGGTAGTTGCCCCCGAGGCACCTGAAGAAGGGGCTGGACCCGACGTCCTAGCCTTCTTTTAGAATCTGCGGTAGCCCGACTTCGACATAATCGGCGCCTTGAACTCCGATTTCTTCCCACCAGATTCCTTCTTAGCTTGCACATTCCTCATGTCCTTCTCCAAGGACCGGGCCGAGGTGACCAGGGTCATGAAACCCTACGCCATGGGCCCCGACAGTAGCAACCTCAGTTCATCTCTTAACCCTTCAAAGAAGCGGTTAGTCTTTCGCTCCTCGTCGGCAAAGGTAGTGCTAGCATATCTCCCCAATCGAGTAAACTCGTGGAGATACTCGTCTACAGTGCTATCTCTTTGCACCAGCTTTTGGAACTCTTTCTCCAATGCGATCCTCTGCGCTGAGGGGAGGTATCGAGCCATGAACAATCTCGAAAACTCCTCCAAAGGTACTTCGGCCAACGACCTTCCCATCAACTGGTGTAGCTCTAGGCCTTCCCACCATAATCTCGCATCCCCATCCAATAGGAACGTTGCTATCGTGGTCTTCTTCCACTCTTCCGTTTCTGTTGCTGTCATCACCCTATTGACTCTTGAGAGCCAATCTTCGGCCTGGGTCGGGGTTCCCGTTCCCGAGAACACCGGTGGATGGAAGCCCATCACATGCTTAAGCTGTCTCTCAGTTGCTCTCCGAGGCAACTCCGGTTCCACCGCCACCTGTTCAACCCTTCTAGGCTCCGCCGCTTGGAGCGGCACTTGCTCCACCGCAGGAGCAGGCTGCTGCACCTGCCTTGCAGGTTGCGCATTAATCATTGCCATGACAGCTTCTGCCACCAACCTAATGGTTTCTGCTGGCAGAGGTGTTGTAGGCGCATCACTTGGTGCGCTGCTTGCCTCGGAACCTGGCCGTTCCGACGGTCCAGCACCACTTCTGGTCACCTATAATCGTGCAAAACACAGATAAGCGACCAAACACTATTGCAAACAGCAATTATAGGAACACGCAGGTTCCTCAAACACGTGTATTTTCATTCCTAAGTGGACATTCATGGGTTCTTTTTATGTTATAACGATGACGCACACACATGTGCTCATCACCCCTTAAAGTGAATTCTCCCACGAATTCATTTAAGTTTGACCGAAACCAGTAGTCTGATACCAATTTGTAACACCCCTATCCGTCGCATAGCATATAACAGTAGGTCCGGCCGGGGGATGAGAAATCATTACCTTTGCGTTCTTCCGCGACGCCATGAAAAATCTACGTGGTTGGAAAGCACCGCAACGGCGTCGCCTTCGCGGATCTGGACTCGGATCGCGATTCGGAGCTCCGAAGCTCCACCGGTGGCCGGATCTTGGTCTCCTCCTCCACCTTGCTCTCCCTTCTCTCTAGAACTTAGAGAGAGATGAACCCAAGTGAAATGAGCCCCTTTCAACCCTAACTCCCGGATAAAGCCCTTCAGGAAGGAACCCCAGCCATTGGATCCAAAGCCAAGGAAACGAACGGCCACGATTAGGCCTAAAATTACAAAATCTGGGCCGAACATGGGTTGCAACACGGCCGTGTGCATGGCTATGTCACCCATTCGTCGTCTCGATCGACGCGATAACCAGCACACAGCATTCGACACGGCCTCCGACACGCCCGTGTCGTATTCGACACGGCCGTGTCACGACCCGTGTCGCGCCCGTGTGCAACGACCCACACTCTTTTCCCGAGAACGACACGGCCTGCGACACGGCACCCGACACGCCCGTGTCACAAGTGACATGCCTGTGTCAGTGCCCGTGTCATGGCCCGTGTACAACTACCAACACTTGCTTTCCGAGGAGGACACAGCCTGCGAAACGGCACCCGACACGCCCGTGTCACATGTGACACGCCCGTGTCTCTGCCCGTGTCATGGCCCGTGTACATGACTCAGAAAACTCCCTAGCGTGACACGCCCGTGTCACGCCCGTGACACGCCCGTGTCACGCCCGTGACACACCCGTGACACCTGCTCCAGGACCCTGCCTTGGCTTAAAACGTCACTCGTCCCTCTTATGAGTTTCGGGGCGTTACAGCGATGGCCCTGCCCGTGAGCTCCAAAACTGGAGCTCACGGGCAGGGCCACCGCCGGCGGTGTCCCTGCCCGCTCGCCGCCGGGCAACCCCGGCGGGTTCGCCGGAGGCCGGCGAAGCCGCCGGTAGGCGCCGGGCAGGCCGCCGACGGCGGCGGGGGTGAGTCTGTGAGGGGCGGGAGGCGGGATTCCTGGCATCGGGAATTTTAGGAAAGTGAACAGTAACATTTTAAGAGGTTTGGTTAATGGCAGCTCCTCCCTCTTGAATCCAACAACCAGAAATTGAAGTAGCTTGATCCGACGGTTCTGATTGACCTGATGGTGTGCTTTCAAATATGAGTATTGTTTTATATAATAAATATATATATATATATACTATTTTAAAAAGATATATCAGGGTCTGCCAATATCGTGAGTTCGAAAATAGAGAAAAAAAACAAAGGCCGTCGGATTTGACTGTTTTAAACCAGAACCGTTGGATTTGGGGCTGCAAATAACAGAATTGGGTGGCAAATAAAAAAAATACCCAAAACCTCAACTTCTTCTCTCTCCTAAAACCCGATCCCTGCATCCCGAAAAAAAATCACACCTCCCTTTCTCATGGCCCTCTCCACCGCCTGCGGTGGAGCCGCCGGCGGGCTGACCGGCGTACCCCAGCAGGTTCGCCGGGAGCAGGCGAACCTGCAGGCGGTGATCCGGTGTTGCTCCGGCGGGGCCACCGCCGGCGGTGGCCCTGACCGTGAGGTACAGATCTGGGCCTCACGGTCAGGGCCACCGTCGGCGGTGGCCCCGCCGGAGCGCCACCGGAATACCGCCGGACGGTTCGTCGGCTCCCGGCGAACCCGCCGGCGTCTCCGCCGCCGACGGTGTAGATGACCGGGAGTTTATTTTATTAAAAAAATTAATTTATTAAATAATTTAAAATTTATTAATTTATTAAATGAAAATTTAAAATTTATTAATTTATTAAATAATTTAAATAATTAATAATCTGTTTAATAAATTTTAATTAGTTTTTAATTAATTGAGTGGCCCCGCCGCCCCAGGCAGGCGTTGGGTGGGCACGCAACGCCCCCGGCGTTGAGTCCACTCAAAGCCGCCGCAGCAGCCCGGGGGCGTGTGACAACCGACGTCGCTGGATTAGGCTACTGTCGCAGGGCGATCCGTCGGTGGCGGGCGAAGCCCGCCGTTACGTGTCAGGTACTGTGGCGCGTGGCCATCAGGTTGGAGGCCCGTGCCTGTCACTCGTGTGTGTGTGTGTGTGTGTGTGTGTGTGTGTGTATATATATATATATATATATATATTTATATATGGGGAGATATCATATACGGGCGTACGGGCAAGGCTCAAGGAGCTTTTAAATCGAAAAATGATCAACATAGAAGTTGTAGATCTCGGCGAGATCTACAACTTTCATATTGATCACTTTTTAATTTGGAGCCGTCTTGACCTCCGATTTGGGCCTCGAAATCGAGGGCGGCGAGAGTGATACAGGAAAGCCTCTCGCCACCCCCGATTTCTAGGCCCAAATCGAAAGTCAAGACGGTTCCAAATCAAAAAGTGATCTACATGAAAGTTGTTCGTCTTGCAGAGATCTACAACTTCCATGTTGATCACTTTTCATTTTGAGACCATCTTGACCCCCAAAAAGCCTTACCCGTACGCTCGCACAGTTGGTTATATATATATATATATATATATATATATACACGGTTTTATGTTTGTACACGCTGCGCGTTTTTTGATCAAGTACGCGCAAATGGAAAAAACAGCTAAATGCGTGCATTTTTTCGAAAAGTGTTCAACATGAAAGTTGTAGATCTCGACGAGACCTACAACTTTTATGTTGAACACTCTTTCTAAAAATGCACGGTTTAAGAGTATTTTGAAAAGGCGCGAAACGATTGCGTAACTATTGCAATTTCGCAAAAGTTATGCATCGTTTCGCGCCTTTTCAAAATACTCTTAAACTGTGCATTCTTATAAAAAGTGTTCAACATGAAAGTTATAGCTTTCGACGAGATCTACAACTTTAATGTTGAACACTTTTCCAAAAAATGCACGCATATATGTGTTTTTTTCATTTGCGCGTATATGACCGAAAAACACGCCGAATGCGCGTAATATACGAAAACTACTCTTTGGTGCAACATTGCCTGATGTTCCTATATTCCCCTTATATTTGTATTCATAATTACACAACTATACCAAACTTTATATTAGTATATTATAAAGACAATGTTCTTTTAGGTAATTACACAACTTTACAATATTTAAATACAAAAAATAAAAACACTAGATATCCTAAACCTATTGTCTCTAGCTACTAGCTAGGAATGACAAAAGAAAAATTAATGTTTTAACGTAAAAAATATAATTAGTTTTACAAAATAAAAATTGTATTCTTGATTTATATTTTTTACGGTCATTTTGAGTACTCATATGTATATGTTGCGGGTCGGGCGGAGCCCGCCGGGAGCGGGCCAAGCCCGCCGTCGTCGGTCGGGTACTGTCGCGCGAGGTCATAAGGGCGGGTACTGTCCACGACAAATGTCGCCGCCCACGACAAATGTTGTCCCCACGACAAATGTCGCCCACCGGCGAATGTCGCATCTCGGCGAATGTCGCACCCCGCCGAATGTCGCACCCCGCCGAATGTCGCACCCCGCCGAATGTCGCACGTCGCCGAATGTCGCACCCAGTCGATTGTCGCACCCCCGCCGAATGCCATCAGGGCCGAAGGCCCGTGCCTGTCACTTGTATATATATATATATATATATATATATATATATATATATATATATATATATATATTTGTGTGGGTATATGTATGTATATATATATGTAATATGTGTGTGTGTGTACATCTTTCACTATTATAGGGGAAAAGTTGTTTTTGGTGAAACATTCAAAAATATCAAATATGCCCTCATTTTTATATTTTAATGACCTGACATATATTATATTCTATTTCAAAGAAATTAAAATACAATGTCAAAATTAATATTTTTAGGTCAAAATGTATATTGTCTTACAAAATAAAAATTTTAATATTTATGTATATTTTTTACGATCATTTTGAGTATTCATATGTATATGTTGCGGGCGAAACCCGCCTTGATGGGGCGGGCGAAGCCCGTCGTCGCCGGTCGGGTACTGTCGTGCATGGCACGTGCCCGGTTCCAAAATTTTGGTAAAAAATTATAGGTATTGATTTGTCCAGTCAAATACAATTTAGGATCAATTTAGACACACCCGGGCACTATTCCGGTTCTAATTAGGCTCAGGCCCAGCCAAGGGCAGATGTAGTGTAGAGCAACGGGGTGCGGCCGCACCCCCTGAATTTTTTTTAAAAAAATTAATGCAGCTCGAATAGACAACGGTTTTTATAAAAACCGCTGTCTATTCTAAGATTTTTTCTGTCTATACTCGAATAGACGGTGATTTTTATAAAAATCGCTGTCTATTCTCCTATTTTTGCTATAATAGACATTGGTACATTAGCACCCCCTGAACGACGTGAGTGCTTCTCTTTCTTTCTCGACTTCTTGCACAGTCGCACCACGCGTGGACGCGTCCCCGTTGGCCGTCCCTTTCCAGGCTCCAGCCATCCTCAATCATTCCCGGTAGCCAGCTCTTTCTTCTTAGTTCTTTCTCATGGTCAGATCTTTCTTCTTTCCCATCTAGGTATGTTTAATTCTTTCATTATTGTTTGTGATTGCACTATCTGGGAGGATTCTTAATTTCTGATTGTCACCATCTCCTTGGTTGACATTTCACTCTTCATTATATGTTGTTTTGTAACCATTTAGGGGTTTTGGGAAGATTCGGATTGTCGTTGTGCATTTCATTAATTATTGACATTGTGACATTCCCCTTGTCTTTTTTTCTTTTCTTCAGGCCTAGATAATATCCAGGGGAGAGTGACTTCAGTCTCGAGCATTCAGGCCTAGATCTGGTAACATTAAATTGCTCTTCTGAACTTGATCCGGCAACATTGCATTCCTTGCTTTGTAATCTGTTTGCTTTGGGTATTTGCTTTGTAATTGTTGTAATTGATTGCAACAGGACATTGCATTGCTTGCTTTGAGAATTGTCTATTGTATTTCTAGTAAAAGGTATTTGCTAAAAGCCTAAATCATAAGCAATTTTTGTGCACTATAACCAAAGTTGCTAATTGAGCTGTTGAATTTTAATTTTCAAATATATGAGTGCGATTATTTTCCGTTTAATGTTTTCATAGTAAAGTGTGTAAATACAATAAAATCTTAGTATATAGTTCACCTCTTTTATTCTCTTTAGCACGCTTAATGTTTTCAATTTCATAGTTTTGATTATATTTTTACAAGATTTTAAATATAATCGATAACATATTAATTTTGTTCACTTTCAATTATAGTTATGAGTAATATCTACTTTATTTCTCTTTGATTGATAATTTTTCTCAAAAATAAGTTAGAAGGAGAAATCGGTTGAATTAGAAGAGATCAAGAGACCTCGATTAGAGTTTAAATTAGAGGACTTACCCGCTAATCCGAGCATAAGACAACCAATAACAAATTATGAAGTGAATGTTCAAGATTCATTACAAAGATATTACTTACAAAATGGTCATTGTCAGCCACATTTATTTAATTTTCCGCAAACATTAATGGGTCAAAAATCTCGAAGATTCAACAAGAAGTTCTTTGGTGAATACAAGGGTTGATTGGAGTACAGTCAACATAAGGATGCTGAATTTTGCTTGTATTATTACGTCTTTCCTCAAACAAGCTGTGATCTAACTTTTATAAGCCGTGGATTCAGATATTGGAAAGACAGAACAATACTTGAAAAGCATGTTGGTAAACATAATAGTGCACATAATGCATCTAAAAAGATGTGTGAAACTTTGATGAATCAAAAACAAAGCATTCAAAATGTACTTGTTAGACATGAAGAAACACAAATTATAGAATATCGTGCATATTTATGTGCATCCATTGTTTGTATCTATTCTCTTTTGTGTCAAGGATTGTCTTTTCACGAGCATGATGAGTCAAAGGAATCAACCAATAAAGGAATTTCTTTTTGCATTGTTAGACTTCCTTGCTACACACAACAATGATGTAAAGACAGTTATATTTGAAAACGCTCCAAGTAATTGTCAGCGTACATCACCAAAAATTCAGAAGAAAATTGTTTCGGCAATTGCAAGTGAGACAACATACAAATTTGTTACAGAAATTGGGAAAGAATTTTTTACTATTTTAGTGGATAAATCTCGAGATATTTCAGCAAAAGAGCAAATGACAGTTGTTTTGTGATACATTGATGTGAAGGGTTTCATTATTGAACGTCTCCTTAGTTTTGTTCATGTACAAGACACGGTTGTCTTATCACTAAAAACTGTTATTGATAATATTTTTATGAAGTATGAACTTCACATATCTAAATTGTGTGGGCAGGGCTATGATGAGACTTGCAATATGAGAGGTGAGTTTAAAGGTCTTAAAACATTGATTATGAAAGAGAATCTTTCTGCTTACTATATTCATTGTTTTGCTCATCAGTCACAGTTAATATTAGTTATTGTTGCAGAAGGTCATTCTAAAGTTATAGGGATGTTCCCTTTTATTAATAGTGTACTGAATATTGTAGGTGACTCTTGTAAGCATCGTGATAATATCAGAGCATTAGAAGTTGATAGAGTTGCCCAAGAACTTGATTGTAGAGAGTCAGAAATCTATCGAGAGTTAAATCAACCATTAGAAATCAAGAGAGCCAGAGACACACTGTGGGGTTCTCATTATGGTGCTTGTACAACCCTATATTCGTTAAGTGGGCCCCTCCGGCAAGTTAAAGGCTTTGTAGGACATTCAGGTCCAAGTGTCGAAGGAGGCGAGTAGGGCATGTAGAGCCGCTCTCGCCCAGAAGGAGCAAAGGGCTCCCGCCCATAGCATGCGAAATGGCTCTCGCCAATATAAGCGAGTGGCATGTTGATCTCGCATCCGCCCTTTTAGGGAGCTGTGGAGGTGATTGCCTGGCTCACCCAGCAGTCACCCCTTTTAGGCGAGTGGTGCCTTCATGGACTACTCTCTCAGTAGGGTCCAAAGGTAGAATTACTTGGATGCCCTTGAAGGACTACAAATAGCCTTCCAGAACAGCGGAGCTACAATATTGACATACTCAATTGGGTTGCATATAGTAATTATGAACAGCGGAGTTACGTTGTTGGGTGACCAAATTTAGAAATCTATAAATAAGAGCGAGGGGGAACCTTTGGAGGGACGGATCAACAGTTTTCTCTTACTTCCTTCTTCTTCAGGCACTCTCTAAGTTGTACAAGCTCAACTTTGGCTTGAGAGAGGAAGATCTCTTTGATCTTCAGGGTGTGTGGTGGGATCTCCTGGCTGAGACCTCAGTTTTGTTCCTAGGTTCCTGAATCTTTAGTCTGGCATCCTAGCCCGAGGGAAGTAAGTGCGAGGTCACGTGAAAGAGAAGGGATAGATCACACTAACTCTAGAGGGGGGGTGAATAAAGTTTTAAAACTTTTGATTAATTTTTATAACAGAATTAAAATGAGTGATATGTATATATAAAGAGAGAAAAACAAACAAGAACAATCCTAACACAGCAAATAAAAAATAATGGCAATCCAGACGACACAAAGAATTTATAGTGGTTCGCCTAAACTTGGGTACATCCATTCTTCTACCACACTGGTAGGAATCCACTATAGGTTTTTGATTAGGTGCCCTGCCACCAAAATTTCTATTTTCTAAGGGAGATATAGCAACCCTTTGAGCTTTTGACCAGGTACCCAAAAACCAAATCAAGTCTTTTGATCAGGAGACTTGACAACCAAAAGAAATAACTTTTGAAGGGAGTTAAGAAACCCTTTATACAGTGATGAAAAGAAAGTAAAAGATGATGTCTTTTCTGTCAACAATCAGAGAGAAGACTAGTGGAATTGTTGTTGTCAAAGCTCCCCCTAAGATGAAGAATGGTTCAGGAGCTGAGGGTATAGGTCTTCAAGTTGATGAAAGATCTTCAGGAAACTTCTTAGACTGATGAAGATTTGTTGCCTCTTGAAATTCCTGAAGGAAAAACTGAAGAAGACTGAAGATGTGTTGGCTATGTTCTTCTTTCAGTTTTTTATATATCACTTGTTCTTCTGTTGAATATTTTCTCTCTTATTCTGAATCTATATTGTTTGTATATATTCTTCTAAAAGAAAGTACTTTATATTCCTTGAAGAAAATCGGCTTTTGAATTTTGAATCCAATCCTTGATTGACTGCAGAAAATCTGGAAGAATGAACACTAGAATTGTCTTTACTTTGTTTCCCCAACTGTCCCACTAAATAAGCCAAATAATTACTCTGTGAATACCATAATTAATGCTGCCTAGAAATGGCTATATTCTTGAGAATATAAGCATTAATTATCAGAGTATTACTGAGTAAATATAATCAAATAAATTGACAGTTGAACTGAGAAACTGAAGGGAAAAAACGTCGAACAGAACCTGACAAAGTACTATTTAGCCTCTTAGTCTGACCATTTGTTTGCTGATGAAAGGCCATGCTGAACTTCAGCTTGGTGCCCAATAGTTGATGAATAAGTCTCTAATCATTTGAAGTAAAACACAAATCTCGGTCACTCACAATGTTATGGGTACACCGTGCACTCGTACAATATTGTCAACGTAAAGTTTTGCCAACTTTTCCACTGAATCGTCCCTCCTGATTGATACGAAGTGTGAAACCTTTGTCAATCGGTTAACAATTACCCAAACAACATCTTTCCCTTTCTGCGATCTCGGCAAGCCGTGCATGAAATCAATAGATATGTCGTCAAACTTCCACTCTAGGATCAGTAACAACTTAAGGAAGCCACTAGGTTTTTGAAATTTAGCATTCACTAGGGCACAAGTTTGACACTTTGCAACATTATGAGCTATGTCCTTCTTCATCCCTGGACACCCGAACACCTTTTTCATATCCTCGAACATCTTTATTCTCCCTGTGTGGGCCGAGTACTTTGAAAAGTGTACCTCGTACACTAACTCCTCACGTAAAGTGCCACACCTTAGGACGCACAAATGGTCATCTTTCCACAAAGGACCATCTTCATAAGAAAACTCTGTGTTAGACCCATCCGCGGTCTTAGTCATATAGCGCTTCATGCTTTCATCAAGCTCCAACTCCTGTTGTATTATGTATGCAAGGTCACATTGCACCTCTTTCCAGTTCAAGGATGAATTCGTCGTTGTTCCTCTTTCAACGCAAGAGATTCTCAAGGCTTCCAAGTCAATGATTAGACACTCATCATGCATCAAAATCCAATTGGCATATGCCAAAGCCCTTCTACTCAATACATCTGCAATAATATTTCCCTTACCGGGAATACAATGAACCTTGAAGATATAGTCCCCAAGGAACTCCATCCACCTCAGCTGTCGCATGATCATATCTTTCTGTCCATCAGGTACTTTAGGCTCTTATGATCCGTAAAGATATCAATCTAAGCGCCATATAAGTAGTGATAAAATTGATTTCAAGATAACCCAAACACCCAGAGGGGGGGGGGTCAATAGGTTCTTTTCTTTTATACTAAAGGCAGAATGATATTTCAGTTCTTAAATTAGAATCTAACTTATTCTATAGCAATCACAGCACAGAATTCACAATCACACATACATCACAGATTGCACACAGATTTATAGTGGTTCCCTAAGGTCTGGGTACATCCACTTCCCCCTTCACCTATCTAGCAGTGTGCTAGATTTGGCTTAACTTCTTCCTTCTCCTCAGATCCACAGATCTTACAGCTCAGAACCCTGAAAGGTTCCTACAACTCAGAACCCTATAAGGTTCCTACAACTCAGAGTGTAACCACACTCCTACAGCTCAGGCTAACAGCCCTACCTCAGCCTTGCCACAAGGCCTACAACTCAGAAAAAACTTTCTCCTACACTCAGGCTCAAAAGCCCTACTACTCAGAGATCTATATCTCCTACACTCAGCCTTTATAATATAGACTTACAACTCAGATCTATGAAGAGATCCTACAAAATTTGATAAGTGTTTAGATGGACTCTTACCCTTGTTGAGAGAGAAGGGATAAGAGGTTTCTTGATCAGCTTCTTGATAAAACTGATGGATGAAATCAACCTGTTCTTAGCTTCCTTCAAAGCTTCTTGAATAAGAACTCAGTAGGGTTGATCTTCTTTGAAGTTGACTGACTGCCAGCTTCCTTCTTAGAATCCAGAAATAGATCTGAATCCTTCTTAGCAGATTAGTTCAAGATCTGCTTCTTAAGATACTTATAAATGTCTCCTTCTTTACTTCAACAGCTGAAGATCTCTCTCACTCTTTAGAACTTCTGAAGTTTCTTCAGAATTCTTGCTTGAATTCTCCTTATATCTTCTCACGAAAATTTTCTTCTGTGTGACGTGCACTTCCTTGATCAATGATTAATAATTCAATTGTTTTTCGTGTGGATATATTCTATAGTTGTTGACAGAATCCATCTATTTATATACTTCATCCATGGTAACTGGCTGATCCAGTTTCTAACCAACTTCTGACAAGTCTGAAAGCTTATGCAAACTTGTTGGAATACACAGCTGTCAAGTCTCCAGTCTGTTCTTGAACCTTTGTTTTTATCAGCAAAGCGTCGAGACTGATTGTCATTATGTGTCGACACAAGTAGATTAAGTGTCGACACAAGCTTTGGTGATGTCGACATAGCTCCTCTGGTGTCGACAGAGCTTCTTGACACTGCATATGTAGAATGTGTCGACACGGCTTCTTTGTGTTTATATAGACACTCCTTCACTTCACAGCAATCAGCATTGTTGAAATTCTGCTGAGTGTCGACACAAGTCTTGTTTGTCGACACAGTTGATATAGTCTCAGAATTTGTGTACCGACACTGCCTCCAGGTGTCGACACAGTTGATGTCGACTAATACTTATGTATGTCGACACTGCCTCCCGGTGTCGACACAGTTGATGTCGACTACTATTTCTGTGTGTCGACATTGCCTCCAGGTGTCGACACAGTTGATGTCGACTAATAAATTCTGTGTGTCGACACAGTTGCTTCAGGTGTCGACATAGCTTTTCTAGTGTTGACACAGGCTTTCTTAAGTGTCGACACATGGACTTAGAAACTTTTTTTAGCATTTTGGCAAATACTTAACCTACACATAGAAACTTAAAATAACATCAAATACACCTTGATGTATATCATTGAGCTATGTGAGGCTTCTCCAAATTAGGTATACATTTTCCAATGTACCCAACAATCTCCCCCTATTTGGAGAAGTCATAACCCTTTAATCAATGATATACACCACTTATAATAAACAAATATGATGATGTATATAAATGATAAATGACAGGGTAACTTATAAACAAAACATATAACCAAATCACATCACAGAATAAGAATGCAACTTGAATGAACATGAACCATTGTTTTGTTTAAATTATCCAAAAGTTTCTTAACAATTGTTTACATAGATTTCTTTTAAAACTAAAAATTACATTGTTCTTGCAAAAACTAGTAAATCTATCCTAAGGCTGATCAGGCTCCTTGATGACTATGCCTTTTCCTAGCTTAATCTGAGCTTGCATAGGAGGTTCTGCATCATCAATAGGCTTCTTTCCCTTCAATTCTGCCTTCTTCTGAGCTTCAGCCTTAATCCTTTGCCTTTCAAAATAATGAAAAGGCTTAGGGAAATATTTGCTAGGCTCCTGAGCATTAGGAGTTAGCTTCCCAATCTTAGCCTTTCTTCTATGTTGCACAATGGCTTCTTGCCTTGCCTAATACTTTTGCCATTCCTAATCATTATACCACTTTCCCCTTTCATGAACTTGATCTTTCACAGCTTTCCAGGTAGTCAAAATTATATTTCTTGAAGTGGGGCTCCACTGCTCAAAATCAGGCTTTAACTCAGCCTGTTCTCTGAATCTTTTCTTTGAAAGTTGAGCTTCCTGTTGAGCTTTCAAGGCAGCTTCTGGCATTTCAGCTTTTTCTATTATAACATTATCAACTTCCTGTTGAGGACTGTACATTGTCTGAACCTGTTCTTGAATCATATCAAAATTTGTTGGAGGGTAGATAATCTGAGCAACTTCAGGTTATTCACCTCCAACATAAGCAGGTTGCACACCAGATTCTGCAACATTGTCATCATCACAAAGGGATGGATATCCCAGAGTGGCTCTGATGCTATTGGATATCCATTTGGCATGATCTGAGCCTGCATTGACTAACATTCTCTCCCCCTTTATGACTTCTCTTTCAATGTGATCTCTTAAGTCATCCTTTTGAAATCTTATTTGGCCATCAAGAAAATTTACACCATCTTTATAAAATGATTTTATCTTCAGAAGCTGATCAGAAATTGTTTTCTGAGAAGTAGTAATTGCTGTCTTAAAGGAATCCAAGGCTTCCTGTAGCTTCTGATCAAATTCCTCTTTCTCCTTAGCCCTTGCTTCAGTCATTGCAATAACTGTTTTCTTTACTTTAGTGACTATCTCATTGTGAGATTCAGTCAGATTGTCATTCATCATAATCTGATTTTCAAGGACATAGCCTTATTTGACAGCAATATCATCCACTTGTTTCTTGACTTCTGCTTGTTGCTTTGCTTGAAATACTACAGCATTGCCCCCCTTATGGAAGCAATCTATCATCTCTTTCTTATGAAGATTGACTTCAAACCTTATGGATTTAATATCTTGAGCCAAATCAAATTGAAGTGATTTATGGCTTTCATTCACATACTTTTCTAGAGCCATTCTCTGCTCATCTAATTTAACTTATAAAGCCACCATTAATGAGCTGTAATCAGTCTCTGGGGCAGGTTGTGAAGTAGTAGCTTGCAAATCCTTCTTATAGCTATGGTTTCTTCTCTTGAAAACCATCAGTTTTCTTTTCTTGATACTTGCAATCTCCTCATCCTCTGAAGCAGATGTACTGACAATATCGACTCTTTCCTTAGGACTAGGAGGCAGCCCCTTCTCAGGACTGGGCTGCACTCCCTCAATATCAGCCTGCTCCCCCTTAGTTCTTACCTGCTCCTCCTTATCTGCTGCTCCCTCAATGTCAAGAAACAATTCCTCAAGAGTAAACTCCTGTTGAGTGTGAACTGGTGATACCACTGTCTCAGGAACATCAGCAGCTCCAGATGTATCCTCCATTATAGCATCTTGGGCTGGACTATGGACATTAGGTGTCTCAAGAATAGATTGTGAATCCATTTCACTTGCCAAGTGAATTCTCTCTTCCCCTTGTACCTGTGCAATAATTGTCTCACCCTGCACTTGTGCATTCTCAGTCAGGTCCTGAGCTTGTACACTAACTAGCTCTCCCTGCACTTGTGAACTAATTGTTTCCTTCTGCACTTGTGCAGTCTCAGTAAGGTCCTGTACAGGAGATTTCTCAGTAGCCTCTTGTCTCTCTATTTTAGGTATGTCCTTTGATAGGACCCTATCCCATCTGGAGATGATCCTGATGTCCATTCTTCTCATATGATTGATCTTAGAACCAGGAATCTGGTTCATTACTTCTGGAATTTCTCCAGCCAATTATAGACTTATTATTCTAGCCAAATTAGGCTTCTTGATACCTTCCTTAATCTTTTCAAATAATACTACTGACCAATCTGTGTTGAGTTTAAAAATTATCCTTGTCATCAGGTTGAACATATAGGATGAAATCCTATCATGTCCCCCTGGCTTACACAGAATCACCTTACCAACTACTTCAGATAGAAATTTACCTTGCTGATTCATCCCTTTCCTGGTTATAGCTGTTCCAATCTTCATGGTGGGATCTAATCCACACCATTGTAGTGCCTCCCTTGTTTTTGATACTGGTACTTCTTCTTCATCTTGAGTTCTTGGAAGATGAAGAATTTTTCTCAAACTTTTCAAGATCACTTTGACTCTTGCTCCATGAACTGTTGATTTAATCTTAAGTCCTGTTGAGTCTACTGTTACTGCAGCAAAGAACTCAAAAACCTCCTTCTTTCAAATCTTGGTTGGTTCGGATATCAGAAACTCCAAACCATTGTAAGTGATTAAGGTAATCACTCCTTTAATCTCTGAGTCAACATCATTAAAGGCATGACGAACCACCTCAAATCCTTCGTTAATGTTATCTTCAACCTTTGGCGCCATTGGGATGGTGAGAAAGCTTGGATCGAGAGAAGAGAGTTTGTCGACACAAGGGTTTAGTCTCGAAAATCTGGAGAGCGTGTCGACAGAATATGTTCTAGTCCTATTTATACCCTTCTAAACAAAGAAGGTCAAAAGGCAGGCAAAAACTGTCTAAATGTGTTGACACTGTTGAAATGTGTCGACACAGACTTCTAATGTCTCGACAATGGCGTTGACTACTGTGTGTCGATACCGATTGATGATATGTCGACACTAGACAAACTTAGAAGTTCATCAGAAATTCGGTGTCGACTCTTATTGTAAGTGTCGACATAATTTCCTGATGTGTCGACACCACTACTCTGGTTGTGTAGACACCACTTACTGAAGTGTCGACACCACTTCTCTTGATTATGTCGACACAGATTTACTGAAGTGTCGACATCACTTCTCTGGATGTGTTGACACAGATTTACTTAGCCAAATTTGTTAGACTAATCTATGTTTAACATTCCTAATTCAATTTTAAATTTATTGAATTTAGTTTCATCTAAAAGCTTAGTAAATACATTTGCAATTTGATAATCTGTTTTGACAAATTCTAGTGAGATGTCCTCTTTCTCTACATGTTCTCTAAGAAAATTGTATCTTATTTCTATATGTTTAGTCCTACTATGTGAAACAGGATTATTAGCAATAGAAATAGCACTAGTAGAATCACAAAACAAAGGTGTTCTACTTACCTGAATACCAGAGTCTTCTAGCTGGTGCTGAATCCACAACAACTGTGCACAACAACTTCCTGCTGCCATATATTCAGACTCAGCTGTGGAAATTGCCACACTAGTCTGCTTCTTACTACTCCAAGACACCAATCTTCCTCCTAGAAATTGACAGGTGCCTGCTGTGCTTTTTCTATCTTCTTTGCAACCTGCAAAGTCTGCATCTGAGTAGCCTGTCAGTAGAAAATCTCCATTCCTAGGGTACCAAAGGCCTAGATTAGGTGTGCCCTTTAGATATCTCAAAATCCTTTTTACTGTAGTGTAATATGATTCTTTAGGGCATGATTGGTACCTAGCACAGACACATGTTGCATACATAATGTCTGGTCTACTAGCAGTTAGATATAAAAGAGAGCCAATTATTCCTCTATACAAAGATTCATCTACAGGTTTACCTGCATCATCTTTGCATATATGCATACTTGTTCCCATAGGAGTTCTCATGGTGGAGGATGATTCCATACCATACTTATTAATTAACTCCTTGGTGAACTTAGACTGGGATATGGACAAGCCATCATCAGTCTGTCTTACTTGAAGGCCCAAGAAGAACTTAAGTTCTCTCATACTGCTCATCTCAAACTTCCCTTGCATAAGTTTAGCAAACTTCTTGCAAAGGTTGCTTTCTGTAGAACCAAATATTATGTCATCTACATATATCTGGACTAAGATTATCTTACCTTTGGACTCCCTTAGGAATAGAGTTTTATCTATTTTCCCCCTTGAGAATTTATTCTCAATAAGGAAAGTAGACAGGGTTTCATACCAAGCCCTTGGGGCTTGCTTTAACCCATATAAAGCTTTCCTAAGTCTATAAACATAATCAGGTTTGAGAGAATCAACAAAACCTGAGGGCTGCTCTACATAGACTTCTTCTTTAAGATTTCCATTTAGGAATGCTGATTTTACATCCATTTGGAGTACCTTGAAGCCTTGATATGCTTCATAGGCAAGGAACATCCTAATTGCATCCAGTCTTGCTACTAGGGCAAAGGTTTGATCAAAGTCAATACCCTCTTCCTGCCTATATCCTTTTATAACAAGTCTTGCTTTGTTCTTCACAATGATCCCATTCTCATCCAATTTGTTCCTAAAGATCCACTTTGTTCCAATGATGTTGTGGTCTTTTAGTTTAGGAACTAACTTTCAGACCTTGTACCTTCTGAATTGATTCAGATCCTCTTACATGGCATCAATCCAATATGGGTCCAGAATAGCTTCTTCAAATCTCGTTGGCTCTAATTGAGATAGGAAGCTTGAGCAAAGCACTGTGTTCAAGTTCCTGCTTCTAGTTTGCACTCCATGTCTTAGATCCCCAATTATCTGATTTGCTGGATGATCCTTTAAGTGTCTAATAGCTGGAGGTAGACTATCTTCAGGTTGAACCCCTCCAGTCTCTTTAATATGCTGCACCTCTTGGTGTTCATCTGCATCTTGAGAGTCCTGTACTCTCCCTGGACAGTAGCCACCATTTTCCACTTCCTGCTCTTCAATTGATTCTTCTGTAATGGTAAGCTTGTCCATTTTCTTATTAATACCTGTAGAACTGCATGAGCTACAAGGCAACTCACTGTTAATCAGTCTTTTTCTATCAAAGACAACATGTACAGACTCTTCTACAACTTGAGTAATCAAGTTGTAGACTCTATAAGCCTTACTATTGTTGTTGTACCCAACAAATATCCTATCTTAGGATTTGGCAGCAAACTTAGTTAGATAAGACTTGCCATTGTTAAGGATATAACACTTGCAACCAAAGATCCTAAAATAGGATAAGTTTGGTTTTCTACCCTTCATGATCTCATAGGGAGTCTTTTTGTGGCTTTTGGTGATAGAAGCTCTATTGATCACATGACATGCAGTGTTTACTGCCTCAACCCAAAAATATTCTGGGAGAGAAGTGTCACTCAATAGAGTTTTACCAGCCTCAATAAGTGTTCTATTCTTCCTTTCAGCAATACCATTTTGCTGTGGTGTTCTAGGTGAGGAGAATTCTTGAAAAATCCCAAATTCCTCACACAGACTTGTCATACTCTCAGATTGAAATTCAGTGCCATGGTCACTTCTGATTTTGACCACTGTACTGTCATGTTCATTCTGAATTTGCTTGACAAAACTATACAAAACACTTGGGGTTTCTGATTTTTGTCTCAAAAAGAACACCCAGGAATATCTAGAATAGTCATCTACCACCACAAAAGTGTAGACCTTCCTACCTAGACTATGAACTGGCATAGGACCAAATAGATCCATATGTAAGAGGTATAGATACTGTTGGAGTTATCATGGTGATCTAGAAGTGGTCAAACATGTAATCTCACTGCCAACGCGATATGAGCCTGCAGGGTCGCACATAAGAGCTGTGGAGAAGTTGGAAGATTGATTGTGTTGGTAAGGGTTACCAATCACCATATAGAATGGGGTCAAGCAAACGTTGCCAAAGAGGTTCATTGAGAATGGTTCGTCGAGAATCATTCGTCGAGAATCATTCGTCGAGAATGATTTGTCGAGAATCGTCGAGTATGACTCGCCGACTAAGGCAAATTCGTCGAGAATCGAACTGATGGATTCCCGACGAATGGTGATACTCGACGATTCCCGTTGATGATTCTCGACGATTCTGCAGGTGAGTCTCGACGATTCTGCAGATGATTCTCGTCGATTCTGTAAGCTGATTCTCGCCGAACCTGGAGCTGATTCTCGCTGAATGATTCAGAAACCCTATTTTGGGTGGTCTGCGGAAAGCGACATTTCTAGGTATGTTTATACCTTTGGTATAAATTAGGACTTAGGATTTTGGGAAGCCGTGTACTCTCCTGTGGCCGAATCGAAGCCGACGGAAGTGTTCCGCCATTCTGTCGGTCCTCCGCATCCCGAGCCCCGCCCGACGGAAGTGTTCCGCCGCCTCGTTCGCTCCGTCGACCTCCTCCTCTTCGATGATAGTCTCCGGTGCTGCTCTTCCTGGAGCGGACCTAGCAGTCCGTAGAAGTGCAAGGTGCAGCCAATCTCCTTTCCCGATCCTTCGTGCGACGAAGCTCGGTGTTCTCCCACTCGTGTGGATTTCTGCAGAGACGTAGACGCTATTCTACGTAGAACTCGCCACCGACAAGGAATCATATTTTGGAGCATCATTGTTGAGTTGTTACTCAACACCGCTAAGGTAATTTTACCTAGTTGTTTGTTAACTTCTTGATTCAATGTTCATGGCCCGACCCCAAATCTCTTTTGGGTTGTTCTTGATTTTATTACTTCTGCTGCGTGCACAACTATTGTGCCACCTCATAGAGAAACCTAACAGTGGTATCAGAGGGAGGTTTCAGCCATGATTGTTGTATTGGAAGTTAGGTTATTCCAGTACGTGTAAACCTAGGGATTTAGAAGTGGTTTATGAACCCATATATTGTTTATAAACCCGTGTATTGTGAACCCGTGTATTATGAACCCGTGTATTATTTATGAACCCGTGTATTCCATCCCTCGAGTGGTTTATGAACCAGTGTATTGTTTTGTATTTTGAATCCAACAAGGAGAGATGAGCTTATCTACTCCTTTAAGTTGAGTTTCCTTTGCCTTTGTCTAATGCATGTAAATCTGAAGATTTGGAAGAGTCCGGATGTTCAGATTTAGCCCTTCCTTCTATCAAATGTTGATAGTGCCATATTGTGCACATAAGGGATGCATGTGGATTTTAGAAAAGTGTTTTTCTGTGGATGTGCACATTGATCAAATATTGATCATGGTTAATTGTTAACCTATTATCAAAAATCCCTTCATCAAATATTAAGCATTCGGATGCCTTTCGATGGATGACACTCTTCCTTCCTCGATCGATGAAGTGTGGGCTTGCCAAAGCAAGGTGCATTAATCTATCTTGGTAAGGGTGCGAGCGGATAATTGTGATATCCAACTGTCGACATCGGGTCTAACTTAACTAGGTGACCTCAAAGGTTGAGTGCCTAGAGGCATAGGGTTGGCATGCACCATATGATGGATGCGAATAAGGAGTTATTCACCAACCATACAAGAATTACATGAGGATGCAATTGGCAAGCGTTGCCTACCTAAATAACCACATCGTGAGAGAAAAGCCAAAGCTGACTCATTGTGTTGGTGAAATACGGATCTTGTCCACTAAGAGAGTAGCTCGCATGAACTCTCCGAATTGATAGTGAGGGCCATCATTTCGAATAAAAATAGTGGGAGTTTTAATTGAATTCCAAATTAAAAATAAATTGTATTTTGAAATTTTGGTACTGATATTTTTCTGCATGAATTCTTGTAGAATTCAATGACAAGTGGTTCACACTCCACTCTGTCTCTGAGAGCCATCCTTGAGAAGGATAAGCTCAGTGGGACCAACTACATGGACTGGTACAGGAACCTGAGAATTGTTCTTAGGCAAGAGTGAAAGCTCTATGTCTTGGAAGAAGAAGCCCCCGAGGTGCCGACCGGGAACACTTCCCGTGCTGATAAGGATACTTATACGAAGTATACTGATGACGCCTTAGACGTCGAATGCCTTATGCTTGCCACCATGAACTCTGAGCTTCAGAAGCAACATGAGAACATGGGGTGCAAGGAGATTGACGAGCATCTCAAGAAAATGTTTCAATGGCGGGCTCGTCAGGAGAGGTTCGACATCACAAAAGCGTTATTTCAGTGCAAGATGGGAGTTCGAGACTCAGTAGAGACTCACGTACTCAAGATGATTGGGTATATAGAGAACCTTGAAAGGCTGGGTTTTCCTCTAGGTCAAGAATTGGCCACAGATCTGATCCTGCAATCGTTGCCGGACAGTTATGAGCAGTTTGTCTTGAACTACAACATGAATGAAATAGACAAGACACTGCCCGAGCTCCTAGGCATGTTAAGAACTACCGAGATCAACATGAAGAAGGCCAAGACTGCCAGCCCCATACTGATGGTGCATAAGGGCAAGGGCAAGGCAAAGGGCTCTAAGAAGACGAAGGTGGGACCTAAGTCATATCTTGAGCCCAAGTCTTCTGCACTGAAGAAAAAGAAGAGCACAGTGAAGGAAGGGAAATGCCACCATTGTGGCAAGGCTGGTCATTGGAGGAGAAACTGTCCTTTTTACATTGAGGGTCTGCAGAAAATAAAGGGAGGTATGACTTCCGCTTCGAATATTTAAGTTATAGAAATAAACCTCTCTGCTCCTTCATCTTGGGTATTGGATACCGGATGTGGTTCTCATATTTGTACAAATGTGCAGGAACTGGAAAGGATAAGATTGCTGAGTAAAGGGGAGGTGGACCTGCGCGTCGGCAATGAAGCAAGAGTTGCTGCTGTAGCCGTAGGGGTTTACCGTCTTTCTTTGCCCAGTGGGCTTGTAATAGAATTAGATAATTGTTATTTCGTTTCGGCCATAACTAGAAACATTATATCCATTTCATGCTTGGACATGATTGGATTTTCTTTTATAATTAAGAACAACTGTTGTTCTATATTTAAGAATGATGTTTGTTATGCTGTAGCCCAATTGTTTAATGGTCTTTATATTTTGAACTTGGACCATCTGATCTATAATGTAGAAAATAATAAAAGACTAAGAACAAATGACTCAAACCCTACATATCTCTGGCATTGTCGTTTGGGCCATATAAATGAGAAGCGCATATCTAAGCTCCATAAAGATGGACTTTTGGACTCATTTGATTATGAATCAATTGAGCGATGCGAATCTTGTTTGTTAGGCAAAATGACTAAAGCCCCTTTCACTGGTTATACTGAGAGGGCTGAGGATCTCTTGGGTGTTATACATAGTGATGTATACGGACCCATGAGCTCCATGGCTAGAGGTGGGTTTTTCTACTTCGTTACATTTACTGATGATTTCAGTAGATACGGATATGTGTATCTTATGAAGTGCAAATCCGAGACCTTTGAAAAGTTCAAAGAGTTCAAGAATGAAGTAGAAAACCAGTTGGGTAAAAGGGTTAAAGCACTCCAATCTGATCGAGGTGGAGAATACCTGAGTCATGAGTTCCGTGATCATCTGAAAGAGTGTGGTATTGTATCACAGCTCACTCCACCTAGAACACCACAACATAATGGTGTGTCTGAGAGGAGAAATCGTACTCTATTAGACATGGTACGTTCGATGATGAGTCATGCAGACTTGCCTGTTTCCTTTTGGGGTTTTGCTTTAGAGACTGCTGCAATGACACTGAATTGCGCTCCAACGAAAATGGTTCTGAAGACACCAAATGAGATATGGACTGGGAAGCGTCCTAGTATGTCGTTCATTAAAATTTGGGGCTGTGAGGCATACGTGCGACGTCAAATGCCTGACAAGCTGGAACCCAAATTGGATAAATGTTATCTGGTGGGATATCCTAAGGAAACGAAAGGGTATTACTTTTACCTACCGTCCGAGGGCAAAGTGTTTGTCGCAAGGACTGGCGTCTTCTTGGAGAGAGAATTCTTATCAAGAAACACTGAAAAGGTAGAACTTGAAGAAGTTCAAGAACCACAAGTAGTGAATGAACCGGAATTGGATTCTGAGATAGGACTACAAGATGTTGTATCTAGAGAACCTACTCAAGAAACACAAGTCCTACGTAGATCTGGTAGACCAAGGGTTGAGCCTGAGAGATATGGATTTCTCATGTCTCAAATAGGTAATGTGTTGCTTATGGATCATGATGATGAACCAGCAACCTACCAAGAGGCTATGAATGGACCGTACTCTGACAAATGGCTTGAGGCTATGAAATCCGAAATGGACTCCATGTACGCAAACCAAGTTTGGAACTTGGTGGAACCACCTGAAGGGGTACGACCCATAGGGTGCAAATGGGTCTTCAAGAAGAAGACCGACATGGATGGGAATGTACAAACATTCAAAGGGCGACTGGTGGCTAAGGGTTCTAAGAAAATTCATGGTATTGACTATGATGAGACCTTTTCCCCTATTGCCATGATAAAGTCCATAAGGATATTACTTTCTATTGCTGCGTATTATGACTACGAGATCTGGCAGATGGATGTCATAACGGCTTTCCTTAATGGAAACCTCCTTGAGGAAGTGTACATGACACAACCCGAGGGTTTTGTATCCCCAAATGAAGCCACCAAAATATGCAAGTTGAATAGGTCCATCTATGGACTGAAGAAGGCCTCTCGAAGTTGGAATCTTCGTTTTGATAAGAAAATCAAAGAGTTTGGTTTCATCAAGAATGAAGATGAGCCTTGTGTTTACAAGAGAATCAGTGGGAGCATTGTTGTCTTCCTGATATTGTATGTAGATGACATACTGTTGATTGGGAATGACATTCCTACCCTGAAAGTTGTTAAGAACAACCTAGGGAACTGGTTTTCTATGAAGGACTTTGGTGAAGCAACTTATATACTCGGTATTAAGATCTATAGAGATAGATCGAAGAAGTTGCTGGGTTTGACCCAGAGTACATACATCGAGAAGGTGTTGAAGCGATTCAACATGCTTGAGTCCAAGAAAGGATTTTTACCCATGTCTCATGGTGTGAATCTCTCTAAGGACCAGTGTCCAAAATCTTGTGAAGATAAGGACCGCATGAAGTTGATTCCATATGCTTTGGCAATTGGATCAATCATGTATGCAATGTTATGTACTCGACCCGATGTCTCATTTGCTTTGAGCATGACTAGAAGATATCAGTCAGACCCCGGTGAGTGTCACTGGATTACAGTCAAGAATATCCTGAAGTACTTGAGAAGGACAAAGGATGTATTCTTGGTGTATGGTGGAGAGGAAGAGCTCGTTGTAAGTGGTTACACGGATGCTAGCTTCCAAATTGATAGGGACGACTCAAAGTCTCAATCAGGGTTTGTGTTTTGCCTTAATGGAGGAGCTGTGAGCTGGAAGAGTTCCAAGCAAGAGACAGTTGCTGATTCTACAACAGAAGCCGAGTATATCGCTGCAGCTAACACATCGAAGGAGGCTGTATGGATTAGGAAATTAATCGGCGAGCTTGATGTAGTTCCTAGAATTGTTGGTCCCGTAGTTCTCTACTGTGATAACAATGGTGCAATTGCACAATCTAAGGAACCTAGATCCCATCAGCGCTCCAAGCACATACATCGGCGGTTCCATCTTATTCATGAGATTATCGAACGAGGAGATGTGAACATTTGCAGAGTGCCGACTGAGGAGAATATTGCGGATCCACTGACAAAGCCTCTCGCGCAGAGAAAGCATGATGGTCATACTGGATCAATGGGTATATGATACCTAAATGATCAACTCTAGTAAGAGTCTTGTGGGTTGCGTGTAAACATATATTCTATTGGCTATTTGTTGTTTATTCATATGATGAATTGTGTACCAGAATTTTTCTTTTACAATTAATGACAAGTTCTTTTATTATGATTTCTCTATGCGATAGTTAAATGTTAACATAATAAATACCCTTAGAATGTTCGCTTCCATAGGACATCAAGTACGTGACTTGAATGTAAGAGCCTATGATTTATTTGAAGCTTCATTCTTGAAAGGTCCCTGGTCGTAGTATCATCATAGAAACTAAGGGTGATGATGATACATTAAGACTAACACGTGCGTTGACTGATGACCAGTTCTCACAGGTCATGATATTGTGATATCAAGTCATCACGTGGGTACTTGTTAATGAACAAGTTGTACTGGACAGACCCAACCTGAGACTACTTTGTGGATTGTTATCTAAACGTGTCACGAGTAGGTCTCAATTGACAATGGTGTTGTGATTCTTTGACCTTAAGTCACATCATTCATCAAGTGAGGAAGAGTGTGCTTTGATGCCATTTAAAGTCTTCCTTGAGAAAGGTTGATGATAAGGGTGGTTGTTGGGCACGTTACGAATCATTTGGGTGTTTGTGTGTGAGCAGATATGGGATTTGTCCTCCTATATGACCGGAGTTGCATCCATGGGCCCCTTGATGGAACTGGACTGAGAAATGCATGACCATGCTTGGTTGAGTCAATATGTGATATTGGACTCACCATTCTCTGGAAGTCCGTTCTAGATCAAGAAACTTGGAATGAGCAATTATGAGGGTGACACTGTCCATGCATCTAGTTCTTTCCGGATGTAAGGGACAAAGGGACAAAGACAACGCTGGAATATTGTTCATATAGGCTTTTGAGTTATGAACTCTTATTGCTTGGGTAGCAATGATGCATTGCTAGATGCCGCTCATTGTTTGTGAGGTTTTTGGTTTGATACTTTCAAGATCAAGTGGGAGACTGTTGGAGTTACCATGGTGATCTAGAAGTGGTCAAACATGTAATCTCACTGCCAACGTGATATGAGCCTGCAGGGTCGCACATAAGAGCTGTGGAGAAGTTGGAAGATTGACTGTGTTGGTAAGGGTTACCAATCACAATACAGAATGGGGTCAAGCAAACGCTTCCAAGGAGGTTCATTGAAAATGGTTCGTCGAGAATCATTCATCGAGAATCATTCGTCGAGAATGATTTGTCGAGAATCGTCGAGTATGACTCGCCGACTAAGGCAAATTCGTCGAGAATCGAACTGATTGATTCCCGACGAATGGTGATACTCGACGATTCCCGCTGATGATTCTCAACGATTCTGCAGCTGAGTCTCGACGATTCTTCAGATGATTCTCGTCAATTCTGTAAGCTGATTCTCGCCGAACCTGGAGCTGATTCTCGTCGAACCTGGAGCTAATTCTCGCCGAACGATTCATAAACCCTATTTTGGGTGGTCTGCAGAAAGCGACATTTCTAGGTATGTTTATACCTTTGGTATAAATTAGTACTTAGGGTTTTGGGAAGCCGTGTATTCTCCTGTGGCCGAATCAAAGCCGACGGAAGTGTTCCGCCTTTTTGTCGGTCCGCCACATCCCGAACCCCGCCCGACGGAAGTGTTCCGCCGCCTCGTTCGCTCCCCCGACCTCCTCCTCTCCGACGATAGTTGCCGGTGCTGCTCTTCCTGGAGCGGACCTAGCAGTCCGTGGAATTGCAAGGTGCAACCGATCTCCTTTCCCGATCCTTCGTGCGACGAAGCTCGGTGTTCTCCCGCTCGTGTGGATTTCTGCAGAGACGTAGACGCTATTCTACGTAGAACTCGCCACCGACAAGGACTCATATTTTGGAGCATCATTATTGAGTTGTGACTCAACACCGCTAAGGTAATTTTACCTAGTTGTTTGTTAACTTCTTGATTCAATATTCATGGTCCGACCCCAAATCTCTTTTGGGTTGTTCTTGATTTTATTACTTCCGCTGCATGCACAACTGTTGTGCCACCTCATAGATAAACCCAACAGATACCTCACTAAATCCTTGTTTTCAAGGCTATGAAAGGAGGATTTTGTCTGCTTGTCTTTTTGACAAGCTGTGCATATCCCATCCTTTATACACTTAACATTTGGACCATTCCTTACTAACTCTTTACTAAAGAGTTGGCCAATTGTTTTGTAGTTAAGATGGGACAGCCTCTTGTGCCATTTGACACAATGAGATGCTCTCTCATCAGCTACAAGACAAATAGGAGACACATTGTTCTCACACTCAAAATTAAGACAGTACACATTTCTTTTTCTATATCCCGTCAAAATGATCTTTTGATCACTTGATCTTTTGATATGACATCCATTCTTAATAAAAGAAATGTCATATCCTAAATCACTCAGCTGACTTATGCTTATGAGGTTGTGTTTCAAACCCTTTACAAAGGCCACTTGAGTGATAGTAATTTGGTTATTAGAAATGTTACCAAATCCTTTGATGATACCCTTTTCAGAACCACCAAAGATTACTTTAGACCCATTTATGATAGGTATGTACTCCTTCAGCAACCCCTTTGTTCCAGTCATGTGCCTGGAACATCCACTGTCCAAGTACTATATATGGGCATGGTAACTTGGACTCACCTGCAATAAAGAATTACCTCTCCTTAGAACCCAAGTAAGTCTTGGGTCCTTGGTTCAAGTTAGCTTCATACTTAACAAATCTACCTGCATCTCTTCTAACAGGTAGACTATTGTTCTTCCTGACACTAGTGTTGTGCCAGCAATCAATAGCATAATAACTTGTCTTGCCACAACACCAACATTCATACTTGTTGTATCTATTTTTAGATATATTCTTGACAGTCTGGTTGACAACAAATCTTTTGTATTATGCTGGTACTGCTACAGCTACACCCACTGGTTTCTCACAAACATGGGGTTTATGAACATGGGCTGCCTTATTAACATAAACACACTTGTCATTCAGAACTTTAGTCTTACTATGACCATGAGTATTTTCAAGGTTATACTTGTTAGAAGGCTCTTGTACCTTTCTAAAAACTACAGGGACTTTAAAATTAAGTGGCTGGACTGAGGCTTTTCCCTTTCTCTTGAATTGGACAGCCCTGGTGTTACCTTTAAAGCCTATTCCAGTCTTACTCTTTTGATCCACAAACTCATCTATTAAGGGTAAAACTGATTTTGGCTTGGAATAACTAGCCACCAAATCTTTCTCCTTTTGAAGTCTGACTTCCAGACTTTTAATTAGATCATTTTTGTATGTGATTGTACCCATCTGAATAATAGTTATAGTTTTTAGTTTTGCAACCTCATTCATTTTTTGATCCAACTCTTTCTCTAAATCAGATGCAGTCATCTTAAGATCTGCAATTTCCTTAGCCTGAGTTTTGTCCAGGTTTTTGCTTTTCTTTAGTGCCTGCAACAAGTCCCCATATTCATCTATCAGCTGATGAATATCTCCTTCAGACTCAGATCCATCCACATCACTTGATGCAGCTGACTCTGTACCAGTACTACAATCTGGATTACTAGAAAAGCATTGTACCTTACTAGGACCAGGATGATCCTGGCACTTGTCTTCTTCTGATACAGCCATCAGTCCCATGCATTGATGGTCTTCTTATTCATAGATAAAGTTCAGCAATTGCATAAACTCATCTTCTTCATCTGTTGCATATAGACCAATGTATGCCTCAGCTTCAGATTCAGATTCTGAAGATGACTAGTCTGTCAAGCTCTTCTCCTTCTTTGCACAAAAGATTTCTCCTTCTTGCTCTTTTGTTGAGTCTTTCTTTTATCAGCAGACTCCTTTCTTTTGTCTGGACACTCAGCCACAACATGTCCAGGCCTATTACAATAATAGCAAACTATCTTTGGTGTTGTAGATTTGCTAGGCTTAGACCTGCTTCTTTCCTTCCTTGATGACTTCCTCTTTTGATAATATTCATCAATTGGCTGAGATGTGGAGGGCCTAGAATTCCACTGCTTCTTCTTCAGGAATATCTGAAACTGCCTTGTGAAGGCAGCAAAATCTTTATCTAAGTCACTGGTGTCTGAACTTTGGTTGTCCTAATTATCTGAAGTAATTTCAGCAACAATCTCAGGAGGTGATGGAGTCATCCTCCTATTCTTCCTAGTGGTTTCCACCTTGAAGGCCACTGACTTTTCTCTATGCTCCCCTTTTGCACTTTTCTCTTCCTCTTTCCTAGCCATCAGCTGCATCTCATATGACAGAAATTTTCTAAATAAAGTTGGAGGAGAGATATCTGCAAGTTTGGCCACTTCCCTAATGACACAAATCTTAGTGTCCCAATCCTTTGTCAAGGATCTTAGAAATTTATCATTCAGTTCATATGTACTGAAGATCCTTCCATAGGACATCAGCTCATTTACTATTCTATAGAACTTCTTATAACACTCAGTTATACCATCTGACTTTCCTTGTCTAAAACTCTCATATTCCTGGTTCAGCATAGATTTTCTCTTGTCTGACTTCTTCAAAACCCTCCATGTAGACTATCAAAGTGTCCCACATTTCCTTGGAGGTCTTGCAGTGAATCAAATTTTGAAAGGTTTAATCATCTATGGCACTTACTATGATATTCTGGGCTCTTTTATCCATAGTTGCCAGGATGATCTCTTCCTTAGTCATCTCAGAAAAATCTTTAGGAGTTCTTTGATTTGCATCTAGAATTGACACCTTCATTGGAACATAAGGGCCTTCCATTATAGTAATGTATATCCTTGGATCAGAAGCCTCCATGAAAAGCCTGACCCTTTCTTTCCATATTCCAAAAATCTCTTTCCTGCATATGGGTAATTTCATAGAACCTAGTTCCTTATGATTTTCTCCTGAACCCATTTTCTTGATCTTGAATCTGCCTTATGGATCTTACTCAGACTGTTAAGTCCTTCTTTGAGTAACCTCCCTCTGATACCACTTGATAGAATTAATTTCAAGATAACCCAAACACTTAGAGGGGGGGGGGGGGGTGAATAGGTTCTTTTCTTTTATACTAAAGGCAGAATGATATTTCAGTTCTTAAATTAGAATCTAACTTATTCTATAGTAATCACAATACAGAATTCACAATCACACATACATCATAGATTGCACACAGATTTATAGTGGTTCCCCAAGGTCTGGGTACATCCACTTTCCCCCTTCACCTATCTAGCAGTGTGCAAGATTTGGCCTAACTTCTTCCTTCTCCTCAGATCCACAGATCTTACAACTCAAAACCCTGAAAGGTTCCTACAACTCAGAACCCTATAAGGTTCCTACAACTAAGAGTGTAACCACACTCCTACAGCTCACGCTAACAGCCCTACCTCAGCCTTGCCACAAGGCCTACAACTCAGAGAAAACTTTCTCCTACACTCAGGCTTAAAAGCCCTACCACTAAGAGATCTATATCTCCTACACTCAGCCTTTATAATATAGGCTTACAACTAAGATCTATGAAGAGATCCTACAAAATTTGATAAGTGTTTAGATGGACTCTTACCCTTGTTGAGAGAGAAGGGATAAGAGGTTTCTTGATCAGCTTCTTGATAAAACTGATGGATGAAATCAACCTGTTCTTAGCTTTCTTCAAAGCTTCTTGAATCTGAACTCAGTAGGGTTGATCTCCTTTGAAGTTGACTGACTGCTAGCTTCCTTCTTAGAATCCAGAAATAGATCTGAATCCTTCTTAGCAGATTAGTTCAAGATCTACTTCTTAAGAGACTTATAAATGTCTCCTTCTTTACTTCAACAGCTGAAGATCTCTTTCACTCTTCAGAACTTCTGAAGTTTCTTCAGAATTCTTGCTTGAATTCTCCTTAGATCTTCTCACGAAAATATTCTTCTGTGTGACGTGCACTTCCTTGATTAATGATTATTAATTCAATTGTTTTTCGTGTGGATATATTCTATAGTTGTTGATAAAATCCATCTATTTATAGACTTCATCCATGGTAAGCGGCTGATACGGTTTCTAACCAACTTCTGATAGGTTTGACAGCTTCAGCAAACTTATTGGAATACACAACTGTCAAGTCTCCAGTCAGTTCTTGAACCTTTGTTTTTATCAGCAAAGCGTCGAGACTGATTATCATTATGTGTCGACACAAGTTGATTAAGTGTCGACACAAGCTTTGGTGATGTCGACATAGCTCCTCTGGTGTCGACACAGCTTCTTAACACTGCATCTGTAGAATGTGTCGACACAGCTTCTTTGTGTCGACATAGACACTCCTTCACTTCACAGCAATCAGCATTATTGAAATTCTGATGAGTGTCAAAACAAGTCCTGTGTGTCGACACAGTTGATATAGTCTCAGAATTTGTGTGTCGACACTGCCTCCAGGTGTCAATACAGTTGATGTCGACTAATACTTATGTGTGTCGACACTGCCTCCCAGTGTTGACACAGTTGATGTCGACTACTATTTTTGTGTATCGACACTGCCTCCCGGTGTCGACACAGTTGATGTCGACTAATAAATTCTGTGTGTCGACATAGTTGCTTCAGGTGTCGACACAGCTTTTCCAAGTGTCGACACATGCTTTCTTAAGTGTCGACACATGGACTTAGAAACTTTTTTTTAGCATTTTGGCAAATACTTAACCTGCATATATAAACTTAAAATAACATCAAATACACCTTGATGTATATCATTGAGCTATGTGAGGCTTTTCCAAATCAGGTACACATTTTCTAATGTACCCAACAAGTAGTGTCATCAGATCTTAAGAGCGAATATCATGACCTCTAATTCCAAGTCATGGACCGAATAATTTCTCTTATACACTTTCAGTTGGCGAGATCCATATGTTATTAGCTTTCCATACTGAAGAAGAGCGCAGCCTAATACGCTCTCTAAGGCATTGGTATAGATCTCATAGCCGTTCATACCATATGGTGACCACTAATAAGCGCTATGGTCAGATGACTCTTCAACTCCTCTAAAGCTCGCGCATACTCTGGCATCCTAATGAATTTCTGATCCTTCCATGTCAACGTAGTGAGAGGTAGGGTTATCCACAATAAATTATTTATGAGGCGCCTATAGTAGCTAGCAAGTCCAAGAAAGCCCTAACTTCTGCCATGATAGACAACATAGGACACTCCTGTATTTTAACTATCTTTTTCGGATCCATGACAATACTCTCTCCACTAACAATGACCAAAACTCACACTTAGAGAACTTGACAAAAATTCGATTCCTCTTTACGTTATGGAAAACTAACCTCAAATGATTTGCATGATCCTCTTCTGATTGAGAGTATACCAATATGTCATTTATAAAGATGATCACAAATCGGTCCAAATACTCCTTAAAGGTCCTATGCAGAATATTTATGAATACTGAAGGCACATTTGTAAACTCAAATGGTGTCACAGTAAACTCATAGTGACCATAGCTTATACCACACACTATCTTGGGAATATCACTTTCCCTGATCCTCAACTGATAATAGTCGGACTTCAAATCCATATTCGAATAGACAGTTGATCCAACTAGCTGACCAAATAAATAATCTATTATCGGGATCGGGTACTAGTTCTTTTATGTTAGCTTAATCAGTTCATGGTATTCAATGCGTAGACGCAGCTTTTTTCCTTCTTCACAAAGAGGACCGGTGCACTCCAAGTTGACATACTCAGACATACATAGCCTTCTCTAGCACTCCCGTAACTAAACCTTCAGTTCTGCCATCTCCTTTAGTGTTAAGTGGTACGGTAAGCATGACACAGGTTTCTCACCTGAAACCAACTCAATAGTAAAGTCAATCTCTCGCTAAGGGGGAATCCCAAGGAGATCTTTAGGAAACACATCTGCAAACTTTGACACAATAGGAACGTCACTCAAACTGGATTTTGGCTCTATACCTCCAATAGCGTGAAGAATAACTTCGCCCTTCTAAACAGCTTTGACCACGTGGAGAGCGGACATCAGTATCTTGCTCGCTCCTTGCATACCAATAAATTTAGTCTGGTATTTGGTGCCCTGTCTCAGTATGTCTTCCTTGGAGTTACAATCTATATAGATACACTGCTCGGAGAGCCAGTTCATGTCATAGATCACATCAAACTCAGATATCGGTAGTACAAATGCTTCCAATCAAAATTCATGACTTCATTCGCACGCATCGAGCATCCATTAAGCATCAATACATCTGATCTGTCTATCGATATAAAAGAAGGCACTCTTATATGTAATTTAATGTCCTCACATAAAAAGGAATGAGAAGCATCTGTGTCGAACAGTGCTCTCGCCGGATAGTCCATGATTTGGACAAAGCCTAATTCAAGTAGTTAAGCAATTTACACCAGATAGCAAGTATATAAAATAATAAAAGTTGTTTACTAAACCGTAAATATCACCATATCTCTTTACTTTATGACCTCCTGCTGGCTAAGGTTGTATACTTGGGGCTAAGATGGAGCATAATGGGGCGCTGTTGATTCCTTTGCCTTCCCCTTTTCTCCATAAGTCGCACTTGACTTTTTGTCCACCTTTAGAAGTCCACTCAAACAATCTCTGGCAAATTGTCTTGGCATTCCACAGGTATAGCAAGTGGGAAGACCTTGACCAGTTATCGCTCTAGAAGCATCAAAAGAAACTAGTCCCGAAGGCCTAGACTTCATTTTCCACCAACCGCGGTACTCAGATTTTGTAAAGCGTGGTAATTTAAAATCTGGATTTTTCACAGCCAAGTCATTCTTACGATGTACGTGTTTTATATCCTGATCCAGGGATCGGGTAGTATTTACTAATATCAAAAAGCCATGCATCATCGGACCTGAGAGAAGCAACCTCAGATCGTCACGTAGACCTTCATAGAACCTGTTTGTCTTGCGCTCCTCATCAACAAACATAGAGCCTGCATACCACCCCAATCTTGTAAACTCATGCAAGCAGTCATCAACAGAACTCTCGCCCTGAGTTATCCTCTAGAACTGATTCTCCATAACAATCCTTTGTGTAGATGGGAGATACCACGCCAGAAAAAGCCTCGAGAACTCCTCCATTGAGATCTTTATTAACGCCCGACCAACAAACTGGTGCAATTCCAATTCATCCCACCATTGCCTCGCCTCTCCATCTAGTAAGAAAGTAGTTACGGTGACTTTCTGCCACTCCTCCGTCTCTATTGTTGTCATGGTTCTCTTAATATGAGAGAGCCAATCTTTGGCTTGTGTTGGGGTTCTAGTACCCGTAAACACAGGAGGGTTAAAACTCATCACATGCTTCAATTGATTTTTTATTGCTCGTCTTGTGGTCATTTGCTCCATGAACACTGGTCTCACTGTTACTGGCTCAACTATGCAAACCGGGTCCTGCGCCACCCCAAGGGTAGGAGGATGTATTTGTCCTCCTGGTTATGCATTGTTTAGCATGAATACGCCTTCAGTAACCAATTGTATTGTTTCAGCAGAAGGAGGAGGTGTAGGCACCTCAGCTGGTGTACTACTCTCCGCAGAACCTTGTGTTTTAGACTGCCCCACCCCACTTCTAATCGCCTATAATCATGAAACACACAATAAAGCAACTCTAAATATTGAAAAAAAAATTATAGAAACATGAGGGTTGCTCAAACATGTGTATTTTCATTCCTAAGTGGACATTCATGGTGTACAACCCATATTTGTCGAGGGTTGACCCCTACAAATCCAGGTCAGTAAGAGCCAAAGTCAACAAGTCAAGCAATAAGTCAGATTCAATGTGCAAGACGGTAGAAGGCCTGAACGAGTATGGTGAGCTCCACTAACATACTCGCTAGGTAAGAGACTAGGTCAATTACTCGCCCAGCCAGGAGAGCTCTCCCAAGAAGTCGCATAGTCACTAGAGGTGGCACTATAAATAAGACCTCCCCCCTCTCTTTGGATTTGCCTATAAATAGGATCCCAGAGGTACGAGAAGATGGACTTCGAAATCTCGCAAAAGATCTCGACCACCTTTTTCCTAGACTTTGAGTTGAGTTTTTGAATCCTTTCTTTAGAAAGACAAGTTTGGAGCTAGCGACTATCCCTCTTAGTGACCGCCTTGTCTTCGTCACCAGCTAGAGTCTACCTCGTATCCTACTCAGCCATTTTTTGGTTATGAGCATCCAGGTACATGGTAAGACCTCCCTACCACAGTGTCTAGGGTCCTTTTAGTTGTCTGACTATTTCTACGTCCTAGCCCATTATCCATCAAGCCCGACCTCTGAATCAGTAATCTCAGACTTCCTTGATCTAAATTTAAGAGTAAGGGATTTTCCCGGCTTCAACACATGGGCTCTTTCATGTTATAATGGTAATGCACATATACATGCTCACCACCCCTTAAAAGAATTCGACCACAAATTTGAATAAGAAATACCGACACCAAATTATAACACCCACATCCATCTCGTATAATATAACAAAAGTTTTGACTGGGGCCCCACACCATATTTCACAGACAGCCAGTGGAGTTATGCATTGAAACTAAACATTCACGTATCCTAACTCAGAGTTGCATTCTAATGAAAGCTTTTAGAGTATTAAGAACCCAAACACAGGAATGTCCACTATCCAACAAGTAGGAATGATAACCAAAATACATAAAGAGTCTTGGCTTTAAGTCCTTACAATATTTCCTTAACAAAAGCATTTTACATACATCGACACAAAGCCAGGCCACACATGACAAAGAGTAAACACTTTGATTGGCCTTCAAGGGATATCATAGCACAAAGGGGCTTCAGCCTGCTACTTCCCGCTTGGATCTCAAACACTTGCATAGGGACAGTCTACCAAGATGTGGTAAACAAGACAATAGTCTGCTTTAGCTGATCAAATTATAACAACCCCACCCCTCACTCATGCAACAGTGCTCCTTCCCTGCAAACAGCAGAATGATAATATATATCTCAATCATCATAGGTGTTGACATGCAAGGCCATATGCCTCATGCACTCAGGGCACATTATCAGTGTACTGGAATTTCCCTGTCCCACCACCATCCTCAGTCTCATACTGATGGTTAATATTGAGCATTTCTAGTCTTTACTGCCCATAGCCTAAGACTCTCACTATACCAACGATGAAAGCCAAGTCTTTAGGCAATAAGTATAAGAACGACATAGCACAAGTACAGATCAACTATTTCTCATTGCTCAAATTGCAATGCCAATGCCAAAATCCAAAGCAATCAAACTGAAAGATAGGACGTGGGTTAGCCTCCCCATTCATAACATACATATCCTTATTATATTTCAAGGCTGGCACTCACGACTATCGTAGTTGGTCACTCCAAGCTCAATAGCTAAACATGCTACCCACCTTATCTTATGGACACAAGCTTCACAACCACAAAATAGCCCACTAGGCGCTACTGCCAGCAGTATCACTGCCACTGGGAGATAGCTGACAGAACTTTGACTCTGTCCATTTTTCCAAGTATTTCCTAGAGTTAGCCTCCAGGACTCCCTACAACACTCTACAACACTTAGAACCCAAAAACAACATAAATCACGGAATATTCTCCGGCATACAAAGAAATTTAATCCATCACCAATCCAGACCAACTTATCTAGATGGGTTTCACACAGCATGCCTATATTTGTACTTCGATTCCGAACTCTATATGCAAGTTCCTATCGGGGATACATTTTATAGACCCAAAGGAAACCTCACGCTCTCCACCCATTGGTGGGGGGTTTCCATTCTAACATGCAAAAATAAGGACTTCACTTGTCCAAGAGGAGAATCTCTACCCTTAAGTTCTGTTAGGCGCTATGAATCAAAAAATCCAACCGGATAGAAAGAACCGCACTGGGCTGCTCTCCGTAGATTTGGACTTAACCCGTAATTTCTAGCTTTGAAGCTCCGGCAATGGAGGAGAACTCATTCTTTTTCCTCTTCATTAGCTCTCCCCTCTCTCTAACTCTTTATAAAGAGAGACCCTAGGATAGACTGAGGTAAAACCCTCATCTCGCGACCTTATACTAGTAGGAGTAACTCCCCACCGTCAGATCCTATTTGAAATCGATGAATAGCCAAGATTCAATTTATTCTTCTTGTTCTAAGCGGTACCGCTATGCAATATCAAGCTACCGTCGTGTGGTATCTCGGCCGATGGATTCTTCAGTAAGCCCATTGTTTAAACCCTCCAAATAATAGCCGGCATGTGGCTGTCAGTCCCTGGCATACTACTGTCGCGCGGTATCACACTATTGTCGAGTGGTAGTAAATTCAACATGTCGTTATACTGGATTCATCGAATGGTTCATTACCATTATGCGGTATCACACTACCGCCGAGCAGTAACTCAAAGAGAGTCATAATAAATAAACCCTAAACTCACAGAGAGCCATAACAAATAAATCCACAATGTTACTGCTAGCGCTAGCGCTACCATCATGCGGTTTCGTTTCGTGAGTTATCTCTATGTAAATTTTGGGGTGTTACAAAATCACTCCCACTCCTCAAACTCAGATGAGGAGGAACATGAAGGAGGTAAGAATAGTGAACCAATCTATGACCCAAATCTATCATCCCCAGATAATATGGATGTTGAACTTCATGATGTCAATGTTCAAGTTGATGACATCATTAAAGCTATGGAAAAGGGTGCTTCAGCTGAGGGGCAGGCTGAAGAGAACCTTCAAGAACAAATTTATACATAAGATATGTTGCTAGGTAATCAGGAGCCTGAGGGAAACCCTAGAAAAATTCTTAGATGATGATGTAGAATTAAGCTTGGGCGGTATTGCATATGTTGAGGGGGAGACTCACACTGAGTTCCCTTCTCACAGAGATCTCATAGTAGTATCACAAGAGACTGAGAATGCAACTCACAATGGGTTGGTAGTCCAAGAGGGCCTAAGTGAGCTCAGGGATAGGTCTTAGCCAAGTCCTGAAAAGCCCCTCACACCTCAGGGCCATCCACATCTGCTGGCCCTACTGATTCATCAAGATCCATCCTATCTTCCCTAAAGATTATGATAAATGAGCAGAGCACTTCTCTGAAGGTTTACATTAATGAATTTGTGAAAGGAGTAAGAGATGAAGTTATGCAAGAGATAAGGATAATGAAGGATGACATTGCCCATGCAGATGCTGAAATTTCAAAATGGTTTGACAAAGCAGCAATTGTATTGCACTACAATGCCAAAATAATGAAGCCAACTTATGATAATTTTCAGTAATACTCTTAGGACATCACCAATGTCAAGCATTATGTCAACAAGAATGATCAGATAATTGAAAGTGGAGTGAATCACAAAAAACAATATTTGTATTCCACCCAGGTTGAAGTAATGATAGTTGAAGAGGCCAAAGATGAAATTCTTGAGGAGAATGAGAATGCTTTTCAGACTCTATCTGGCGGAGTTGTGGCTTCCACTAATGACCATGAGCATAAAATATTTGAAGAAGTCAAAAAGGGGGTGAATATCAATGTTGATCAAGCCATGTGGATCCTTCAAGGCACAACACGGACACACAACCTTCCTTTACTGAATGTCAATGAGCCTGCAGAGTTTTATTTTGTTGTAAAGGAAAGGGAAGCTCAGGATGTACACTAATCCAAGAGGAGAGAGAAGGAAGGCATAATGCTCCCTAAAGAGTATATGGCCATGAAGAGAAAAGAAAATGCATAAGATCCAGATTATGACTATTGTAGCAATGATTCTAAGAAGATCATCATTCATGCATGTGTATAAATCATGGAAAGATTTCAAAAGATATTTATGAAATTTATCCAACAAAAGAATGTATCAGAAATTTTGAGAGGAAGTCTCTTAGAAAAAAGACCATCAAAGACAATATGGACAGACAAAACCCTATCAGAGTTCCCTCTATATACATTCCAAAGCTAAACAAATGCTTTGGCAGGTAGAGGACAAAAGAGAGGAGAGTAGAAAAGCAGGTTGCTGGATAAATGATACTGGGGATATGCTTAATGTTTGGGAAATGAAGTTTATGTTGTAAAAACTAAAAAACTTTGGACTGAATATATATATATATTCATATTTCCTCACTGCATTTTGAATGTTTCTAGTCTCTCAACTTTATATATATGTTGATCTATGTGTTGTTTAGCTTTAAATTATATATATATATGTTTTATCATTGTTCATAGTTCTTATTTCGGAAAATAGAAGGAGATTGTTGGGAAAATTTCTCTCAATGTTCCAAGATTTGAAGAAGTACATCTTGCAATAATAAGTACATCTTGTATTTGATGTCTATCTGTTGAGATAAATATATATTCAATATTTAATATTGCTAGACAACCTCATTAGGTTAGGAGATTAGATTAGACCATATTTGTACTTGATTATAACTCAAAAATGGTCTAAGTTCAGTATTGTTGAATTAAGGATTATACTGTTTTGTTAAGTAAAGAAGACTAAACATTATCATTTTGATAGAAAGGATTCAGAAAACGTCCCCATTTTGTCAGCCACAGAGAAGCAATTTCCTGCACCATGTATAGTTCTATTTTGTGAGAAGTATTCACAAAACAATATCGTCTTGATTGGAAGATTACCATTTTGTTCTTCAGAAAGGCGGAATTTCAAATTACAGAGGTGTCGAAAGAAGGTGTCACATCAGTCCTTTTTGAAAAGTGATTTGAAATGATACTTCTAAAGTTTTCAACCGTTAGAAGAGTCAGAGGTATAAAAAAAATAAGAGAGGGGTTTTTCAAACCCTAACAATTAGATAACAGCTAACAAGTCATTAGCGACAACAAGTGGCCGCCAAGTAAAAAAGAGAAGAACTATGTGAAAGTTGTAAGTGTTGCAAGTAAGCCCACACAAAAATACAACAAGAAGTTAATCTTCCCACAGTAGAAGAAGAAGAAATCAAGTCATTTCTTCAAACAAGCAGAACAACACTGAACCTACTACCAAGTCAAAGTCAACTTTGTTCAGGTGCTGATTCAAAAGAAGGCTTTCTCTCTTGAAAGCATAAGAAGACCTAAAGCTACAAAGTAACATTTTTAATGAGTATATTTCTATAATTATCATTATAAACCTTTATTGTAAGATCTCTTTGAAATCTGGAGGTAGGGTTGTGCTGACAGTCTGAGTTAAGGTTGTATAAAAGGCCTGAGTGTAGGACTTTGATGCGAGTCTGAGGTAGGATTTAAGGAGTGAATCTGAGGTAGGAGACCAGCTAGGTATCTGAGTTGAAGGAGCGCTTGATCTTTGAGGTAAAGCTGTGGACAACCTGAGGTTGGACTTTGCTGAAGTCTGAGGTAGGGTCTTGGTGAAGACCTGAGGTAGGATTATGAGGAATATGAGGTGTAAGATCTTTGATCTGAGAAGTTGGAGAAGTTTGTCAAGTCTAGCACATTGATAGATAGGTGGTGAGGGATATTGGATGTACCCATACTCTAGGGAACTACTATAAATTTTTGTGTTCTTTCTGTGTGTTGTGATTTGTGCTTTTATTTCTGCAATATTCTAGTGATGGGTAAAATTTTCGATTAATATATTTCCAAATTCTACGAACTATAGGCAAAAGCACCTATTATTCATAGTATAGAATATTTTAAAATAAAATATCAAGTGTCGTATTTTTTCGGGCCTGTTGACTACTTCGACTCATTCAAATTAATATTATTTTATCGGAATATAAAAAAGGTTAATTGAACTATAGAAATAAAATAAAATATAATATAATACTTGGTCTAGAATAGTCATGAGCAAAAATCCTTGGCCAAGGCCGGGCTTGGGGCCTTACCGGGCCCTTATTTTTGTCGGTTGCCCAGGCCGGGCTGGGAAAGGCCCGGGCGCCGGGCTAGCCTGAGCCTGGCGCTGGGCTAAGGAAAATAATCCAGTCGTGCGAGATTAAAAATCTCGCCTAATTAGGCGGAATTTAAATCCCGCCGGTTTAGGCGGGATTTTAATCCATGCTTTTGAATTCAGGCCGGCCCGGGCCCGGTCTGAAGGTCCTAACCGAGCTCCCCTTTTGAGAGGGAGCCCGAGCCCAAACCGACTCGGTTCAAACTGGGCCCGAGATAAGCCCAATTGGGAAATGCATGGGCCTGACCGGGCCGGTCCAAGCCTGACCGGGCCGGTCCAAGCCCGACCAGATCGGGCTTTTTGCCCATGACTAATCTAGAATCTCTTTGGATTAAAATAAACTTTTATGAAATAATAAACTACAAGCTTCTAATTACTTACTTCAACCGTGGAGGTTCCTAAAATACAAAAGCGTCTCTCTCGAGAATATGCTCTCGACTAAACTTAGGTTGATCTATTAAGACCCATCAGCCAGTAGAAACCCCTAAGCTTGCTTTAGGCGGTGAAACCCCTATTGTATTTGACTCCAATCTGGAAGATTCATGTCATCATCTCTCGATAAGTGCATCAACTCCTATCTTTGAGTGATCTCCTCGTGTCCACAACCACTCGGTAAAATCTAGGATACGGATCTAGGATTGAAAACATATTCATGGCATATGAATTCGACGCAACTAAATTCAAAGATAAATCAAAGTGAATAATAGAAAGCTTGATAATTTGAGAAATATAAATAAGTTTATTTTATTCCAAAGTTCATCATGATCAAGTGCTAAATGAAATTTAGCTACTTAACATGATAAAGAAATTACATAAAAAGAGGGACATGATTGCAAATGAAAACTACTTGAATTAAAAATAAACAAAGCTAACAACTACTCTATGAAATGGAAAATACATAAAGAAATATGAAAATAATAAAACCTAAACTCCCAAATCTTCTTTCAAACGGTCTAAAATCTAACTCCCCCAGCTCCAGGCATTGTCTGGAATTTATAGTGAAGTTTGTTGGTGAGTCACACCCCTAGGTCACGCCCTTGACTAGGGGGCGTGTAAGATGCAGAAATGCCATCTTGAAAGCCCGGGAATGTTGGGAGAAAATTGCCAAAACTATTAAATTGCGGGTCACGCCCCTAGGTCACGCCTGTGACCTAGGGCGTGTCTTGACTGTTACTCCAAATGGCGGGAGTTTATCTAGCGGTTTCAAGTGAGGTCACGCCCCTAGGTCACACCTGTGTCCTAGGGCGTGTAATCTTGGAATGGCTCAGATCGTAAACTAGCTTCTTAATGCTACATCATGCCCCTGAGCTGGTTGTCATGCTTATGGGTCACCCTCATGACCTGAATTTCATGCTCGTGACCTAGGCGTGTAACTTTAAACTGACATGTCAATGGAATTTGAACTCCTTCAACCGGTCACGCCTGTGTCCGGTGTCATGCCCCATATCATGCCCGTGACTTGGGAATTTGTAAATTTAAATGATGTGGAAATGCCTTTGGAAAATATGAATTCAGTCACTGCCATGATAATTGTCACGCCCATAGGTCATGCCCGTGACCCTGGGGCGTGTACTTGAAATTTTTCCAGATTTACTCCAAATTTTCTCCTAATCAATGCTGTTAGCTTCAAAATGTTAAAATATTATTTATAACCCATATTAACCTAAAATATAAAAAGAGATGAATTACAAACATAATTAATAAATTATAACTATAAAATAATTATTTATTAGATAAAAGCTATATAAAAATAAAGATAAAATTAGAGTTATCAAATACCATTATACTTACTCGATTGCTAGTCCCGAGCAAACAAATTTTCATAGGGAACAGAAAAATTTCAATGCTAGAAATAAAAGTTGAGCATAAGGAGTAAAATGTGAAGTCTTATGCCTATGCACGTAGCTATTTTAGCAGAAAAACCTACTCAGCATACAAATTAGCTTATATTTTTCATAAATGTATTTCCACTTATTATTTCTACTTTTAAATTGAAATTTTGGTAAATCCTAAAATTATATTTAGGGAGAAGGTAGTGTGTGTACAAAGATTGACATTACACAAATCAAAAATCGAGATACCATCCAAAGAAATCCATTAATATCGATGTCCATAGGCTTGTCCTTTCACAGTCTTGTCATTGCACTAGTATAACTCATAAGCGCAAATAAATAGGACTTAACTAGGTTGAAACATAGGCTAAGGTTTTTGGTGTGGATAATCAAAAATATAAAATGACAGCTAGTCATACACAAACCTAAAGAGAGCTCGCACAAAATAAATAGTTATGTCTTTAAGAACATAGTCAATTCCCAAACCCTTTTTTTATTTCTTTCATTCAATTTTTTTCATCATTTTTAAAAATTATTTTTCTTTCTTCCCTTTTTTAAGATTTATCTTATATTTTCAAAAGGAATGAGAAATAAATCAGCTCTTTTTTCAATAAAAATAGCCACCAAAATAAAATGACTCCAAATAGGCCTGCAAGCGGTTCGGTTTGGGTCGGTTTGGACCCAAACCGAAACCGAACCGACACACCTCGGTTTTTGTCTTGTCCAAACCGACCCGAACTGAATTCGGTCGGTTCGGTTCAATGTCGGTTCGGTTTTCAATCGGTTTTTTTCGGTTCGGTGTCGGTTTTTTTTTTGAACAACCGTGTTCTCGATCCACTCAGAGTAGTTTGAACATTTAAGTTACATCAGAGCGAAAATATATCGAGAGCATGTTTAACCTTTGAGTATGAATTGCTTCTCGAAATTATTGCTTATGTTCAAAAGGATAATGTTTGCTAGGTGATCCTTAAGGAATGCATGTTTAACCTTTGAGTTTGCGACCGTCACCACCGAGCCAAACAGCATATACACCAACAAACAATTCTACCAGTTTACAAATCTAAATCCAAATTCACTTGGAACCAAACAATTGTAGAGCCTGAAGACATGCAATTTAAACCAACAAACTCATCCAGTTTACAAATCCGAAGTCACATTTTCTAATACTCTAATAATATAAATCAACAAACAAAAATGGGCCTGACAAAAAAAACTGAAATGGGAATATCAAAAACAAACAAAGGAGATCCACATGTTCTGAAATTCAGAGCTCTGGAACAAAAAAATGGCAGAGGAGGTTGTCACATAAACCAGCACACAAAAGATTTTTATATAGAAGTAAATGGGAGGGAGTCACATAAAAGATTTTTATATAGAAGTAAAGGGATCCTGTTTAGTAGATCTTGGGATGATTTTCCTGGCGACTGGGCGTATCGACGGGGATGAAATACGTGAGAGGAGAAATTGATTTTCCGAGGGACGGTGAGCATAAAAGTGGATGGAGTTTTTTTGGTGGACTAGATTGATATATCTTAAAGTGTAGCTTATCACTGCATATATTATCACAGATTCAAAAGCAACTGGAGTATTAAAATGTGAAAAAAAACAATGGAGAGAAGAAAAACACATGTGAAAGTGACAATAAATACTACAAAAGAAGCAGAGAGTGCATTTCAGCTACAAAATAACAACATCTTGCCATCTTGGGCATTGAAATCAATTGTCAATATATGAAAATGCTAACCTTTGACAGTGGTCCGTAGACCTTAATGAAGTGTGCATTTCAGCTAGTAATATCTACATAAGAAGAACAGTATATGTGTTAGTTACTACTTACTTATGTAGATAAAATCATAAAAATAAAAAAGATATCAATTGCATAAAATTGACTTATCGATATTGTAATATTGTTACCTTTGTCTAAATCTTCGTATTTTTCAACATCCACGAGTACTTCATCCGTGTCATTATTATGTGGCTTGCAACGCAACCAATCACTAGTACAAACAAGTGCTTCAACGGTCTTTGGTAGTAATGAACTTCTGAATGGATCAAGGATTCGTCCACCGGTGCTAAAAGCCGACCCGGATGCTTCCGTCGATATTGGAATTGCAAGAATATCTTTAGCTATTTTTGATACAATCGGAAATCTCGAAGAGTTGATTTTCCACCAATTTAAGATATCAAAGTTTGGTTGTATCTTCAATGCATCCTCTTCTATGTACTGCAATATTTCAGACTTGTGAATTTTTGAACTTGAATCTTCATCTTCATTATCATCTTGAAACATATTTTTTTGATAAGCTGCGAAAGTATATTCCACATCTCCTTGTTCGTCCTTACAAGTACCTGAGGTTGTTGCATGAGAACTTAGAGCTTGACTTAAAGATGGATTGTCAACATTATTGTAGTGATCAAACAATCGATAGATTGTACTTTCAGCCATTCCAAGAATTTCCCTTGCTTTTATAACGTCAGCCACCGCAAATAAACACTTTGAGAGCCGCTTTAATTTGCATTGAGGATCTAGAATAAAAGCAACATATAGTAATATATTACTTTTTTCTAAACCTCCCCAATATTTATCAAATTTTATCTTCATGCGACGTGCAATTGAAATAATATCAGAATCACAACTGCAACACATTGTTTTGATCATGTGCTCCATCATTGAAATATTTTGAAAGAACAAATGTGAGGTTGGATACTTCGATCCTGAAACCTCTAAAGTAACTGTATAAAACATTTTCAAAAGCTTTACAAAAACTCTTGCAATTTTCCAATCTTCTCTATTTGGTGGACCATTAACAAAACAACTTTGATAAGATAACTCATCCTCCAGTCTATCAAATGCTCTTTCAAATTTCAGCACTGTTTCTAGCATTAGGTAAGTTGAATTCCATCTTGTATCCACGTCTAAGCATAAAAGAGCTTTGCTCTCAATCTCTGCATTTTTCACACAATGCTTAAATTTTTCAAGACGTTGTGATGATGACTTTACATATTTCACAGCTGAACGTATCTTCTCAATCGATTCATTGTATTCGAGCAACCCATCTTTAACGATTAGATTCAGAATATGTGCGGTACATCTAACTTGCAAAAACTCATGACATAAAATAGTGCTTTTCCAATCTTTTGTTTGCCTTGTCAAAGCTTTTGCAACTACATCATTAACTGAGGCATTTTCCATCGTTATTGTGAATATTTTTTTTATATCCCATGCTGATAAACACTTCATTATTTCTGAACAAATTCCCTCACCACTATGATCTAATATTCTCACAAAATTTAGAATCCTTTTATGTAATCTCCAGTCCTTGTCTATCCAATGGCCAGTGAGACACATGTAACCATACTTTTGAATGGAAGTCCACGTATCAGTGGTCAAGCAAATCCTTTCAGAAGCTATTGTATGTTTCAACTTCTTCTCCTCAACAAAAAGATCAATGCAATATTTAGCTATAGTGGTCCGAGAAGGTACATTAAACCTCGGTTCTAATAGATTGGAGTAATATCTGAACCCTTCATGTTCAACAAATTTAAATGACAACTCATCCACAACTATCATTTTACCCAAAGCTTTTTTGCACTCAATTTCATCAAATTTAATAGCCTTTAGTGATCCAATTGTTGCACCATCATCCTTCGTTTGAGTGAAAGATAACATTTTTTGTTTGGTCTCTACTTGCCTGAATCGACATAACGTTATCATATGTGTCCTTAATGCGCTGGTGCCATTTCTCTTTGGATCAGCTGCATATACCTTATTACAATATTTACATTTAGCTTTATCTCTTCCTTCACTATCCTTGAACTTACTAAACCACGCCCACACTGCAGATTTATTTCTGGCATTAGCTTCTTCAGGCTCAGTGCTGGTGACGTCAAGTTTTTGTTTCTTGAACATATTTTGTGATGCATCCTCTTCCTGAGAGGGTTTAGGTTCTGCTGCAATAGTTTTTATCTCAACAACTTTCTTGATTATTTCTTTTCCTTTAATTTGTTTTGAAGAAGATGCCATCTACATAAATATAAGAAAGTAACAAAAAAGTATAAAACATACAATTTCGAACATTTGAAAGTAACTAAAAATAGATATGATGATGTATGGTAAGATGAAGCTCATTAAATATTCTTGAAGCCCCTTTTAAAAAATTCAAACTAACTATAAGAACAAAGCCATAGCAACTTAAAGGAAGATCAACATATTTTTCATTCAATAATACCACAACTTGAATGAACAATATCATTCCAAATAGGGAAGTCTTGAAGAGTGAAATAACACAATGAAGAAAATTTTATAATCTAAAACAATATCTTATACTCAAAGAATGTGTTTTGAACCACTAACTTCAAAAAATATTGCAGATTGTTGAATCTTGCTTCCTGAATATAGAGCATGGAAGCTATAAAAATAGAATGAAATAAAGACAGAACTCATAAGCCAAGCAAAACAAGACAAACAGTGAAACACAATGAAGATAATTTTATAATCTAAAACAATATCTTATACTCAAAGAATGTGTTTTCAACCACTGACTTCAAAAAATATTGCAGATTTTTGAATCTTGCTTCCTGAAAATAGAGCATGGAAGCTATAAAAATAGAATGAAATAAAGACAGAACTCATAAGCCAAGCAAAACAAGACAAACAGTGAAACACTAGTTAGGGACGACAAGTGAAAATGAATCTGTAAAAAAATGGCCGGAAACACTGCTTAGGGACGACAATACTCACAAGTGAAAGATGGTCGGAACTTAAAAGGGAGAAAGGGTGCACACTTCGTCGGTCGCGGTGTGTGCGGACTGCGGAGAGTGAAGGCTGGAGACTGGACTGCGGAGTATGGAGCGGAGAGTGAAGTTGCTGGAGGCTGGAGCTCTATGTGCCCTCGACGGTCTCGTCGTTGCCGGAAACTGGAGACTGGACTGCGGAGTGCGGAGTCGCCGGAGTGCGGAGGCTGGAGCTCGATGTTGGTTCGACGGTCTCGTCGTTGCCGAAAACTGAAGACTGGACTGCGGAGGCGCCGGACTGCGAAGAGTGGAGACTAAACTCCCGACGGGCGACGATTCACGAAACCCTACAGGACATCAACCCCGACAGGCGACAACCGATGATTCACGAAACCGGAAAGGCGGAAACCCCTGTGGCGTGGACCTGTGGAAGTATATTAAATATTAATACGCTTAACTATATTCTGCTCGGTTACGCCACTTATGCAAGAAATTAACATGGCAATCTTAATATATTAATACGCTTAACTATATTAATATGTTTAAATTTTTAATTCTGCTCGGTTATGCTACTTATGCAGAACTGCAGAACTGCAGAAGTACATTAATATGATTAAGTCTAATATGTAAAACAAAAAAACTCGGTTCGGTTCGGTTTGATCGGTTTTCACAACATGAAAACCGACCCGAACCGATAGTCCTTCGGTTTTCAAAAGCTCCAGACCGAACCAACACAGGACCGGGCGGTTCGGTGTCAAAATCGGTGCGGTTTAGTCGGTTCGGTCGGTTTAATCGGTTTTCGGTTTTCGCTCCTCACCCCTAACTCCAAATCAATCACAAAGCTTTTTATATATATAACGATTATTGAGCTTGGACTTAGGTGTGTGATTATGATGTTTTTAGGCCTTGGTGAAGTATTTGGTGGAGCTGAAACAAAAGATAGGGTAATAGGCTCAAAGTAGATTTAGCAAAGATAAAATGTTAGGTACGGGTGCAAAGGCTCAAACTGGTCAAAAGAAATGCATATATCTTATTCATGCTAATGAGTTTAACTTATGCAAAGTCTTAAGAATCGCTAAAAAGCAAGTTCTTGACATCAAGAAAGAATACCTTTTCTCTTTATTCGCGAAATATGTTTCTAGTAAACTTCTACATACTCACCTAAATTATTTTTGAATTTTACCAGTTTCAAAATGAGAGTAGAATAAACTATTTCCACACATTTAAAAAAAATAAAAGTCTAATTGTATGCTGAATATTTAGTTCTACATAAAATTCTACTAACATGTGCACTTGACTAGGAACATAGCATGACCAACAGTTCTACTCCAAAATTCAAAAATCAATTAAAGCATAAAAATTCTCTAAACATTATGTAAGAGTTAGATTACTAGTAATTTTACATGTGAATAAATATAAAAATAATGATTTTTCTAAAAAAATTAAACCTAATTTTTTTGATATTTTTTTTAGACTTCCCAAAGACTATCCAATGACGGATTCACAAGGTAATATGCGATTTTGTGGGATGAAAGGCCAACACGGCCCTTTCAAAGAAATTTAGTTTTTAATTTTCTAATTTTTTTGTAATTTTTTTTGTAAAAACTCTATATAAAATCATTTTTAAAAAATTTTAGAGTTTTGAATTTTTTTGTTTTTTTGAAAGATTTTTCATCAATTTTTAGATTTTTAAATAAAAATAATAATACGAGATCTCACCCACATACGTAAAAACAAACATTGTCATCATTGTTTATAAACCAAGTAGGAGGGTGAAAAGAAAAAATGCATAAAAAAAAATAAATTGCAAGAAAATAAAGGATAACCAAGGGGAGCGCGCTTTTTTCCCGTCTTTAAGCTAGACGGTTTTTGTTAAGAAAAAGGAAAATAAAAATTGAAGTGAACGGGCAACTCCCTCAATTCACACTTAGGTGAAGGTGCCAAAGTCGTTCTCTGGACTACTCCTACGCTTGATTTTTGATTCTTCTTACGACAGTCGGCTTGAAAATATAAATCCAAATCACATATATATACCTGAGGTGACTTGAATTTTTGTAGATGAGCGACAAATGGATCGGGGACGACGTTTCATTTCAACGGCTCATCTTCTACATGAAAATTATTAGTAAAGGAAAAATCAAAAATAAATGTTTCAAAAAAAATTTCGCAAGGAGGAGCTTCTTGTGAAACTATAAGATCAAGCTCCGGTTGTTTATTTTCTAAAATTAAATTATTATCTGATAATTTATTTAAATTAAAATCATTGGACATAAAATTTTCATGAATTTGAATTCCCAAATATTCATAGGTTGTGCTTGAAAATTCATGATGAGGAGAAAAATCGGGAGAAATAGTAAAAGAAACATGTTCTTCTATTTCACCTTGTGCGTCCATACAATAATAAAATTTTGAAATAATAAATTTTTTTGTCTTTGGTATAAGAAATGAATGGGGTACATGAAGATTCATGTTCCTATATAAGAGAAATATTTTACAACCGAGAAAAATTATTAGAACAAGTATTAATTGTTTCTGCGTATATTTTGGGGAGGAAAAAGAAATTGTATTTGCGAAAATTCCCCAAAAGTAGAAGAAGAAGCTTGCGGTGCGGAAAAAGAAGAACGAAAATTCGGATCGAAAGAATTATTCTCATTACTGGGGAATCTTTCCGGGTGATCTTGCGAAGAAGGAAAATCAACATCCGGGTTGAAAGAAAAATTATTTAAATAAGAAATATTATTCTCGATAAAGCTTGAAAAATTATTTTCATGAAAATTAGAAATAGTAGTAAGATTTGAAAAAGAATTATCATTAAAGTGGAAATAATTATTTTCATAAGTATTATCGAAATTATTTTCATATGTATTTTCAAAATTATTTTCATAAGAAATTTTTTGATAATAATAATAATAAAGATAACACTCCTCACTTCGATGAGGAGTACTACAATTATAACAAAAAATTTGGCGCTTTCGTACGGCTTCCAAACGTTTTACTTTGTTTTAAAGCTCAATAATCTTGGCGGTCAAATGAGATAATATTTTTTTAAGAACAAAAATAAAAACAACATTTACTGAATAGAAATGAATTTGAAAAATAAAATTAAAAAGTGAAATTGAGGTAGAGAAAAAGAATGGCAAAATTAATAAAATTTGCGCTTTCAAATTATCAACAAAAATAACTCTCTGGTAACGGCGCCAAAAACTTGATACGTAAACTTTTGAATTAATATATTTCCAAATTCTATGAACTATAGGCAATAGCACTTATCTTTCATAGTATAGGATATTTTAAAATAAAATATCATGTGTCGTAATTTTCCCAACCTATTGACTACTTCTACTAATGTATATTATTATTATTTTATCGGAATATAAAAAGAGGTTATTTAAACTATAGAAAGAAAATGAAATTAAATATAACACTTGATCTATAATTCTTTTGGATTAAAATAAACTTTTATGAAATAATAAAATACAAGCTTTTAATTACTTACTTCGACAGTGGAGGTTCCCAAAATACAAAAGGGCCTCTCTCGAGAATACACGCTCAACTAAACTTAGGTTGATCGATTAAGACCCTTCGGCCAGTAGAAACCCCTAAGCTTGCTTTAGGCGGTGAACCCCCTATTGTATTTGACTCCAATCTGAAAGATTTATGTCGTCCTCTCTCGATGAGTGCAAGCAACTCCTATCTTTGAGTGATCTCCTTGTGTCCACAACCTCTCGGTAAAATCTATGATATGGATCTAGGATCAAAAACATATTCATGTCATATGAATTTGACGCAACTAAATTCAAAGATAAATCGAAGTGAATAATAGAAAGCTTGATAATTTGAGAAATATAAATAAGTTTATTTTATTCCAAAATTCATCGTGATCAAGTGCTAAATAAAATATAGCTACTTAATATGATAAAGGAATTACATAAAAAGAGGGATATGATTGTAAATGAAAAGTACTTGAATTAAAAATAAACAAAGCTAACAACTACTTTATGAAATGGAAAATACATAAAGAAATGCAAAAATAATAAAACCTAAACTCTCAAATCTTCTTTCAAACTGTCTAAAAACTAACTCCCCCAGCTTCTGGCATTATCGGGAATTTATAGTGAATTTTGCTGGTGAGTCACGCCCCTAGGTCACGCCCGTAACTAGGGGCGTGTAAGGTGCGGAACTACTGTCTTGAAAGCCCGGGGATGTTGAGAAAAAAATCGCCAAAATCCATTAAATTGTGGGTCACGCCTGTGACCTGAGCGTGTCTTGACTGTTGCTGGAAATGACGGGAACTTGAAACGGCGAGAGTTCATCTGGCGGTTTCAAAAGAGGTCACACACGTATCCTAGGGCGTGTAAGCTTGGAATGGCTGGGATTAGAAACTGGCTACTTAATGTTGCGTCATTCCAGTAAGCTGGTTGTCACGCCTATGTGTCATGCCCGTGACCTGAAGGTCACGCCCGTAACCTAGGCGTGTAACTTTAAACCAACGTATCACTGGAATCTGGAACTTCTTCGGCGTGTCACGCCCGTGTCCGGCATCACGCCCCATGTCACGCCCATGACTTGGGGGTATGTAAATTTAAATGACGTGGAAATGCATTTGGAAAATCTGAATGCAGTCACAGCTGTGACAATTGTCATGCTCATAAGTCACGCCTATGACCCTAGGGCGTGTACTTGGAATTTTTCCAGATTTGCTCCAAATTTTCTCCTGATCAATGTTGTCAGCTTCAAAATATTATTTACAACCCATGTTAACCTGAAATATAAAACGAAATGAATTACAAACTTAATTAATAAATTATAACTATAAAATAATTATTTATTAAATAAAAGCTATATAAAAATAAAGATAAAATTAGAGTTATCAACTAGCTTACGTTTTAAAAAGGACAAATATAGCTTAACACCTATTCACTCCCACTCTCCTCTAGGTGTTTTTGCATTCATGCACAGGGAGCGCACTCTTCTGCACGGCACATGCGCTTGCACAATGTGCGTAGTTGTGTGCTACACATGTGGGCGCGCTGTACTTGGAAGTTTGTGCTTGGTTTCACCCCTTATTTCTGGGTGATTTTTGGGGGCACTTGGCGAGCACGGCTTGGTGCGCATGTCTCGTTTAGTCAGGTTGGTTTCCCTTTTTGTCCTTGGTCGAAATCTTCCTGATCTTACATAGAAAATTTAGGGGGAATACTATCAAATACCCACAAATTTTCGTGGGTGGTGATCCGCAAATCGACTAGCCCGGGAATATTTATCCTTGATTACTCTACCTTAAGGGTTATTTTTAGCCTTGATTACTCTGCCTTTAGGATTATTTAGACTTAAGATTATTTTAATATGCGCGCTTCACGCGATATTTTTGTTTGCGACATAAAATATCCCCTTAGTTTGTCCTTGATGTAAGCGTTGGCGTTTAAGAACTACATGTTTGCTTTGTGGGCTGAAGTTTTTGCAGGGATACCTGTGCAGCGATTCCCACGGTTGACTACTCATGCATTGCCCTTGCTTGCTATATGACGCTTACAACACCTTGCAAGAATGCCCTTCTGCCCTACACTTTGTGTGCTACGGAGGAGGAATTATGTCTTTTGCATCCTCTATGTATGAATGTGCGAGTATGGCGCTGCACACTAGCTCATGCAGTTGCTACATAGCGTTAGCACTTGTAAAATATTCTTGTGATGTGGGACGATGTTCTACCCCCTTATCTCGGCATCGCGGAAGGAACTGCAGGCTTGCTACCGCTAGAAGATATTGAAGGACATGGTGTCCATTTCTGTGTTGTAGCATAGGATGATTCGTAGTCCGCTCTTGTCAGGAGTTTGGATGGAGCTTCTGTGGGTGGAGTTCATTGATGATGTTTGTTCCTCGGGATGTTACAATGATGTGAGATTTCATATTTGTAGAATACAGGTAGTCCTAGGGCCTTGGAGTAGGGAGGTGTCGGATGGCTAAGCGGGCACTGAGATGACGGCTATGAAGGTGTCCCATTGTGTGTAGATGTTGATCTCCGCCTTAGAATCGGCAAAGGGGATTCGTGTAATGCGATGGATGTGGGGGCCTTCTGCTCTCTGAGTAGGTACTGCCCTAAAAACGATGTTGGCGATGGGGGAGCACTTAATTGCATCAGTGTCATATACCTAATATAAGGTGGCTCGTGTATTGCCTTTGTCACTTTCTTTGCTTAGTCGCGCAAGTCTTTTTGGGTAACATGTTGAGCTTCCGACTTCCCTTAGGTATCGACTTTGCATGGTGAAGGTATAGCCATCGTCATTAGGCTGGGGATCTTAGTAGTTACTGAATCGTTCCTTCTTGTTTCCCACATAGGGCCGACATACTGCCATGGCATAAATTGTGTTAGCCTGCGAGTATCTAGCGCTTTATGCTCATTGTTCGCCGCACTCTATTGCTGGTGATTATCGTCGAGCATGTAAGACCCCCTCCCCCAACCTTAGCCCGGGTCAGGTCGGAGACAGACCTTACTACCCAAGACGTCTACCTAGTGCTTCCCAAGTGGCAACGACCCACTCTTCCAAGCATTAGTTAGTCGCCTTGCTTGCCTTGAATCACAACATTCACATCACATCACGGAGTATGTGGAAGCATAAACAAGAAGCCACATAAATATATATATATCAATATATATTTAAAGAGAGTAAACTACGGCTGTAGCCACTATTAAATACATCTAGCTCGTAGGCTACAAAAGTACTACCACTACAGACTCCTCATACTCTCATGCTTGCTTGTTAGTACTCAAGTCTTGAAAGTCTAGAGATAACAGGGGTGACTCTGCTCGGATTGTCTTATCAAATGGCATGTCGAACTGCGGTAGCTGGGTATCACGGTGCTCTGTCTCCTGTAAATGGTTAATAAAATAATCATTAGTCACATAGCTAAATGAAAACACATCTCCTCTCTGGATCCATACCTTGGGGATAAGCTCATACACCCAATAAAAGTAAATAGCTGAAGAACGAGAGGTTTAATGCAACATTTCATATATAAGTTAAGAACAATTATCAAAATAAAGTGCAGCATAGTATAATTGGAAAAGCAATAACATTATATGTCAATTATAATTAACGCTCCACTAGCTATTAACACGATAGGTATTCACAACCTATTTTCGTACTGCAGGTATTTAAACATTCCAATACTCTGCAGGCATTCAAAACCACGCACACACCATATGTCGACATAGTATGGACCGCTTCTGTTTAAGAAGGGTAGCGAGCCTCGTGAGCCTCACTGATGTGGTCGTTAGTGATAGTGGTCATTCCTGCCACTTTTAGGGTGGTCGTACCGCACTACCCAGGCCCCAATGTACAACCCTGTGTACTCTTGGATGTGAGCAATATCTCGTGAAATTGTATTTTGGCCGACCAGCGGAGGAAACCCAACGGGGAAAGGTATAATGGCTGGTCACCCGTGGTACCCATCTTCATACCACCTTGAGTCATCGAACTTCCTACACCAGTACGAATGGTCTGCGGAAGTGACTGACCCGCCATAATTTATCACAATCAATTCACAAGCAATTAGTTTTAATCAATTATGTTGGCACGCATTAGGTCTTTGGCGGTCTGCCCTACTATGCTTCAAATAATTTGTGTAAACGACATTTGGCTCGACTTTCCACAAGGAGCGTGGAAGCACTTTATTTGGAGCTAATCTTGGAGGAATATCTCAACTCCTGTGAAAGTGAAGGGATAGATACTACTCTAGAGGGGGGGGGGTGAATAGAGTTATCAAATTTTGCACTAGACAAAACTTAATGGTCTGCCCAACTCCCTTGGAGTGAAATGCGGAATGAAAAGATTATAGATATAGAATTAACCCTATAGCCTAACACAAGTGTTGTGCACAAACTCAAGCTAACTGTAATTACAGTTAAGGCTTGGAAAACCTAATCAGCAACTAGCAACCTAGTTATATCTATTCACAGCCACAATGTAGGAATTAAACAAGGCAATCCAGACGACACAAGGAGTTTATAGTGGTTCCCCAAACAACTTGGGTACGTCCACTCTTCTACCCACACGGTAGGAATCCACTACAGGTTTTTGATCAGGTGCCCTGCCACCAACAGGATCTGCTTCAGGTAGATCCAGAAACCCTTTAGACTTTTGATCAGGTGTCTAAAAACCGAACACAGGTTTTTGATCAGGTGCCCTGCCACCAAGGGATACTTTTAAAGGGAGTAATAACCCTGTACAGGAGGGGGAAAGAAGGTTAAGATGTCTTCTCTATTTTACAAATATTAGAGAAGCACAAGGACTTGCACTGAGCTAGAAAGCTCAAAAGAATCAAGGCTCCCCCTGGCTCAAAGATGTCCAGGTGAAGTCTTGCTTCAGTGCAGAAAACTCTTCAGAAAGATCTGAAGGAAAAACTACAAGAAGATAAATAAATAATAAAATTAGAAATCTTCAAGCAGCTGTCTTCTTCTTCTTCTTCTTCAAAAGAACTCTGAGTTTGAATCTTCCTGGAAGCAGGAGAACTCAGGTTGAAGAAGAGCAGAAGAGCTTAACACTTCTCAGTTGGATGGAAATTGCTGAGAGCAGAAAACTTGATCTTGATGAAGGCTTGAATGCTTAAATGAATAACTAATTAGCTAGCTCAAATCCTTCACCAAAGGATTCCTTTTATAACAACAACAAGCAACGGCTCTCTTCAATTTGACATGTTTGTCTTCTTCTGAAACTTGAAACCTGGGCTGCAAATATCACAAGGACAAACAAACTCTGCAGCAAAAACATTCTATAAAAGGAATAAACCTCTTTCGAAGAAGCTGCAGGAAGCAATCTAATAATAACGTACTAAATAAAATCACATCAGAAATAAACTCTTTATAGCAAAAGGAAGACTTTTCAGTCTAACGGCTATAAAGGACTGACAGCAGATAAAGTAAAATATAATGACAGCTAATAAGACAAACAACTTTATCTCAAAAGATTTTACTCAGGCAAAAGAGATGGAGCATATATTGCCTGGAAATATTATCATAAAATAACTGAAATAACATGCCAGATAATGTATTAATTTATTAAATAGAATAAATAAATACAAAATAAAAAGGCAGACAGAAAGCGTCGAACGACCCTCAGAGATCGTCGATCGACGCACGGAGATCGTCGACCTATCGGGCAGATAGTCGAACGATCCAGATAGTCGAACTATCAAAGAAGATAGTCGAACTACCACGGCAGATAGTCGATCTATCAGAGCAGATAGTCGAACTATCAGATAGTCAATCTATCCGGACAGATAGTCGAACTATCAAACACAAATAGATAGTCGACCTATCAAGCAGATAGTCGACCTATCTCAGAAAGCAGATAGTCGACCTATCAACAGATAGTCGACCTATCAAAACAAAACAGATAGTCGATCTATCAACAGATAGTCGAACTATCAGATAGTTGAACTATCAGGACAGATAGTCGAACTATCAAAGACGACAGATAGTCGACCTATCAACAGATAGTCGACCTATCAAAGCGGAACAGATAGTCGACCTTTCAACAGATAGTCGAACTACCAAAGCAAGCAGATAGTCGACCTATCAATAGATAGTCGAGCTATCAACGCAGACAGAGCGTCGACCAACTGATAGACGATCGTCGATCAGCCGATAGATGATAGTCGAGCGGCGTTCGACTATAGTCGAACGAAAAACCTACTTAACCAAATTCTTCATCTGGAAAAGCGAGGAAGCTACAGCTAGACTACTAACCAATGACCATAGATATTTCTTGGGTCAAGGGACTAAAAAAGACAAGACTAAACTCAAATCAAACTAGGGTACCAACAATCTCCCCCTATTTGAGTTCAGTCTCTTAAAAACTAAAACACAGAGCTAGCTATAAAATACTATAATCAATACAGGAAATAGATAGTAATTAACTAGCAATTATCAAACAGTCAAATATAAACAGCAGTCAATCAAAATATTAAGAGTCTACAGAATCTGGCATAGGGTCAGAAGAACTTAGAACAAAAGAAATTTTCCTCAGAGGATCAATAGCCTCTTTCTTTGACATCTTCAAGTCCTGCACACCAATAATCTTTAATTCTGCAGCCCTTGGAACAACTGCCTCTGGATGCTTTTCCATATATTTTGAAGGGTCAAATACATCAGGGCTAACCTGGAACTTTTCGAATTCCTTCTTTCTGAATGAAGACATTGTGGTTAATCCAGTGGTATCCTTTCCTTCAGCTTTTGCTTTTCTGATTTGAGCTGCTCCAACTAATTCGTGAAAACGAGCCATCCTAAAGTTAGGATCAAGCTCAGGACTTTCATAAACATTCTCAGAAGGAGTAACCTCTGGTTCTTTATCTTGATTCACTAGATAAGACATGGGAGCAGACTTAGCAAAGTTCTTGCTAGAATATTTAAACAAAAATAAACTACTTACCTTTTGACACAACTTTTTCAGAAAGTACTGGCATTGGAAATGAAACTCTTTTCTTTGGAGAAGGAGGGGAAAAGGTTGGTCTTTGATACACAACCTCCTTCACTTGTTCTCTCACTTCAGTAACATGTCTTTGAGAACCAGAATAAGATTTATCTTGAAAACTTTGAGAGCTTTTCCTCGACTGAGGTTGAGAAGGTGCAGATTTTCCAGAAGAGGCAGATGGATTAGCAGAAAGGTTCCCAGAGGCTCCTGCACTGGGAGGTGGAGGAGGAGGACCTTTGGGAGTCCATCTTGAAACAGGACTATCATACCTCTTAGATCTTTTTCTCTCTTTCTGCTGGTTCTTGGAGAACCACATCCAATGCTGAAATTCTTTTGATTTGGGGTCAATTCCTTTAAGAATATAATATGGAGTATCATTTTCTCGATTGGGAGGAGGAGGAGCAACAGCTTTTCTTTTCTTTTGAGCAGCTTTCTTTCTCTTAGCATTCTCAGATAAATCAGAATCATCTTCATCATCAGAGTGAGATGATGGAGGATTGTCATAGGGGTCATAGGCTTCAGAAACAGCCTTTTCCTTTAATTTCAGATCAGCTTTCTCTTTTTCCTCTTCTATGGCATCCTGAGCCAGAAGGAAATCCAAATCAAGTCCTGGGGAATCATCCCAAACAGTTGACTTTTCAACTTGCAAATCTTTTTCTTTCTCTTTTAACAAAGATAGAACTCTTTGATTCCAAGCCTCTCTTGCTTTCTCTTCTTGAATTTCAGACACATTTTCTATATCATCTAAAAAAGAATCCAGTTCTGGATCTATTTGAACATTAGGAACATCTGAAGCAGCTTCTGAAACAATTACTATAATCTGAGCGGCTATATCTTCTTTAATATAATCTGTAGATTTATGAACACAAATCTGCTAAATAAGCTAAAATCATTCCTTCTAGGTATTCACAAGCTAGCAAATTAATTGACTCGTCAACAAAGCGGATGAGTGAATTACCTTCATATTTTACCAACTCCCAGGATTCATCTAGATAGGAAGTAATAATCCCTTCTAGAAAATGGGCAACTAAGGGAGTGGTGAGATCTTCTAAACATACTTTCACAGCAAATTCAGATAACATAATAGCATCAGATATTTCTTTGTTAGATAACACTGAAACAGATTGATCTTGAGCTGGAGCTGGAGCAGTCTCTTCTTGAACTGCTGGAAGAACTGCTGGAAGGGAGGCTGGAGGCTCTGAGACATCTTCACAGAACATCTCCCCCTGCCTGATTTCAGTGGAAACTGAAACCAGGCCCCTTGAAGAAGAGGGCTCAGCAGATTTAGAGAGTGATTGGATGGAGGCAGTCAAGGTAGCAATAGAGGAGGCAAGTGGAGCAATTGCCTCTTCAATCATGATTTTGATTGAAGGGGTAATCAACTCCAAAATGCTGGAAATGAATTCAGGGGTTATCTCAAAAGATGATGGAATTGCAGTGGATGGAGATGCAGCAGAGATGGTTGAAGTGTTAGGATGAGAAGTGATGTGGACTGGAGATCGAATTGGAGATGGAGCTGGAGAGTTAACAGGAGTGTTAACTGGAGAATGAATAGGGGACTGAAGAGGGGACTGAGGAGGTGTTGGAATCCTCTCAGATCCTAACAGATCAAAACTAGGAGCAGATATCCTAGCCAGATGAGAAGGAAGAGGAGATGCTGGAGGAGAAGGAAGAACAACCGTGGTTGTTTCTCGAACAGGAGAAGGAGAAAGTCGTACTTCAGCTGAAGTTGATGGAACTTCAACTGAGGCAGACTGCATAGCAGAAGAAGATGAGGGAAGGGAAAGATGAGCTGAGCCAGCTTCTTGAGGTTGATGAGCGACTGAATCAGTCCTAGTGCTCTCTGATGTCGCTGGAGCAACCCCTGTGAGAGCGGGCTTCACAAAAGTCCTCTTCCACTTGGAGAACAGATTCGGGTCCATCTTCTTACTCGCATTTATGGTAGAGGCAACTGAAACTAGCAGCTGAGGAAACTTTTCCTTCAGGAAAATCCCAATAACCCTTCCGAGGGTAACTTCCTTCTTACTATTCTTTTTCCTTATCAGATCAAACATTACTCCTGCCCAATCAATCTTTTTCTGATTAACAATTGCACACATCAGTGCAAATTGTTGCCTTGTAATGTTGTCATGAGCAGAGTGCTTCCCAAGGAGCACTTTTCCAACTATCTCGGCAAGAAATTTAATCTTAAATAGGAAATTAACCTTGAGCAGCTTCGTGGGAATGCCCTCCGCATGTCCCAGCTCAGTAAGCATTCTTCCAAACTCTTGAGCATCTTGCTCATAATCTTCTTCACCATTTATTAAACCAAAAACATCAGTCAAGATGGCTCGAGTTAAAATTACCTCTTCTCCGCCAATGGTGCCAGTCATCGAATCGTCAGTGGATGACGAAATGAAAGCCCATTCCTTAATCTCAGGAACATTTATCTTTATCCTTGTCGACATTAATCTTTCTAGACCTTGATCCCGGCACAACTGAAGAATTTCCACAATTCCTGCTTCACAGCAACTGAATGCGTCAAAATCGACGCTGAAACCTGCATCGAACTTCACGATAGCTAGCACTGCTGGAGAAACCGCCATTGAATTGCTGGAGAATGCGCGAGAAAGACGGAGAAGACGAAGGAGACAAAGCGGCAGAAAATCGCAAGCGGGAAGACAGAATGCGAAAAGTCACGCTCCGTCGACGATAAAACAAAAGATCTTTTAACCTAGGTCGACTATCGGCTTTATATTAGACCGGAGATAGTCGATCTATTTAAAAGATACTGGACCCGATGGTCGAACGGTCGTTCGACGATCGGCCCAGAAGCAGAGTAATCGATCAATCGTTCGACTATTTCTGGCTTCTCAAACAACAAGCTGTCGTCATCCAGGGATCGACGATGAGCTCGACTTGTTCGACTATGGTCGAACGCCGGTCGACGATCTTCAATCAGACACACTTTCATCAACCATAGGTCGACGATGGGCTTGACCTGATCGACTATCTTCGAACGTCGTTCGACTATCTTCAAACAAGTTTCAACATTGGCAGATATAGTCACACTTAGTCTCGTCCATTGATCATGCCTAGTTGAACTAAAAAGAACAGATGCTTCTGTTCATCTAAGGGCTTGGTGAATATATCACCTCTCTGAAACTCAGTGGATATGAACTCAAGACAAATCTTGTTCTTTTCCACACAATCTCTCAGGAAATGGTGCCGAATCTCAATGTGCTTCGTTCTAGAGTGGTGCACTGGATTTTGTGCAATTGAGATAGCACTGGTACTATCACACATGATTTTGGTGTTCTTGTGTGAGTAACCATAATCCACAAGCTAGTTTTGAATCCACAGGATCTGTGAACAACAACTGGCAGCTGCTATATATTCAGCTTCTGCAGTTGAAGTTGAGACAGAAGCCTGCTTCTTACAGAACCAAGAGACCAATCTCTCTCCCAGGAACTGGCAAGTTGATAGAGAAAATCGTATTCTCCAATCTATACTCGATTAAGGCAAGTGTACCTATCGAAATATAGCATATGATATAAAAAATGTCAAGGTCGTATAAAAACTCGGGGCAGGCAAGTACTATTACTCACAACGATTCTATTATCCTACTGAACGATTAATGAGATTAAAAATTAGAAATAAACTAAGTTAAAGAGAGAAATAAACTATTACGAGAAAAGAGTGCGCGATCGACGATTCACTTTGAAATAAAATAACGGAATAAATTAGTTTAGCATTTGTAAATCTATTAAGACCGTGACGGATCCGATATTAGGAAGTAATCTCGCTAGAGCATTAAATCCCCTAACTTGTAGACGTTTTGACCGAAATCTCTTTACAAGTCAAAATGGCCTAAAGTCGCATTATCGAAGTGACCCGCACTATTGGATTTGACTCCAATCCGGAGGATTTACGTCATCCTATCTCTAGGGGTGCGTTCAACTCCTTCCTTCCTTGAGTGATCTTTCACATTCACGAGCCTCTCGGCCACTCGAATATGAGATCGGATGCCTACTACCGTATACCGGAATACGGAGTCAAAAACTTGATAGAGAAAATCGAAGGAAGAATCAAAAATAGAAGAATACAACTGCAAACATAGAAATAAAGGTGCATTATTTTATCGCAAAGATCCTCGTGATCGGGCACAAAATAAAGTTAGCTACGCATGATAGAAAGGGGTTGAGAATAAGAGAAAAGAAATTTCATTTGCATTAATATAAATAAAAGAGGTACAAGATAAGAACAAGACAAGATAATATTGCACTAAAACAAAGACTAATACAACAATGAAGGAAGAAGGAAAGAACTAAAACTCTACTCTCTACTTGCCAAAATTATCTTAAACTAAAACTACTTAACTTAAACAAGAGGGGGAGGGGTTCCTTTTATAGATGAAGGAGAAGGATCTAGAAGGGAATAAAGAGGAGGGAGACATAGGGGTGGCCGGCCACATGCTTGGAGGAAGTTCATGCATGTAATAAATGAAGGTGGAGAGAGGAGGCTACATGCATTGCATTATATTTATGGGAATGAAAAATAAAAAATATAAAATAAAGAAGGGGGGATGAATGGAAGTGTGTAGAAGGGAGAGAGAGTGTGGGGTTCAATGTAGATGGAGAGGGAGAAAGGTGGCCGGCCATGCAAGGGGGATGAATAATGCATGTAATATATTAAATATGGAGAGAGAGAGGAAGGTGGCAAGGTGCATGCATGCATGTGGCCGGCCATTGCATGAAGGAAAGAGAAATATGGGCTGCTTGGGGGCTTGTTAGTGGGCTCGGGTAGGCTATGGGCTGCTCCAAATTGGGCTCGGGTAGGCTATGGGCTGCATGGTGATGAAGTGGGCTGCTCCAAATTGCTCTTGTTGGGCTCGGTTTTGACATTAATGTGGGTTGAACTTGCATCATGTTGGAGGGCTTCTTGGTGGGCTTGAACCTACAAATAAAACAAAACAAATAACATTAGTTATTTAACAAAATAAAACATAAATAAGTAACATAATATATGTTATTAAAACTAAACTTAATTAACAAACACAACACATAATACATAAAATAATAAATATATATAAAACTATAGATTTTTATATCATAACATAACAAAATAAAATTGCAACATAACATGCAAATAAAAACTAGGAATTATAATATCCTAATACAAACATACTTTAAGATGAAATAAAACAAAACATGCATATAAATACTTAAAATATATAATTAACTTAGGAATTAATATATTATAAAAAGACATTAAAACATGAAATAATAAGCATGAAATATAAATAAACTTAGGCATTTTGAATAATAAACTACCCTAAAAAGGATGACAAAATGTAGTCATCACAAGTTCTTGAGGTGCTCTTCCTGTCAACTCTGCAACCAGCATAGTCAGAGTCAGAGTTTCCAATTAACTCAAATTCTGATTCTGCTGGGTACCAAAGTCCTAGATTTGGACATCCCTTCAGGTATCTCAGGATTCTTTTGAGAAGAATCAGATGAGATTCCTTGGGGTTGACCTGGAATCTAGCACAAAGGCATGTAGCAAACATTATATCTGGCCTACTTGCAGTTAAATACAATAGGGAACCAACAATGGCCCTATAATTCTTTTGATCAACTGGCTTGCCGTGATCATCAGAATCAATAACTACATTAGTAGCCATGGGTGTAGGCATTGCTGAAGCATCAGCCATCCCAAATTTCTTTACCAATTCCTTGGCATATTTGGATTGGGAGATGAAGATACCATCATCATCTTGCTTAACTTGGAGACCAAGAAAGTAAGACAGCACACCCATACTACTCATCTCAAACTTGGAATGCATCAAGTTGGAAAACTTTTTGCATAGTTTGGGATCAGTGGAGCCAAATATAATATCATCCACATACACTTGAACTAACAGGATTGTGTCCTTGTGGTGCTTGACGAAAAGGGTTCTATCAACTACTCCCCTAGTAAAGTTGTGCTCTAAAAGGAAACTAGCTAGAGTCTCATACCAGGCTCTAGGGGCTTGCTTTAGTCCATAAAGAGCTTTCTGCAACTTGAACGCATGTGAGGGCTGAGTTGAAGAAAAAAACCCTGGTGGTTGTTCAACAAATACCTCTTCCTTAAGCTCACCATTCAGGAATGCACTTTTGACATCCATCTGAAAGACCTTAAACTTCATGAAGGCTGCATAGGCCAAGAAGATCCTTATTGCTTCTAGCCTTGCAACAGGAGCAAAGGTTTGGTCATAATTTATACCTTCCTCCTGCCTGTAGCCCTGAGCTACAAGCCTAGCTTTATTCCTTACTATAATTCCATTTGCATCCAACTTGTTTCTATACACCCACTTGGTTCCTATGATCAGTTGGCCTTTAGGTCTTAGAACCAAAGTCCAAACTTTACATCTCTCAAACTGATTGAGTTCCTCTTGCATAGCAATGATCCAGTGGGGATCTAGCTCTGCATCTTTAAAGGTGAGGGGCTCAACCTGTGAGAGGAAACAAGCGTACATCACATCCTGTCTTAATTGATGTCTTGTTTGCACACCAGCTGATATGTCTCCAATCACTTGAGATGTAGGGTGATCTCTAAGTGTGACAATATCAGCAGGTGGGATGTGATCTTCAGCAACAGTTGGGATTAATTCCTCAGGAGGAATTTGATCTACTATTGGTGGAACAACAACAGCTTCAGCAATGTCTTCATCACTGTCTGATTCAGTGATCTGAAGAGTTGATAGTTGAAGGATCTCTTGAGTAGCATCAGGTACCTGTAATGAACTGGGGGAAGGAGAACTTTCCTTCTCCTTGTAAAACATCTAAGACTCATCAAAAGATATATGCACAGATTCTTCAATTTTACAGGATGATTTGTTATAAACCCTATAAGCTTTGCTTACTTGGGAATATCCTAGAAAAATTCCCATTGAAGCTTTTGCTTCAAACTTTCTAAGGTATTCTTTATTATTATTATGAATATAAACTACACAATCAAATACTCTAAAATAATTAATTTTAGGTTTCTTTCCCTTAAGCAACTCATAAGGAGTTTTACACTTAAGTTTGTGTATCAAACTTCTATTCAAGACATAATTGGCTGTACTAACAGCTTCTGCCCAATAGGAGAGAGGCATATTAGCATCTGCCAACAATGTACTAGCAGCTTCAATGAGTGTTCTGTTCTTCCTTTCAACTACCCCATTTTGTTGGGGAGTTCTAGGAGCTGAGAAGCTATGTTTGATACCTTCTCTCTCACAGAATTCAGCATGAGAAGAGAGTCAAACTCAGTACCATGATCACTTCTGATCAAGGCCACATGAGTAGAGTACTCAGTCTGCACACATAGTAGAAAATCTGTAAGGGCTTTGAAGTTATCAGCCTTAGTTCTCAAAAAGAAAACCCAACTGAACCTAGAGAAGTCATCTACAATTACTAAGGTGTAATACTTCCCTCCTAAACTCTGTACATTTATTGGGCCAAAAAGGTCCAAATGTAATAGATACAGGATTCTAGGAGAATCACTCTTATTTACTGATTTAAAAGAGTTTTTGGTTTGCTTGCCTAGCTGACAAGCCTTGCATAGGCTCTCCTTCTTGTAGGGGCAAGAAGGTAAACCTCTAACAAGGTTGTATTTAGATAACCTAGATATATTTTTAAGGTTAACATGACTAAGCCTCTTATGCCACAAAGAATTATTATTAAGTATTACTTCATTAAACAGGCAGATTTCAGAATGAGATGAATTGAAATCTACTAAATAAATATTACCTATTCTAATGCCTACTAAAAAAACATTATTATTTAAAGTAATATTACAAGAGGAGTTAGAAAATGAAACCTGGTAGCCAGCATCACATAGCTGGCTGACTGAGATCAAATTGTGCTTCAGTCCTGTCACATATGCAACTCTCTTGAAAGTAACATCTCCAATTGTAATCCTGCTATAGCCTTCTGTCTGACCACAGCTGGAATCTCCAAAGATAACCTTTGGGCCGAGCTTAGCTTTGAAGTTTGACAAAAGATTTTTAGTTCCTGTCATATGCTTGGAGCATCCACTATCCAAATACCACTTATTTTGAGTGATTGGATATGCCTTCACCTGCAAGACATTTATTTAGACAGTGTGGACCCAGGTAACCTTGGGTCCCTTGTTTTTCACATAGGAAAAGCTAGAAATAAATGAAAATGCAGCCTGAGGGTGATAACCTAATGGGTGAGATCTCCTAGGTGGGATTTTCCATGCAGATGATGGGTCAACAAACCTAGGGTTTCTATTTTCATTTAGGTTTCTATGGTACTGATTATGATTTTGAAAATCATATTGAAAACGTCGATCGACGTTCGATGATGGGCGCTCAGATCGTCGAGCTTCGTTCGACCATTGAGCTTCCGATCGTCGAGCAGCGTTCGACGCTCTTTGCATTTCTTTAAAAAATTTCTTTCTCTTTTCTCTCTTAGCTTTATTTAAAGTTTTATTAACTAGGTTTACTTGCTCAGTGTTCTTCATTTCACTAGCTGAAATGAAGTTCACTGGAGTTGAAAGATTATTTTTAAGAATAACTGGGGGTTCACTGGGAGAAGCTCCTAAGCCTAGTTTGTTATTGTCTGACCTGGTGTTAGTCATGCTGGTAATTTCTAATAACTTAAGGCTTCTACCATTAAGTGATTCTTCTAACCTCTTAGACTTAGCTAACTCCATTTTAAGAAATTCAATTTCTTCACTACAAGTAGTGAGATCTTCCTTTAGCTTAATATTTTCTGTAGCAATTAATTCTGAGTCAGCTAACTTATTTCTAAGTTCTTTTATCTCCTTTTCTGAACTAATTAAGTCTAAGCATAGGATTTAAAATCTAATTTAAATTCTTCAGAAGTGAAGTCATAAGAAGATAGTACCTCATCTTCTGTTGGCATCTCTTCATCTGAATCTGAACTCTCTACAGCAGAATGATTGCTGCAGGCATCTATTGCCATCAGGCAAACCTCCTTTGCCTTCTTTTCTTCCTCATCCTCACTAGAGCTGGAGGATGAAGATTCTTCATCAGAATCACTCCAGGTTTCAGCGACGAAACCTCTCTCCTTCTTTTTATTTTTGTAGGAGGATGGCTTGGAGTGCTTCCTGTGCTGTTCCTTTTCTTTCCTCTTTTCTTTGTTTTTCTCCTCTGGACACTCAGGTAAAATGTGTCCAGGTTTCCTGCAACCATAACAAATAATTTCTTTAGCAGGTGAACGGTCATACCTTGGTTTGTCTTCATAGCGAGAAGACTTCTTTCTGAATTCCTTTCTCCCCATCTTGAGAAACCTCTTGGCAAATAATGCCATTAGTTCCTCATTGGATTGGCTGCCTTCAGAAGCATCAACATCCTTAAGAGCTAGAGATTGCTCTTTTCTTGTTGGAGTAGGAGTCTTTGCTTCTGCTTCTGCTTCCCTTGTCTTCAGCACTTGCTCAAAAGACTTGACCTTGTCGAGAAGGGCTTCAGTTGAAATCTCATTTGTACTTCTGGCTTCCTTGATGGGCCAGATCCTCAGATCCCATGTGCTAGGGAAGCATATAAGAATCTTATCATTGACCTCTGTCAATGATATGTCATTGTCAAGGGTCCTCAGCTCATTGATGATTGAGCTGAGCCTGGTGTACATGGCTTCAACTGATTCAGCATCAGTTTTCTTGAAGTTCTCATACTGTGAGATCAGGTTGGACCTTATGTCCTTCCTTTCATCAGCTGAACCAGCTACAATCTGGTTCAGTGTATCCCACATGGCTTTTGCTGAGGAGCAGTCAGCAACCTTTTGGAAAACTTCATCAGACATTGTCTGAGCCAGAATGTTCATCGCCTTGGCATCTGTTATCTTTGCCTTCTTGTACTCGTCATTGTAGTCTGGAGGAGGCACTGCACTCATATCAGATGATGAGGCAGAAGCAGCAGTAGGTGCTCTTGGGGGTCCTGACAAAATAGAAGTAAAGATGCTTTCATCAATAGAATTCATATATAATTTTATCCTTGCCTTCCAGATGCCAAACTTAGCTAAGTTGCATGCTGGAGGTCTGGTGCTAGAATAATCCTTGGACTGGGCCATGATAGTGATAGTGATTATCTATAACCTTTTGGTATCTATCAGGATCTTGTGACTTAGGTGTTAGCCTATTCAGTCAGTCAACCTCCCTCTGATACCAATTGAAAGTGAAGGGATAGATACTACTCTAGAGGGGGGGTGAATAGAGTTATCAAATTTTGCACTAGACAAAACTTAATGGTCTACCCAACTCCCTTGGAGTGAAATGCGGAATGAAAAGATTATAGATATAGAATTAACCCTATAGCCTAACACAAGTGTTGTGCACAAACTCAAGCTAACTGTAATTACAGTTAAGGCTTGGAAAACCTAATCAGCAACTAGCAACCTAGTTATATCTATTCACAGCCACAATGCAGGAATTAAACAAGGCAATCCAGATGACACAAGGAGTTTATAGTGGTTCCCCAAACAACTTGGGTACGTCCACTCTTCTACCCACACGGTAGGAATCCACTACAGGTTTTTGATCAGGTGCCCTGCCACCAACAGGATCTGCTTCAGGTAGATCCAGAAACCCTTTAGACTTTTGATCAGGTGTCTAAAAACCGAACACAGGTTTTTGATCAGGTGCCCTGCCACCAAGGGATACTTTTGAAGGGAGTAATAACCCTGTACAGGAGGGGGAAAGAAGGTTAAGATGTCTTCTCTATTTTACAAATATTAGAGAAGCACAAGGACTTGCACTGAGCTAGAAAGCTCAAAAGAATCAAGGCTCCCCCTGGCTCAAAGATGTCCAGGTGAAGTCTTGCTTCAGTGCAGAAAACTCTTCAGAAAGATCTGAAGGAAAAACTACAAGAAGATAAATAAATAATAAAATTAGAAATCTTCAAGCAGCTGTCTTCTTCTTCTTCTTCTTCAAAAGAACTCTGAGTTTGAATCTTCCTGGAAGCAGGAGAACTCAGGTTGAAGAAGAGCAGAAGAGCTTAACACTTCTCAGTTGGATGGAAATTGCTGAGAGCAGAAAACTTGATCTTGATGAAGGCTTGAATGCTTAAATGAATAACTGATTAGCTAGCTCAAATCCTTCACCAAAGGATTCCTTTTATAACAGCAACAAGCAACGGCTCTCTTCAATTTGAACTGTTTGTCTTCTTCTGAAACTTGAAACCTGGGCTGCAAATATCACAAGGACAAACAAACTCTGCAGCAAAAACATTCTATAAAAGGAATAAACCTCTTTCGAAGAAGCTGCAGGAAGCAATCTGATAATAACGTACTAAATAAAATCACATCAGAAATAAACTCTTTATAGCAAAAGGAAGACTTTTTAGTCTAACGGCTATAAAGCACTGACAGCAGATAAAGTAAAATATAATGACAGCTAATAAGACAAACAACTTTATCTCAAAAGATTTTACTCAGGCAAAAGAGATGGAGCATATATTGCCTGGAAATATTATCATAAAATAACTGAAATAACATGCCAGATAATGTATTAATTTATTAAATAGAATAAATAAATACAAAATAAAAAGGCAGACAGAAAGCGTCGAACGACCCTCAGAGATCGTCGACCGACGCACGGAGATCGTCGACCAATCGGGCAGATAGTCGAACGATCCAGATAGTCGAACTATCAAAGAAGATAGTCGAACTACCACGGCAGATAGTCGATCTATCAGAGCAGATAGTCGAACTATCAGATAGTCAATCTATCCGGACAGATAGTCGAACTATCAAACACAAACAGATAGTCGACCTATCAAGTAGATAGTCGACCTACCTCAGAAAGCAGATAGTCGACCTATCAACAGATAGTCGACCTATCAAAACAAAACAGATAGTCGATCTATCAACAGATAGTCGAACTATCAGATAGTTGAACTATCAGGACAGATAGTCGAACTATCAAAGACGACAGATAGTCGACCTATCAACAGATAGTCGACCTATCAAAGCGGAACAGATAGTCGACCTTTCAACAGATAGTCGAACTACCAAAGCAAGCAGATAGTCGACCTATCAACAGATAGTCGAGCTATCAACGCAGACAGAGCGTCGACCAACTGATAGACGATCGTCGATCAGCCGATAGACGATAGTCGAGCGGCGTTCGACTATAGTCGAACGAAAAACCTACTTAACCAAATTCTTCATCTGGAAAAGCGAGGAAGCTACAGCTAGACTACTAACCAATGACCATAGATATTTCTTGGGTCAAGGGACTAAAAAAGACAAGACTAAACTCAAATCAAACTAGGGTACCAACATCCTGTTATCCCCAACTAAGACTCAAGCTACCAAATAACTACTCGTCAGAGCAGAACTCATGCTTAAAATAGTAAATTGCATGAATAAATGTACGATAATAAAAATTATTGAGAATATAAGCTGTAGAATTGAAATGCTGAAATGAAATATAATCACTACGAAATTGGAGTATTATTATACTGAAAGAACTGAAAGGAACTGGACAAGTACGAGACTAAAATAATACTTAAAAAAATGAATTGAACTGAAAGTAAATAAGTAGGACCAGTACGAGACTAGAAGAAGTGCTTAAATGAAATGAACTGAACCTAAATTAAATAAGCAGGACAAGTACGAGATTGGAGTACTAAAAAGGAAGTACTGAACTGAAATAAATAAAGAAACTAGATCAGTGCAAGACTGGAATAAATCATAAAGAAAATGGTTAGTAATCTAATGTCTTTATTAAGGAGGCTTCAGTTCCTTCTCCGTTCATAGGAGTCAAGTTCAGTTCCATCTCTATTCATAAAAGGCAAGTTCAGTTCCATCTCCATTCTCAGGAGGAAGGTTCAGTTTAATCTCCATTCACAGGAGCATGTTTAGTTCTAATTCAGTTTTTCGAAAGCTTCTTTGAGTTTCACCCATTATTAAGATCCGATAATAATTTAGTTGTCTTTCAATCACAGCTTAATCGGATCATGAGGCTTTTTATGAGTTACACCTTTATTATTCATCTGAGAATAAACATCAACTCATTTGCTCGTGTCAGATTGAATCCGAGAATCTCGTTAGTGAGCACACTATTCCTCAAATTTCAACCTCGAAGATAGTTTCCAACACATGCGGGCAATTATTCGCTTGAAACGAGGCTGGGTATTATTCTACTCAAAACTCGTATTTTCATCTTATGAGTCCACTCAAATACTCGAGTTTTTTTTTAAAAACGAGGCATTCTGTGATTTTGCAAAAAAACTCGAAACGCTTAGAACTTGAAATCTTGCCTCGATAACACTTGTTGATTGATCAATTAAACTTAATATTCAATTTAGAAAGTGGTCGCGCGCTCTAATTTTCATTTTCGAAGAATTTTGAGTGCACCAATTTTCGAGTGCGACCTTAGGTTCAAGAAATTGAAAAATCTTCATTTTTTTATCTCAAGGTTCCCAAATTTAAACACAACCTTTAAGAGGGCCTAAAAAGAGCCTAGTAATGTTTTCAAAAAAATTGAACATTTTTGAGCCTATGATTTGGCTAAATAATTCTTACTTAGGTTTTTGAGATATCAAATCAACTTGCAAAATTTCCAAAAAAAACTTTGGGGATTGCTCTCATCAAGGGGAACAACATTCATGTTAAAAATCTTTTCCCTAGGTGCTAAGATTTTTCTTAAAGAAATTCCCAAATTTTTGTTAATATTAGGTCTACATTTAGCCAAATCAAGAGGGAAATTATGGCCGAGAATTAGCCGGGCAGGGACTTTGGTCATTTTGTCCCCACAGCGTATCAGGTGTGAATCCGCTGTAGGGATCCAGAAAACCATATAGGGAATAATTTAACGCTATTTGGACCGTCCGATCTTCATCAAGAAGATTAGAAGGTGGTTGTTAATCACTAGCGACGATAGAGGTGAGAGCCTCTATCATCATCGGTCGGCGGCCAGATCACTTTGATGCCGCCCTCGGCCAGCTTGTCGGGATCTGATGAGCTACTAGACAGTTGTCTAGCGACCCGACGTTGTCTGCCACTCCCAGATTTATTCATCCCAAGAGCGGGGTAGTGCAGCTGCTCTGCTCCCAATGATGTCGCACCGCCCCGCCTCTCTAGTGGCACACCGGCCACAATACCACCGTTGACAAGCATGTCGGGGGTTGGGCTCCTCTATGGCGGTGGTTCGGCGGCCTGGCACTCCCGGCTGAAATTGGGTTCATTGATCCCAAAGTCCTAGATTTGTAAGAAGTTAAACAAGTCAATGGTATACACATAGTTGTATTTGATGTATGTTTCATTTCAAGCATTCAGGTTAGTCTATGTCATATTGATTGGACAAGTGGTTCAAGTGATATTGACAAGTGGACTCAAAGAAGCTGACTGGAAAGACAGGAAAGTGCTTAAGTCCATAGGCATTGAGTGAAGCAAGCTCACTCAATGCCAAATATCAAGGCAGTTGTTGAAGAAAAATGACTAAGTCCACAGGAATTGAGTGAAACAAGCTCACTCAATGCCAGATGAACCAGAAGACAATGATAGTGAATAAAAATGACTAAGTCCACAGGCATTCACTAAATCCAGTTCACTCAACGGCATACAGCTAATAGCACTGAGTAAAGTCAGGACAACCAAAGCCCAACAAGTTGTAGCGTATAAAAATGACTAAGTCCACAAGCGTTGAGTGAAGCCAGTTCACTCAATGCCATACAGCTAACAGTGCTGAGAAAGGGCAGGAAGTCAAAGCCTTAAGTGTTAGCAAGGTAGAAAAGTGGCCAAGTCCACAGGCGTTAAGTGAAGTCAACTCACTCAACGCTATATAGACAAAAGCATTGAGTCATGCTATTTCTATCAAATCCATAAGAGAAAGAGATAGAAAATTGGTTAAGTCCAGAAGTGTTGAGTGAAGCTTGTTCACTCAACGCCATGCAGTTTCTGTTAAAGCCAAAGAAAAAGGAGACAGAAAATTGACTAAGCCCAAAAGTACTGAATGAAGCAAGTTCACTCAACGCTAAGATCAAGAGGCTTTGAGACAAGCTAATGCAGTCAGCCTAAGAGGAAATAAAGAAATTGGCTAAGTCCGGAAGCGTTGAGTGAAGCCAGGTTCACTCAATGCACTCAATGCCATATTTCAGAGACAAAGGCAGAAAGTGTTGAGTGAGGCCAGCTCACTCAATGCCTTCAGACAGAAGGATATTTGGCTAAGTATAAAAGCATTGAGTGAAGCTTATGCACTCAACGCTCTCAACACCATAGTTACAAAAGGAGCTGTAAATTATTCTAAGTCTAGAATCGTTGAGTGAAGCCAGTTCACTCAACACTCTCAATGCCTAGAGTGCAGAAGGATGTAAAATGTTGACTAAGTTAAAAAGTGTTGAGTGAAGCTTACTCACTCAACGCCTAGCAGAGCAGGAAATTTTCTAAGTTCAGCTTCATTGAGTAAAGCTTTTTCATTCAACGCACTCAACGCCTGGGTAGTTGTCTGAAATTTTTCTAAGTCCAAAATGGCTGAAGTCAGCAAAGTCAACAAAATTCAAAATGGTTAAGGAAGAGCTGCAACTCATCACTAACTTCGCCATAAGTCTCATTCTGTAAAACTAAGGATATAATCAGCCGTTAAAGTAATGACATGTATCAATCATCTCGTTGTATGATGGGATTATAAGTAGAAGATGAGATCTGGATCGAAATAAGTTTTTGAGCGATCAATTCATTTTGAGAAAGAGGAGCGGGACTTTGTCTTCTTCTCCCGCCATTATTGCAGAGACAAAAGCTTTAATTCAACAAAATCTGAAGGTTCTCTGAGTTAGCTGCTGCAATCAACATCTGCAATAGCAGAATCAGTGGATTTCTTTGAGGAAGAAGAATCAGTCAAGGCAAGCCCTAACTGAAGTTGCTTCAAGATCCAAGCAGAGCCTAATCTAAAGATCAATTTATGGATCTGTGAGGAAGAAATCTGTCTAAGATTTTCTCAAGTCAGAAGGAGAGGCCGAGCAGTTCAATTTCTGTCAAAATAGGTTTGTTGATTGAAGACCATCCTTCTTGATCTTTCTTTTTCTTCAGCACGATCAGAATTTAATTCTGAGTCAATTCCAGCACAAGCAATAGATTCTAAAAGATCTTCCTTGTTGTTGAGAACAAATTCTATTAAGACAAATCTACATCAACCCTTTTCATGTTCTATAAGATCTATTTTAGATCTGAGTTATAAGCCTAGATTATAAAGGCTGAGTGGTGGATCTGTTGAGATCTGTGTTGTAAACCTGAGTTATAAAGGCTGAGTGATAGGATTCAGTCTTGGATCTATGAGATAGGGCTATTTTCTCATCCTGAGTTGTAGGGAAGTTGTATTTGTGGTGGGTGATCAGGTGATTACTGAGTGGTTGGGTTGTGTGTATGTGTTGTAAGTCTCAATGGAGACTGAGTGATCCAGTGGGATCGTGTTGTAATCTCTGAGGAGTCAAATTATTGGAGAAGTTCCTTGTCTAACATTATGTTAGAAAGGCGGGAGGGACAGTGGATGTACTCATACACTTGGGAACCACTATAAAGCTACTGTGTCATCTGGGTGATAATCTTGAAATCATCAGCAATCATATCATAACTCATAGCATAATCTAATAAAGCTTAAAAGTAACTAAAAAGCTAAAGAAACCTATTCACCCCCCCCCCCCCTCCCTCTAGGTGATTAGCTACCCTTGTATTTATAGAATTTCAAGTGGTATCAGAGGGAGGTTACTCAAGAAAGGCTTAACAACCTGAGTAGATCTCCAAGGGTAGCTGAGAAAAGATAAGTATGGGTTCAGGAGAGAACCATAAGGAACTAGGTTCTATGAAGCTTCCTCTATACAAGAAAGAAAATTTTGGAATCTGGAAAGAATGGGTCAGATTATTTATGAAAGCATCAGACCCTAGAATTTATGTTACAGTATTAGAAGGACCATTCATTCCCTTGAAGGTATCTGTTCTTGATGCAAATGTCAAGACCCCTAAGAGTTATGCAAAAATTACTAAAGATGAAATCATCTTGGCTGCAATGGATAAGAGGGCACATAATATTATATTCAGTGTCATAGATGACTCTACTTTTCAAGACCTGGTGCATTGCAAGACCTCAAAGGAAATGTGGGACACTCTGGTGATATACATGGAGGGTATTGAGGAAATTAGAGATGATAGGAAGTATATGATCAATCAAGAGTATGCGGCTTTCAGGCGGATAAAGGAGGAGACCATAGCTAGCTGCTATGAAAGGTTTTTCAGAACTATAAATGAGCTAAGGACCTATGGCCAAGTCTTTAGTAACAATGAGTTGAATGATAAGTATCTTAGATCTCTTACTATAGACTGGGACACTAAGATATGTGACATTAGAGAAGTGGCAAAGCTGGCAGATACTCCACCATCCACTTTGTTTGGGAAGTTATTTCTTATGAAATACAGCTGACTGCAAGGAAAAAGGAAGAGAAATCAAGCAAATCACAGGCCAGAGAAAACACTATGGCCTTCAAGGCTGATATCTCCAAGAGGAGCAAAGAGAAGAATCCTTCTCCCCCAAGAAGGCCAAATAGTTCAGAACAAGGTACATCCAACTGCAATATGTCTGATGAGGAATTTGCTGCCTTTTCAAGGCAGTTTCTGAAACTGATGAAGAAGAAGGGGTGGAGGAGCAGACCTTCTTCTTCCTTTCAACACAAGGAGGACTACTACAGAACTAAGAAGAAACCTTCCAAGGAAGGCAGGTATGACTCAAAATACAGTAAATAGATTTATAATAAGATTATCTATTTTTACTGCAGTAAGCCAGGGCATGTTGTGGCTGAATATCCTGTGAAGAAGAAGGAGGTTGATGAGAAAAATCATCATCATAAGAAGGGAAAGAAGGAGAGAACCTTCATTGCTAAGAAGGAGAAAAGTTGGACTGATTCATCCTCTTTTGAGTCAGATGAAGATGAGGAAGCATACATTGGGCTAATGGCATGATCTGATGAAGAATCCTACCTAGATCATCCTGGTCCATCTAAGGTACACACTTCATTCAGCTCTTCATCTAAGTCAAGCTATAAGACTGGTCCAGGTTCATAAGCATCTTCATCTAAGGATGAAGGTGATTTTGAATCTAAGGATACATCAGTCAAGTGATTGATAAATATGGTGAACATCTATAAGCATTCAAGAGGAACAAGCAACTATCTAAAAAGCAGGCTCAAGAGATTACATCTCTACAGCTTGCTGTTTCCCAGCACTCTGAGACAGCTGTCTGAAAGAGAAGGGATAGATACTACTCTAGAGGGGGGGGGGGTGAATAGAGTAATCAAAAATTGCACTGGCAAAGTTGACTTTCTACTCAACTCCCTTGGAGTTAAATGTGGAATGAAGGTTATAGATATTTGAGATTAAACCTTAGAGCCTAACACAAGTGTTGTGCACAAAAAGGCAGCCAACTGTAATTACAGTTAAGGCTTGGAAACCTAAACAGCAACTAGCAAACCTAGTTAAGATCTAATCACAGCCACAATGCAAGTAATTAAATAAAACAATCCAGACGACACAAGGAATTTATAGTGGTTCCCCAAACAACTTGGGTACGTCCACTCTTCTACCAACAAGGTAGGAATCCACTCAGGTTTTTGATCAGGTGCCCTGCCACCAACAAGATCTGCTTCAGGTAGATCAAGAAACCCTTTAGACTTTTGATCAGGTGTCTAAAAACCAACACAGGTTTTTGATCAGGTGCCCTGCCACCAAGGGATACTTTTGAAGGGAGTAATAACCCTGTACAGGAGGGGGAAAGGAGGTTAAGGTGTCTTCTCTATTTTACAATAGATTAGAGAAGCACAATAACTTGCACTGAGCTAGAAAGTTCTAAAAGAATCAAGGCTCCCCTGGCTCAAAGAACGTCCAGGTGAAGTCTTGCTTCAGTGCAGAAACACTTCAGTAAATACCAAAGGAAGAACTACAAGAAGATATAAAATAAGAAATGAAAATCTTCTAGCAGCTATCTTCTTCTTCTTCTTCTTCAAAAGATCTCTGAGTCAGAACTTCCTAGAACCAGGAGAACTCAGGTTAATGAAGAGCAGAAGTGCTAACACTTCTCAGTTGAGTGAAGATTGCTGAGAGCAGTTAAACTTGTTCTTGCTGTAAGCTTGCTGAATGAATTGTTTTTCTGAGAACTAGTTGATTTCTTCTTCAAAGAAGTCTTTATATAGCAGCAGCAGCAACGGCTCTTAACTGAGTTTGAATCTTGTCTTTTTCTGAACTCTGCAAGCTGGGCTGCAAAAAGCATAAAGCAAAACAAAAATACTGCAGGCAGATATCCTATAAAAGGATAAAGCTTTCTAAGAAGCTGCAAATACTTCTGATGAAATAATATAAGAGAAAGTCACATCAGAAACGACTCTTTACAGCCAAGGAAGACTTTTTGAGTCTAACGGCTATAAAGGACAGCCTGGCAGAAATCATATCTCAGCTATAAGACAAACAACTTTGTCAGAAAATATTAGCTCATGCATAAAGAATTGAACTGATAATGCATGAAAATAATATCACAATTTACTCAGATAATCTTTTATAAAATATGCCAAAATAATTATGGAATTAGTCACATAACAGAAGACGACAAAACTATTTAAAACATACATCAAAATGTCGAACGACCTTCGGAGATCGTCGACCGATGCACGGAGATCGTCGACCTATCGGACAGATAGTCGAACGATCCAGATAGTCGAACTATCAAAGAAGATAGTCGAACTACCTCAGCAGATAGTCGACCTATCAGAACAGATAGTCGAGCTATCAGATAGTCGATCTATCCGGACAGATAGTCGAACTACCAAACAAAACAGATAGTCGACCTATCAAGCAAATAGTTGACCTATCACAGAAAACAGATAGTCGACCTATCAACAGATAGTCGACCTATCAAAGAAAGCACAGATAGTCGATCTATCAACAGATAGTCGAACTATCAGATAGTTGAGCTATCCAAGCAGATAGTCGAACTATCAAAGCAACGCAGATAGTCGACCTATCAACAGATAGTCGAGCTATCAAGGCGGACAGAACGTCGACCAACTGATAGACGATCGTCGATCAGCCGATAGACGATAGTCGAGCGACGTTCGACTATAGTCGAACGAAAAACTACTTAACCAAATATTCATCTGGAAAAGCAATTCTACACAACTAGAGAATCTAACCTATCAACTAACCTTTGACCATAGATAAATCTTGGGTCAAGAGACAGAAAGAGAGGACTGAACTCAAATCAAAACTTAGGGTTCCAACAATCTCCCCCTATTTGAGTTAAGTCTCTCAACAAATAAAACAAACAACACTAATTACAGAAAGTAAATAAAATGCATAAAGGGAAATAACTAAGCAGATATCATCAATCAATCAGATAATAAATTAACTGTCAATCAATGAATAATTAAGGTGCTTTAGAGTTAGATTCAGGATTAGAAGAGCTAGAAACAAAAGTAATTTTTCTGGTAGGATCTAGAGCTTCTTTCTTCGATAACTTCAAATCTTGTTCTCCAATAATTTTCAGTTCAGTTGTTCTTGGGACCACTGCCTCAGGATGCTTTTCCATATATTTTGAAGGATCAAACATCTCAGGTCTGACCTGGAACTTTTCGAGCTCCTTCTTTCTGAATTTAGACATAGTAGTTAATCCGGCAGTGTCCTTTCCTTCAGCTTTTGCTTTCCTTATTTGCGTTGCTCCAACCAGTTCAAGAAAACGAGCCATCCTAAAGTTAGGATCAAGCTCTGGGCTTTCATAGACAATCTCAGAAAAAGTGTCAACTGGTTCTTTATCCTGATTAACTAGATAACAAGAGGGAGCAGACTTAGCAAAGTTCTTGCTAGAATTTTCAGATAAAATAAATTGCTTACTTTTTGGAACAACTTTCTCAGTATGCACTGGCTTTGGAGATGAAACTTTTTTCTTTGGAGAAGGAGGGGAAAAGGTTGGTCTTTGATAAACTACCTCCTTAACTTGTTCTTTAACTATATCAGTTCTTTGATAGCCAGTTTGGCTTTTACCTTGGAAACCTTGAGAACTTCTCCTTTGAGCAGGTTGAGATGGATTTGATCGTTCAGATTGAGCAGCGGGCTTAGAAGATAAATTTCCTGAGGCTCCTGTACCGGGAGGTGGAGGAGGAGGACCTCTAGGATTCCATCTAGGAGCAGGAGAGTCATACCTCTTAGACTTTTTTCTTTGCTTTTGCTGATTTTTAGAAAACCACATCCAATGCTGGAATTCTTTTGACTTGGGATCAATCCCTTTCAGTATATAATATGGTGTATCATTGTCTGGATTTGCAGGAGGAGGAGCTACAGCCTTTCTTTTCTTTTTAGCAATCCTTTTTCTCTTAGAATCAGCAGATTCATCAGAATCAATTTCTTCTTCAGAATTTGAAGAGATAGGCATATCATAGGGATCAATAGCCTCTTTCAAAGCTCTTTCTTTTTTCCTTTAAAGCGGTTTTTTCCATTTCTTCTTCCATGGCATCCTGTGCCAGGAGAGTATCTAAGTCCAATCCTGGGGAATCATCCCATACAGTAGATTTTTCAATTTGACTTTCAGAATCCATTTCTTGAAGCTCAGGAACTGTCGTGGGGACCAGTTCAATTTGCACTGCTTGCTCAGAAGCCTCAGAAGCTAGAACAGCTACTTCTGGTTCAGGTTGAACTTCAAAAGCAGGTTCACTTACTGGCTCTACAACCACTTGATCTTCAGGGGCAGACACAGGTTCAGGCTCTATAGCATCTAAAATCTCTAGAGCAGGTTCAAGATTTGGTTCTGGTTCTGGCTCTTGGACAACAACTACTTCTTCCATTATATCTGTAGGATTAGGAATAAAATCTTGCTAAATAACATCTAGTCATCCCTTCCAGATATTCCCATACTAGCATATCAATTGAGTAATCTACAAATTGAGAAAGAGACATACCTTCAGGATATTCTTTAGGGTTTCTTAACTCCCATAAATCATCTAGAAAGGAGGTGATAATTCCTTCTAGGTACTGGGTAACCAAGGGAGTTGAGGATTCTTCTAAGTAAACTTTTACTACAAACTCTATCAACATGATTGCATCATATATTTCCTTTTCAGATGGAGGAGGAGGAGGAGCTGAATCTTCTGCTACTTTCTCTGTTACTGCAAGATGAACTGCTGGAGGGGAGGCCAAAGGCTGCTCTGAGATATCTTCATCAAGCATCTCCCCCTGCCTGATTTCAGTAGAAACTGAAACCAGGCCCTTAGAAGAAGAGGGCTCAGCAGACTTTGAGAGTTTTAGAATGACAGCAGTCAGAGAGGATATAGAAGAAGCAAGGGGAGCAATTGCCTCATCAATCATAGTTTTGATTGAGGGGGTAATTAACTCCACAATGCTAGCAATAAATGCTGGAGTTATATCAAAAGAAGATGATGAAGATGATGGAGGAATTTCTGAGGGTGGAAGAACAGCAGGGGTGGTATGTGCAATATGAGCTGGAGAATGAGTTGGAGATGGAGCTGGAGAATGAGCTGGAGATGCATGGGTGGATGCAGGGTGATCAAGATGATCTGAAGATTGAATTGGAGAGTGAGGAGGAGTTGGAATTGGAGAATGAACTGGAGAAGATATTTCAGACGCCAACAAATCAAAGCTGGGTTAAGAAATCCCAGCAAGATCAGTCGGGAGAGAAGATGCAGGAGGAGAGGCAGAATGTCGTACTTTAGTTGAAGTTGAAGGAACTTCAACTGCAGTAGACGACAAAGCTGATGAAGAAGATGGAGGAGATGGATTTGCTGAGCCAGCTGCTAGAAGGGGGGAGTGACTGTGACAGTCCTGGTGCTCTCAGATATAACTAGAGCAACCCCTGCGGGAGCGGGCTTCAGGAAAGTCCTTTTCCACTTTGAGAACAGTGAAGGATCCATCTTCTTACTCGCGTTGATGGAGGTGGCGGCTGACACAAGCAGGTGGGGGTATTTCTCCTTCAGAAAAATACCAACTACCCTTCCTAGGGTAACTTCTTTCTTTCCATTCTTTTTCCTGATTAAATCGAACAGAACGCCTGCCCAGTTGATCTGCTTCTTGTTCACTATTGCACACATTAGTGCAAACTGCTGTCTGGTGATATTATCGTGGGCGGAGTGCTTTCCCAGTAGCACTTTTCCAACTATTTCCGCAAGAAACTTGATCTTGAAGGGGAAATTTACCTTGAGCAGCTTGGAGGTGTTAAAGTAGGCGGTCTGGCGGTCTGAATATGGCGGTCTGGAGACCGCGCGGTCTAGCGGTCTGGGGCTGACAGGCTGAATACCCAGTTGGTGGCGGCTATGGTTCGGCGGTCTTGCGGGTTGTCGCCAGCGGCTTGTATATCTGGCAGTCTGGCGGTCTGGCAGTCTTGCGGTCTCCTACGGCATCTTCTCCTGGTCTGTCCGGGCGGTTAGCCTGTTATATAACCGCGCGGACTGTGAGGTCTGTACATGTCAAACCGCCCAGTCTTTGTACATTTATTTAGTCCCACATTGTTAGTTTGTACTCTCCTCTATCTCCTCCATTCTATAAAAGGGAGGCCATACCTTTGTAAATGATATCTTTTTGGATAATAAAAATTTCAGTTATTCAAGCTTCCGGCCTGTTTTTCTAGTCGTTCTTCTCTATTTTTACATGGTATCAGAGGACTCGATCTCTGCCTCCTGATTCTGTGCTCCTTTCTAGCAGTGCGACCTGCTTCTTCTTCCCGCGGCCTGTCTTGTTTGCCGGATTCCTCTTTCTCTCCCGTTCGTGCGGTCTGTCTTCCAACCGCCCGACCTCTTACCCTCTGTTTTGACTCTGCGGCTTGGTCGTGGCTTCTCTAGTCGCTGGTGTCTGACATCATGACCGCTGCAGTTTTTCCCTTCTCTCTTAACCGCCCGGTTTGATTCCGGCTTGATTCCTAACCGCACGGTTTCGTCTTCTTCTATGGATATCTCTGACAATTCCACTGCCACCACTCCTGCAGCCACTCCGGCTCCGCCTTCTGTCCCTACTTCTTCCGGGAATCTGGGCACTGTTTCCAAGCTCGTTGGCTCCAACTATCCGGATTGGAGCGTCTCTTTCACTTTCCTCCTTCGTTCTCAGCGCAAACGTCATCATCTTACCGATGATCCGCCTCCTCCTAATTCTCCTCTCTTTGACGAATGGGATGCGAGTGATGCGCTTGTCCGCACATGGCTGGCTAATAGCCTCTCTGATGAGTGCCTTCCTGTCATCCGTCATGATGAGACGGTCAAGGCCGCGTGGCTTCATCTGGCTGCTCTTTACTCCAAGGGGACGCAGACCTCCCGGATTTATACTCTTTATGCGGATCTCTTCGCCCGTTAGTCCATGACTCCCGCTGCTGCCTATCAGCAAGTTCAGGCTCTTGGCGCTGAGATCCTCCAGAATTGCCCCTTCTCTGCGGACTTGGCTCAGCAACACAAACACTTCCAGGAACTCCTGGTTGTTTGTTATCTTCTGCGACTTCCCGAATCTTTTGATCTCATCCGCCAGCAGATCTTGGGTGAAGCTGAGTCTCCCACCTTGGATGCCACCGCCGCTCGCGTAGCCGCCGTTACTTCTCTGCTCCAGCGCCCTCTGTTATCCTCCCCTCCTCCGCAGGACTCTTATGCTCAGTACACTCAGCGCGGCAGCAACAGTGGCCGCAGCCACTCTGGGGCTCGCGGTCCGTCCAGGTTCCTCTGTTCTCACTGTGGTCGTACCGGTCATACCATTGACCGCTGTTGGCAGAAACATCCTCACCTGCGCCCATCTGGTGATACTTCGACCTCCCCGAACCCCTCCTCTCGGTCGTCTGCTTCGGTGGCAACGACCTCAGGTAGTGCTCATGTCACTATCCAAGGTAAATGGCTGATTGATTCTGGTGCTACAAATCATATGACAGGCAATCCTCAATGTTTTTCGCTTCTCGAAACGCATGATCGGTTGCCTCCTGTCCTTGTTGCGGATGGTTCTCCTTCCCCGGTTCGTGGGACAGGCATGGTTCAAGTCACCCCATCGCTGCGCTTGGTGGACACTCTCTATGTTCCGAAGTTTCCTTGCAACCTTCTATCTGTTACTACTTTATGCAAGCAACTTCAGTGCTCTGTTGTATTCACTCCTACTTCTTGTTGCTTTCAGGACCCGAGAACCCAACGGACGATTGCTATTGGGACTGAGAGCGGCGGCCTCTACTTCCTCGACAACGTTTCTGCTCTGTCCGCTTTCACTTCCTCCTCTACTGATCTGCTTCAATGGCATCTTCGCCTTGGACATCCTCCTGCTCGCATTCTACGACAGCTTCTGCCCCACTTACCGCCAACCAGTCCTCCGCTCAACTGTGATGCCTGCCAACTTGGCAAACATCACCGCTCCTCCTTCCCGCCCAAGCATGCTCGCAGTTCCTCTAGCCCGTTTGATCTCATCCATTCTGATGTATGGGGTCCGGCTCCTACTCCAACCATTGGTCGGGGTAGTTTGTATTTTGTAACTTTTATTGATGACTTTTCTCGTTGTACCTGGGTGTATCTGTTACGAGATCGCTCTGAACTCTTCTCTGTTTGGGAATGCTTTTATAATATGATTAAAACTCAGTTTCATGTCTCTATTAAATGTCTTCGCTCTGATAATGCTAAAGAATATCTTAGTCGTGATTTTTCATCTTTCTGTATGCAACATGGTCTTATTTATCAGACCACCTGCGTCTACACCTCCCAGCAGAATGGGGTGGCGGAACGTAAAAACCGTCATCTCCTCGATGTCGCTCGCACTCTCCTAACGCAGATGCATGTGCCTCGCTCTTATTGGGGCTATGCTGTTCTCCTCGCCTGTTATCTCATCAATCGTATTCCTTCTACTGTTCTTCAGGGTAAAACTCCCTTCTCCATTCTCTACCCCGGCAAGGAACCTTTTCCCCTCCCTCTTCGAATCTTTGGCTGTACAGCCTTTGTGCATGCCCCGTCTGCTACCCGTGACAAACTTTCTCCCCGTGCCACCAAATGTGTCTTTTTGGGCTACTCGGTCACTCAGAAAGGCTACTGTTGCTTTGACCCCGTTCTGCGAAAACAGTTTGTTTCTGCAGATGTCACCTTCTTCGAAAATGCAGCCTACTTCTCCTCTCCACCTCTTCTTCCTCCTATTCCTGACTCCTCACCCTCCCTGTCTGTTCCCTCTCAGCCTATCCACATTTCTCCTCCCTCCTCCTCATCCCCTCCTCCGTCTATTCCTCTCCCCTCTCTCCCCTCCGTCTCCGGAGCCGTCTCTCTCTAGTCCCGGGCCAGCTTTCTCCGCTACGGACGCTCCGGTCCCTGAAGCCCCCGACGACCTGGATCTCCCCATTGCTCTTCGCAAAGGGGTGCGGGCATGCACTCAACACCCGCTTGCGGCAGTTGTGTCCTATGATCGGCTTACTTCTTCTCGCCGGCATTTTGCTTTAGCTCTTTCAGCTACTACTACTCCCCGTACCTACCAGGAGGCACTTGTGATTCCTCATTGGAAGTCTGTCATGGATGAGGAAATCGCTACTCTTACTGAACGGGGCACCTGGACCCTTATTTCTCCTCCAGTGGGTACTGATGTGGTTGGCTGTCGATGGGTATTTGTTGTGAAGTTTCGCCTAGACGGGACTGTGGACCGCTATAAAGCCCGACTGGTGGCCAAAGGCTTCACTCAGACTTATGGGGTTGACTACTTTGATACTTTCTCCCCGGTTGCTCGTCTCAGCACCATCCGGGTTATTCTCTCGGTGGCTGTCAACCGCAATTGGCCTATCTCCCAGCTTGATGTCAAGAATGCCTTTCTTTATGGGGATCTTCATGAGGACGTTTACATGGAGCAACCTCCGGGGTATGTTGCTCAGGGGGAGACCCGTGTATGCAAGCTAAAGAAGGCTATCTATGGCCTCAAGCAGAGCCCTTGGGCATGGTTCGACAAGTTCAGCGGCATCGTGGCTGCTGTTGGCTTTACAAGAAGTACGGCTGATCATTCCCTGTTTATTCGCAAAACCGCATCGGGCCTTGTAGTTTTGGCGGTTTATGTTGACGACATTCTTCTTACCGGTGATGATCAAGCTGGGGTGGACTTGACAAAGAAGCACCTCCGTCAACATCTTGTCACAAAGGATATGGGCTCCCCGAAATACTTTTTGGGGATAGAGATCTGTCGGAAGCCCGACTCTCTGGTTCTCTCCCAACGGAAGTATGCACTTGATCTTCTACGGGATGCAGGATTGACCGGTGCCAAACCGACACGGTATCCCATGGCTACTGGAGAAGACAAAACGTGGACAGATGACTCTCCTCTTATATCTGATGCCACAAAGTATAGACGTCTGGTGGGTAAACTCATTTATCTCACGGTGACCAGACCTGACATTGCCTATGCTGTTGGCAAGGTAAGTCAGTTCATGCAAGCTCCCAGGGAATGTCATCTTCAGTCTGCCTTGAAGATATTAGAGTATGTTAAAGCCGCACCGGGCAAAGGACTACTCTTTCAGAAGAATGGTCATTTGAGAGTTGAAGCCTACTCAGATTCTAGTTATGCTGATGATAAAGATGACCGCAAATCTACATCTGGTTTCTGCACATTTGTTGGAGGTAATCTTGTGAGCTGGAAGAGCAAGAAGCAGTCTGTAGTTTCAAGGTCTAGTGCTGAAGCTGAATATCGGAGCATGGCGTCCACCACTTGCGAACTAAAATGGTTGCGGGCTCTCATGCTTGATCTAGGAGAGGTCTACGACTATCCTCTTCCTATGTTCTGTGACAACAAGGCCGCTATATATATATCCAAAAATCCGGTCTTCCATGAGAGAACCAAACATATTGAAGTCGACTGCCATTTCATCCGGGAAGAAATCTTGAAGAAACAGATTTGCACTCCGTTCGTCACCTCCGACAAAGAGTTGGCAGATATCTTTACCAAGCCTGTGTCTACTTCATTCTTCCACATTTGTGACAAGCTGGGCATGATCGATATATATGCTCCAGCTTGAGGGGGAGTGTTAAAGTAGGCGGTCTGGCGGTCTGAATATGGCGGTCTGGAGACCGTGCGGTCTAGCGGTCTGGGGCTGACAGGCTGAATACCCAGTTGGTGGCGGCTATGGTTCGGCGGTCTTGCGGGTTGTCGCCAGCGGCTTGTATATCTGGCGGTCTGGCAGTCTGGCGGTCTGGCAGTCTTGCGGTCTCCTACGGCATCTTCTCCTGGTCTGTCCGGGCGGTTAGCCTGTTATCTAACCGCGCGGACTGTGCGGTCTGTACATGTCAAACCGCCCAGTCTTTGTACATTTATTTAGTCCCACATTGTTAGTTTGTACTCTCCTCTATCTCCTCCATTCTATAAAAGGGAGGCCATACCTTTGTAAATGATATCTTTTTGGATAATAAAAATTTCAGTTATTCAAGCTTCCGGCCTGTTTTTCTAGTCGTTCTTCTCTATTTTTACAGGAGGGAATGCCTTCGGCATGTCCCAGCTCAGTTAACATTCTTCTAAATTCAGGAGCGTCTTGCTCATAATCTTCTTCACCATTAATCAAACCAAAAATTTCAGTCAGAATAGCAGGAGTCAAAGTTACCTCTTCTCCGCTAATTGTTCCAGTCATCGAATCCTCAGAAGAAGATGAAGTGAAAGCCCATTCTCTGATCTCCTGAGTGTTTATCTTTACTCTGTAAGACATGAGTCTCTCTAATCCTTGTTCTCTGCACAGATTTAGGATTTCTACTATCCCTGATTCGCAACTGCTGAAGGCGTCGAAATCAACGCTGAATCTGGCATCAAACTTTACCAATACAAGAAGCGCTGGAGCAATCGCCATCGAAAATGCTGGAGAAGACGAGGGAGAGACGGCGAGGACGGAGCGGTAGAAAACGCGAGACAAAGAGCAAGCGGGAAGACGGAATGCGAAAATACGCTCTCCGTCGACGATAAAAGCAACTATCTCTTAACCTAGGTCGACCATCGACTTTATATTAAAACAGCGATCATCGATCTACTTAAAAGATACTGGAGACGATGGTTGAACGGTCGTTCGACGATCGGTCCTGAAGCAGAATAGTCGATCAATCGTTCGACTATTTCTGTCTTCACAAACAGCAAGCTGTCGTCAACCATAGATCGACGATAAGCTCGACCTGTTTGACTATCTTCGAACGCCGGTCGACGATCTTCAAGTAGATAAGCTATCTTCAATCATAGGTCGACGATAGGCTTGATCCGATCGACTATCGTCGAACATCGTTCGACTATCTTCGAACAAGTTTCAACAAGGCAGACGTCACACATAGTCTCGTCCATTAATCATGCCTAGTTGAACTAAAAAGAACAGATGCTTCTGTTCATCTAAGGGCTTGGTGAATATATCACCTCTCTGAAGGTCTGTGGATATGAACTCAAGGCTGATCTTGCTCTTTTCCACACAATCTCTCAGGAAATGGTGTCTAATCTCAATGTGCTTCGTTCTAGAGTGGTGCACTGGATTTTGTGCAATGGAGATAGCACTTGTACTGTCACACATGATTTTAGTGTTCTTGTGTGAGTACCCATAATCCAAAAGTTCGTTTTGTATCCACAGGATCTGTGAACAACAACTAGCAGCTGCTATATATTCAGCTTCTGCAGTTGATGTTGAGACAGAGGTCTGCTTCTTACAGAACCAAGAGACCAATCTCTCTCCCAGGAACTGACAAGTTCCTGAGGTACTTTTCCTGTCAACTCGACAACCAGCATAATCAGAATCAGAATATCCAATTAATTCAAATTCTGACTCTGCTGGGTACCAAAGTCCTAGATTTGGACATCCCTTCAGGTATCTCAAAATTCTCTTGAGAAGAATCAGATGAGATTCCTTGGGGTTGACCTGGAATCTAGCACAAAGGCATGTAGCAAACATTATGTCTGGCCTACTTGCAGTTAAATACAATAGGGATCCAACAATGGCCCTATAATTCTTTTGATCTACAGGCTTTCCCTGATCATCAGAATCAATAACTATATTAGTAGCCATAGGTGTATGCATTGCTGAAGCATCTGCCATCCCAAACTTCTTTACCAATTTCTTGGCATATTTGAATTGGGAGATGAAGATGCCATCAGCATCTTGCTTTACTTGGAGACCAAGAAAGTAAGACAGCTCACCCATACTACTCATCTCAAACTTAGAATGCATTAGGTCAGAAAACCTTTTGCAAAGTTTGGGATCAGTGGAGCCAAATATAATGTCATCCACATACACTTGAACTAACAGGATTGTGTCCTTGTGGTGCTTGACGAAGAGGGTTCTATCAACTACTCCCCTAACAAAGTTGTGCTCTAACAGGAAACTAGCTAGAGTCTCATACCAGGCTCTTGGAGCTTGCTTTAGTCCATAAAGAGCTTTCTGCAACTTGAATACATGTGAGGGTTGAGTTGAAGAAACAAAACCGGGTGCCTGTTCAACAAAAACCTCTTCCATTATCTCACCATTAAGAAAAGCACTTTTGACATCCATCTGAAAAACCTTAAACTTCATGTAGGCTGCATAGGCTAAGAAGATCCTTATTGCCTCTAGCCTTACAACAGGAGCAAAGGTTTGGTCATAATCTATACCTTCCTCCTGTCTGTAGCCCTGAGCTACAAGCCTAGCTTTATTCCTTACAATGATTCCATTTGCATCCAACTTGTTTCTATACACCCACTTGGTACCTATGATCAGTTGGCCTTTAGGTGTTGGAACCAAAGTCCATACTTTACATCTCTCAAACTGATTGAGTTCCTCTTGCATAGCAATGATCCAGTGGGGATCTAGCTCTGCATCTTTAATGGTGAGGGGCTCAATCTGTGAGAGGAAACAAGCATGCATCACATCCTGTCTTAACTGATGTCTTGTTTGAACACCAGCTGATATGTCTCCTATCACTTGAGATGTGGGGTGATCTCTAAGTGTGACAACATCAGCAGGTGGGATGTGATCATCAGCAACAGTTGGGATTAATTCCTCAGGAGGAATTTGATCTACTGTTGGTGGAACAACAACAGCTTCAGCAATGTCTTCATCACTGTCTGATTCAGTGATATGAAGAGTTGAAAGATGGAGGATTTCTTGAGTGACATCTTTGGAAGATTCTTGTACCTGTAATGAACTTGAGGAAGGGGAAGTTTCCTTCTCCTTGTAAAACATTTGGGATTCATCAAAGGATACATGAACAGACTCTTCAATTTTAGAAGATGATTTATTAAAAACCCTATAAGCTTTGCTTACTTGGGAATATCCAAGAAAAATTCTCATTGAATCCTTTGCTTCAAACTTTCTAAGATATTCTTTATTGTTATTATGAATATAAACAACACAGCCAAACACTCTAAAATAATTTATTTTAGGTTTCTTTCCTTTAAGTAACTCATAAGGAGTTTTACACTTAAGCTTGTGTATCAGACTTCTATTCAAGACATAGTTGGCTGTACAAATAGCTTTTGCCCAATAGAAAAGAGGCATATTAGCATCTGCCAACAATGTGCCAGCAGCTTCAATTAGTGTTCTGTACTTCCTTTCAACTACCCCATTTTGTTGGGGAGTTCTAGGAGCTGAGAAGCTATGTTTGATAGCTTCTCTCTCACAGAATTCTTGCATGAGAAGAGAGTCAAACTCAGTACCATGATCACTTCTGATCAAGGCCACATGAGTAGAGTACTCAGTCTGCACACATAATAGAAAGTCTGTAAGGGCTTTGAAGTTATCAGCCTTAGTTCTCAGAAAGAACACCCAAGTGAACCTAGAGAAGTCATCTACAATGACTAGGGTGTAATACTTCCCTCCTAAACTCCGTACATTTATTAGGTCAAATAGGTCCAAATGTAATAAATACAGGATTCTAGGAGAATCACTTTTATTTACTGATTTAAATGAGTTCTTGGTTTGCTTGCCTAGTTGACAAGCCTTGCATAGGCTCTCCTTCTTGTAGGGGCAAGAAGGTAAACCTCTAACAAGGTTGTGTTTAGATAACCTAGATATATTCTTGAGGTTAACATGGCTAAGCCTTTTATTCCACAAGGTATTATTATTAGTTACTTCATTAAACAGGCAGATTTCAGAATCAATTGAATTAAAATCTACTAAATAAATGTTACCTTGTCTAATGCCTACTAATACAATATTATTATTTAAAGTAATATTACAAAGGGAGTTAGAGAATGATACCTGGTATCCAGCATCACATAACTGACTTACTGAAATTAAATTATGCTTCAGTCCAGTCACATAAGCAACTCTCTTGAATGTAACAGCTCCAATTGTCATCCTGCCATAGCCTTCAGTTTGACCACAGCTTGAATCTCCAAAGATTACCTTTGGGCCAAGCTTTGCCTTGAACCTTGACAGATGTTCTTTATTTCCTGTCATATGCTTGGAGCATCCACTATCCAAATACCACTTATTTTGAGTGATAGGATAGGTCTTCACCTGCAAATAAATCAATTTAAACATTGTGGACCCAGGTAACCTTGGGTCCCTTGTTTTTCACATAAGAAAAACTGGAAATAAAAGAATAAGCAGGCTGAGGGTGATAACCTAATGGGTAAGACCTCCTAGGTGGGATTCTCCATGCTGATGATGGGTCAATGAACCTAGGGTTTCTATTCATATTCGGGTTTCTAACGTTCTGGTTTGAATTTTGAAATTCTTGTTGAAAGCGTCGATCGGCGTTCGACGATTGGTACCCAGATCGTCGATCTTCATTCGACCATTGGGCCTGCGATTGTCGAGCTGCGTTCGACGCCCTTTGTAATTCCTTAAATTTCTGTTTTCTTTTCTCTCTTTTAGCTTTATTTAAAGCTCTATTTACTTGATTGACTTGCTCAGTGTTCTTTATCCCATCAGCTGAGATAAAATTCACTGGAGTTGAAAGATGATTTTTAAGAATGATTGGGGGTTCACTAGAAGATGCTCCTAAGCCTAATTTGTTATTGCCTATCCTAGTGTTAGACATGCTGGTTATTTCAAGCAACTTAAGGCTTCTACCATTTAGAGACTCTTCTAACCTTTTGGATTTAGCTAACTCATTCTTAAGAGATTTAATTTCTTCACTAGAATTAGTGAGATCTTCCTTTAACTTAATGTTTTCAATAGATATGATTTCTGATTCAGCTAGCCTATGTCTAAGTTCTTTAATCTCCTTTTTAGAACTAATTAAATCTAAACATAAAGATTTAAATTCTAATTTAAATTCTGCAGAAGTGAAATCATAAGAAGATAGTACCTCATCTTCTATTGGCATTTCTTCATCTGAATCTGAAATCTCTGCAGCTGAATGATTGCTGCAGGCATCAATTGCCATTAGGCAAACTTCCTTTGCCTTCTTTCTTCTTCATCCTCACTGGAGCTTGAGGAAGAGGATTCCTCATCAGAATCACTCCAGGTTTCAGCGACAAAGCCTCTCTCCTTCTTTTTATTCTTGTAGGAGGATGGCTTGGAGTGCTTCCTGTGCTGATCCTTATCTTTCCTCTTTTCTTTATTCTTTTCCTCTGGACAGTCTGGAAGGATATGTCCAGGCTTCCTGCAACCATAACAGATTATTTCTTTAGAGGGGGTACGATCATACCTTGGTTTATCTTCATACTTTGAAGATTTCTTTCTGAATTCCTTCCTTCCCATCTTGAGAAACCTTTTGGCAAATAATGCCATCAGTTCCTCATTGGACTGGCTACCTTCAGAAATGTCAGCAGCTTTGAGAGCAAGGGTTTGCTCTTTTCTTGTAGGAGTTGGGGTCTTTGCTTCAGCTTCAGCTTCCCTGGACTTCAACACTTGCTCAAAAGACTTGAGCTTGTCGAGAAGGGCTTCTGTTGAGATTTTATTTGTGCTTCTGGCCTCCTTGATGGGCCAGATCCTCAGATCCCATGTGCTAGGGAAGCACATAAGAATCTTATCATTGACCTCTGTCAATGAAATATCCTTGTCAAGGGTCCTCAGCTCATTGATGATTGAGCTGAGCCTTGTGTACATGGCTTCAACTGATTCAGCATCAGTTTTCTTGAAATTCTCATATTGTGAGATAAGGTTGGACCTCCTGTCCTTCCTTTCATCAGCTGAACCAGCTACAATCTGGTTCAGTGTATCCCACATAGCTTTTGCTGAGGAGCAGTCAGCAACCTTCTGGAATACTTCATCAGACATTGTCTGAGCCAGAATGTTCATTGCCTTGGCATCTGCTATCTTTGCCTTTTTGTACTCATCATTGTAGTCTGGAGGAGGCACTGCACTCATATCAGTTGATGTTGAGGCAGTGGCAGCAGCAGGTGCTCTTGGTGGTCCTGACAAAATAGAAGCAAAAATACTTTCATCAATAGAATTCATATATAATTTGATCCTTGCCTTCCAGATGCCAAACTTAGCTAAGTTGCATGCTGAAGGTCTGGTGCTAGAATAATCCTTGGACTGGGCCATGATAGTGAAAGTGAATATCTATAAACTTTGGTATCTATCAGGATCTTATGACTTAGGTGTTAGCCTATTTAGTCAGTCAACCTCCCTCTGATACCAATTGAAAGAGAAGGGATAGATACTACTCTAGAGGGGGGGGTGAATAGAGTAATCAAAAATTGCACTGGCAAAGTTGACTTTCTACTCAACTCCCTTGGAGTTAAATGCGGAATGAAGGTTATAGATATTTGAGATTAAACCTTAGAGCCTAACACAAGTGTTGTGTACAAAAAGGCAGCCAACTGTAATTACAGTTAAGGCTTGGAAACCTAAACAGCAACTAGCAAACCTAGTTAAGATCTAATCACAGCCACAATGCAAGTAATTAAATAAAACAATCCAGACGACACAAGGAATTTATAGTGGTTCCCCAAACAACTTGGGTACGTCCACTCTTCTACCAACAAGGTAGGAATCCACTCAGGTTTTTGATCAGGTTCCCTGCCACCAACAAGATCTGCTTCAGGTAGATCAAGAAACCCTTTAGACTTTTGATCAGGTGTCTAAAAACCAACACAGGTTTTTGATCAGGTGCCCTGCCACCAAGGGATACTTTTGAAGGGAGTAATAACCCTGTACAGGAGGGGGAAAGGAGGTTAAGGTGTCTTCTCTATTTTACAATAGATTAGAGAAGCACAATAACTTGCACTGAGCTAGAAAGTTCTAAAAGAATCAAGGCTCCCCTTGGCTCAAAGAACGTCCAGGTGAAGTCTTGCTTCAGTGCAGAAACACTTCAGTAAATACTGAAGGAAGAACAACAAGAAGATATAAAATAAGAAATGAAAATCTTCTAGCAGCTATCTTCTTCTTCTTCTTCTTCAAAAGATCTCTGAGTCAGAACTTCCTGGAACTAGGAGAACTCAGGTTGAAGAAGAGCAGAAGAGCTAACACTTCTCAGTTGAGTGAAGATTGCTGAGAGCAGTTAAACTTGTTCTTTGCTGTAAGCTTGCTAAATGAATTGTTTTTCTGAGAACTAGTTGATTTCTTCTTCAAAGAAGTCTTTATATAGCAGCAGCAGCAATGGCTCTTAACTGAGTTTGAATCTTGTCTTTTTCTGAACTCTGCAAGCTGGGCTGCAAAAAGCATAAAGCAAAACAAAAATACTGCAGGCAGATATCCTATAAAAGGATAAAGCTTTCTAAGAAGCTGCAAATACTTCTGATGAAATAATATAAGAAAAAGTCACATCAGAAACGACTCTTTACAGCCAAGGAAGACTTTTTGAGTCTAACGGCTATAAAGGACAGCCTGGCAGAAATCATATCTCAGCTATAAGACAAACAACTTTCTCAGAAAAGATTAGCTCATGCATAAAGAATTGAACTGATAATGCATGGAAATAATATCACAATTTACTCAGATAATCTTTTATAAAATATGCCAAAATAATTATGGAATTAGTCACATCACAGAAGACGACAGAACTATTTAAAACATACATCAAAACGTCGAACGACCTTTGGAGATCATTGACCGACGCACGGAGATCGTCGACCTATCGGACAGATAGTCGAACGATCTAGATAGTCGAACTATCAAAGAAGATAGTCGAACTACCTCAGCAGATAGTCGACCTATCAGAACAGATAGTCGAGCTATCAGATAGTCGATCTATCTGGACAGATAGTCAAACTACCAAACAAAACAGATAGTCGACCTATCAAGCAGATAGTCAACCTATCACAGAAAATAGATAGTCGACCTATCAACAGATAGTCGACCAATCAAAGAAAGCACAGATAGTCGATCTATCAACAGATAGTCGAACTATCAGATAGTTGAGCTATCCAAGCAGATAGTCGAACTATCAAAGCAACGCAGATAGTCGACCTATCAACAGATAGTCGAGCTATCAAGGCGGACAGAACGTCGACCAACTGATAGATGATCGTCGATCAGCCGATAGACGATAGTCGAGCGACGTTCGACTATAGTCGAACGAAAAACTACTTAACCAAATATTCATCTGGAAAAGCAATTCTACACAACTAGAGAATCTAACCTATCAACTAACCTTTGACCATAGATAAATCTTGGGTCAAGAGACAGAAAGAGAGGACTGAACTCAAATCAAAACCTAGGGTTCCAACACTGTCATACTGAAACAGAAATTTAGGTAAGTTAGTTAGTTGAAGACTATTACTCTTATATAGATATGCACTATAAAGTATAAGAATACCCTTATAAGGGATTTAGAAGAAAAACTCCAAAGGGAGAAGAGAATTGTGGCTAGTTTTTCTAAGCCCAATTCTGTGTTGCCTATTATTGATTCCTTCTCCGATTAAAGAAATAAGAAAGTAGAAAAGGGAAAAGCTCCAACTCAGCCACCCATAGCTTTTAAAAGGGTAATACTCCCTACTAACAGATATGACCAGGACTCCATATATGGTCACTAGAAGAATGGGAATTCTTTCTGGAAGGATACTAATGTATCTTCTAATGTAAGGAGAAGAGGAATGAGGATGAGTGTTTTCAAGGCTGCTCGTGAAGAAATATAAATTGCCCATCCTGGACCATTTGTTTTTGGCGCTCCAGCTCCAACTCTTAAGAATAGGGCAATGGCCAAACTTCAGACTCAATCAGCAAAGACTTGGACTGAAGGTTAGTCTATAGCAAGCCTGATTTGGGTGTTCCTGATGCCATCAGAAGCATGATTTCTGTAAATAAAACTGATGCTAATGGCACTAAGAAAAAGCCAATTAAAGTTGCTTAAAGACTCTCCTTCAGTCAGATAGTTGCTGAAAGAAAGTTATAAAAGACTACGGTTGTTCCTTCTGGAAAGGTTGTTGCTGTTAACACAGCCACTAGACCAGCTCAGAAAAGAAGGTATAACCTTCATGAATGTTGGCATTGTGGTAAGATAGGCCATTATGACATTTACTGCTGGCATAACCCTAGTGTGTCTAGAGCTAAAGTCAGTCTTCCAGTCAGAAAAATTACTGGTAGACATGTTCTTTTTAAGACTAACATGCACCTAAGACCCAATATATATTATGGTCCTAAGGTAAAATAAATATATTTTGCAGGTTAGTCCAAGTTTGCATACCCCTATATGGTACTTGGGTAGTGGTTGTTCCAGGCACATGACTGGAACAAAGAGCAATTTGAGGGAGTTCATTCCAGTGAAGGATGGAATAGAGGTGATCTTTGGTGGAGCAGACAAAAGGATTACCAGAGGTTATGGTAAGATTTCAAATAGCTTAGTCACTTTCACAAAAGTAGCTTATGTGGAAGGGTTGCAACACAACCTTATAAGCATAAGCCAACTATGTGATATTAGCTATGACATTTCATTCCACAAGGATGAGTGCAATATTAAGAAGTCAAGTGACCAAGAGGTCATCTTGACAGACACTAGGAGTGGGAATGTATACTATTTAAATTTTCTTTGTGTAAATTAAGACTCTCTCATATGCCTAGTTGCAAATGAGAAAGTCTCACATTGTGTCAAATGGCACAAGAGACTAGCTCATTTGAACTATAAGACCATATACAAGTTCTTCAGTAAAGAGCTAGTTAAAAATAGTCCTAAAATGAATGCACTAAGGAGAGCATTTGCTCTGATGTCAAAAAGGCAAGCAGACCAAAGCTTCTTTCAAAAGCATTAAAACCCAAGACTCTGTGAGGTGTTTATTCCTCCTGTATATGGACTTGTTTGGTCCTATGCCAGTTTATAGTCTAGGTAGGAAAATCTACATATTTGTGGTTGTTGATGACTATTCCAAATTTACTTAGGTTTTCTTTTTAAGGAAAAAGAACGAAACTCCTGAAGTGTTCAAGACATTTGTCAAATAAATATAGAATGAATTGAACAGTTATGTGGTCAGAATCAGAAGTGATCATGAAAATGAGTTTTAATCTAAATGCATGACAAAGTTTTGTGAAAGACTTGGGATTCAGCAAGAGTTTTCCTCTCCAAGAACACCCCAGCAAAATGGGATTGCTGAGAGAAAGAATATGACTCTCATAGAAGCTGGAAGGACTTTACTTAATGACACATCTCTCCCAAAATATTTTTAGGCTGAGGCAGTAAACACTGCTTGTCATATACTCAACATGGCTTCTATCACCAAGAGCCATAAAAAGACTTCTTATGAAATATTGAAGGGAAGAAAACCAAACCTTGCATATCTCAAAATTTTGGGAGCAAATGATATGTGTTTAACAATGGGAAATTCTATATAACTAAGTTTGTTGCCAAGTCCTACGAAGGGATCTTTGTTGGGTACAACAATAATAGTAAGGCATATAGGATCTATAACTTGACAAGTCAAGTTATAGAGGAGTAAGTTAATGTAGTGTTTGATGAATCAAACATGATTAACAATGAGCTGTCAAGCTCCTCTTCTAGTCCTGCAGGCACAAAAGTGATAATGGACAAGCTGAAAATTAAGGAAGTTGAACCTATAGTCCAAGACAAAGATGAAAGTGCTTGGATTCTCGAGAAAGCACAGGGCTCACTAGAAGTGGATGATGTTCAACAAGATGAAAACTTTGGAGCATAGAATGTTGAAGGAAGACTGCCTCTAGAAGTCAGGCATTTGAAGCATCATCCAGGCCACTAAATCATTGGTGATGCAAGTCAAGGTGTAGTGACAAGGAGCAGATGTCTCAACATAGCAATGTACTCTAGTTTCTTGTCAAAAGTAGAGCCCAAAAAGTTTAAAGAGGCAAACATGGATTAATTTTGGATTGTATCTATACAAGAAGAACTGAACCAGTTTAAGAGGTGTAAGGTCTGGAAGCTGGTTCCCAGACCACAAGGACATAATATTATTGGAACCAAGTGGATCTATAGAAATAAACTTGATGAAAATGGCATTATAACCAAGAACAAAGCTAGATTGGTAGCTCAGGGGTATAGACAAGAAGAATGTATTGACTTTGATCAAACCTTTGCCGCTATAGCAAGATTAGAAGATATCAGATTATTCCTTGCATATGTTGCATACCAAGGATTCAGAGTCTATTAGATGGATATGAAGTCAGCCTCTTGAATGGAGAATTGAAGGAAGAAGTCTAAGTTGAATAACCTCAAGTTTTGTAATTCCTAACCATTCTAATTTTGTTTATAGACTTAGGAAAGATTTTTATGGGTTGAAACAAGCTCCTAGAGCATTGTATGAAACACTGTCTAGCTTCCTCATTGAGAATAAATTCTCAAGGGGGAAGATAGGCAAGATCGTATTTCTAAGAGAATCCAAAGGTAAGATCATCCTAATCCAGATATATGTTGTTGACATAATCTTTGGATCTACTAATGACAACTTTTGCAGAAAGTTTGCCAAATTTATATAAGGGAAGTTTGAGATGAGCAATATGGGTGAACTTAAGTTCTTCTTGGGTCTCCAAGTAAAACAAACTGATAATGGATTATATATATCCCAGTCTAAGTTTACTAGGGAATTTGTTAAAAGATTTGGGATGGAGAATGCCTCCACCATGAAAACTCCCATGGGACTAACTATGTCTTTAGACAAAGATGAGGTAGGGAAATCTATTGATCAAACTTTGTATAGAGGGATAATTAGCTCCCTTCTATACCTAACTGCTAGTAGGTTAGACATTATGCATGTTATATGTGTCTGTGCTAGATATCAGGCATACCCTAAAGAATCTCATTACTCTGTTGCTAATAAGATTTTGAGATATCCGAAGGGCACACCAGATCTTGGCCTTTGGTACCTTAAGAATAGGTATTTTGAACTAATAGGCTTTTCAGATGCAGACTTTGCAGGCTACATAGAAGATAGGAAAAGCACTTCAGGCTCCTGTCAATTTTTGGGGAAAAGACTAGTGTTATGGAGCAGTAAGAAGCGAATAAGTGTTTCTATTTCTACTGCAGAATCAAAATATATAGCTACAGGGAACTGCTATATACAGTTATTGTGAATACAACATCAACTTCAGGATTATAACATTCAGTTAAGTAGAAGTTCTTTATTCTATGACTCTGCTAGTGCAGTCTCTATAGCCGAGAATCCTGTCTCACATAGCAGGACTAAGAACATAGAGATTATATATCACTTTATAAGAGAGTATGTGGAATGTGAGGATATTAGTCTTGAGTTTGTCCCAACAGACAAGCAAGTGGTTAATATCTTCACCAAGCCACTAGATGAAGCAAAGTTCAACACCTTCAAGTTTGAGTTGGGTATGTTGAACTTGGTGCAGCTTCAGTTGTTATTCATGATGTTTTGTTACAGGAACTACATCATCTTGCAGGTTGTGAAGACCATAAAATTGTATCAAGCCTAAAATGTCCAAAATCTTGGTAAAAGAAGCTCTAGTTGAGTGGGAGCACGTTCAGTACCAGTTGATTATCTGTAATCAGAAAAGGGAGAATATAATCACAGATGGCCAGCTTTACCCTCTGTCTGAAGAAGTCGAAAAGGGGAAGAAGGTGACTAAGTGTCAATGCAGCAAAATAGGGGGAGCAGGGGGTGTTCTCATACAAGGGGAAAAGGTGAACCTTGTAGCAATACAGGGGGAGTAGGTAATGATCACCATACTAATAGAAAAATGGGAAATGTTGTAACCCTTAACCCTTTTGTGTTAATATGATGGTGTATATTGTTGATGCATATGCTAGTGTATATCATTGACAAAAAAATTTCAAGTTGTGTTTTGACTTCTTTAAATAGGGGGAGATTATTGGGTCCATTGATCCTAATATCCCAGATTTGTAAGAAGTCAAACAAGTCAATGGTATACACATAGTTGTATTTGATGTATGTTTTAGTTCATGCATGCAGGTTATTCTATGTCATATTGATTGGACAGGTGGTTCAAATGACATTGACAGGTGGACTCAAAGAAGCTGACTAGAAAGGCAGGAAATTGCCTAAGTCCATAGGTGTTGAGTGAAGCAAGCTCACTCAATGACAAATATCAAGGCAGTTGTTGAAGTAAAATGATTAAGTCCACAGGCATTGAGTGAAGCAAGCTCACTCAATGCCAGATGAACCAGAAGCTAGTGACAGTAAAGAAAAATGACTAAGTACACATGCGTTGAGTGAAGCCAGTTCACTCAATGCCATACAGCTAATAGCTCTGAGTAAAGTCAGGACAATCAAAGCCCAGCAAGTTGCAGTGTATAAAAATGACTAAGTCCACAGGCATTGAGTGAAGATAGTTCACTCAATGCCATACTTCTAAAAGTGCTGAGAAAGGGCAGGAAGTCAAAGCCTTAAGTATTGGCAAGGCAGAAAAGTGGCTAAGTCCACAGGCATTGAGTGAAGTCAACTCACTCAACGCCATATAGCCAAAAGCATTAAGTCATGCTGTTTATATCAATTCCATAAGAGAAAGAGACAGAAAATTGGATAAGTCCAGAAGCGTTGAGTGAAGCTTGTTAACTCAATGCCATGCAGTTTCTGTCAAAGCCAAAGAAAAAGGAGACAGAAAATCGACTATGTCCAGAAGCGTTGAGTTAATCCAGTTCACTCAATGCCAAGATTAAGAGGCTTTGAGACAAGTTAATGCAGTCAGCCTAAGAGGAAACAGAGAAATCGGCTAAATCCAGAAGCGTTGAGTGAAGCCAGTTCACTCAACACACTCAACGCCAGATTTCAGAGGCAAAGGCAGAAAGCATTGAGTGAGGCCGACTCACTCAACGCCTTCAGATAGAAGGAGATTTGGCTAAGTATAAAAGCATTGAGTGAAGCTTATATGCTCAACACTCTCAATGTTATAGTTGCAGAAAGAGCTAAAAATTATTCTAAGTCCAGAATCGTCGAGTGAAGCTAGTTTACTCAACGCTCTCGACGCCTAGAGTGCAGAAGGATGCATAATGTTGACTAAGTTAAAAAGCGTTGAGTGAAGCTTACTCACTCAATGCCTAGTAGAGCAGGAAATTTTCTAAGCCCTGATTCATTGAGTAAAGTTTGTTCACTCAATGCACTCAACGCGTGGGTAGTTGTTTGAAATTTTCTAAGTCCAGAATGGCTGATGTCAGCAAAGTCAACAAAAGTCAACAAAATTCAAAATGGTTAAGGGAGAGCTGCAACGCATCACTAACATCGTCGTTAGTCTCATTCTATAAAAATAAGGATATAATCAACTGTTAAAGTAATGACACGTGTCAATCATCTCGCTGGATGACGGGATTATAAATAGAAGATAAGATCTGGATCAAAATAAATTTCTGAGCGATCAATTCATTTTGAGAAAGAGGAGCAGGAGTTCGTCTTCTTCTCCTGCCATTGTTGTAGAGACAAAATCTTCAATTCAACAAAATCTGAAGGGTCTCTGAGTTAGCTGCTGCAATCAACATCTGCATCAACAGAATCAGAGGATTTATCTAAGGAAGAAGAATTAGTCAAGGCAAGTCCTAACTGAAGTTTCTTCAAGATCCAAGAAGAGCCTAATCTAAAGATCAATTTCTGGATCTGTGAGGAAGAAATCTGTCCAGCGTTTTCTCAAGTCAGAAGTAGAGGCAGAGCAGTTCAATTTCTATCAAAATAGGTTAGCTGATTGAAGACCATTCTTCTTGATCTTTCTTTTTCATCAGCACGATTAGAATTCAATTCTGAGTCAATTCCAGCACAAGCAACAGATTTTGAAAGATCTTCTTCCTTGTTGCTGAGAAAAAAATTCTATTAAGACAAATCTACATCAACCCTTTTCATATTCTGTAAGATCTGTTTTAGATCTGAGTTGTGAGCCTAGATTATAAAGGCTGAGTGGTGGATCTGTTGAGATCTGTTTTGTAAGCCTAAATTATAAAGGCTGGGTGATAAGATCCAGTCTTTGATCTATGAGATAGGGCTCTTTTCTCAGCCTGTGTTGTAGGGTAATTGTGCATGTGGTAGGTGAATAGGTGATTACTGAGAGGTTAGGCTGTGTGCCTATATTGTAAGTCTCAGTGGATACTGAGTGATCTAGTGAGATCATGTTGTAATCTCTAAGGAGCCAAATTATTGGAGAAGTGCCTTGTCTAACATTCTGTTAGAAAGGCGAGAGGGATAATGGATGTACCCATACATTGGGGAACAACTATAAAGCTACTATGACGTTTAGGTGATAATCTTGAAAGCATCGACAATCATATCATAACTCATAACATAATCTGATAAATCTTAAAAGTAACTAAAAAGCTATAAAACCTATTCACCCCCCCTAGGTGATTAGCCCGTGTATTTAAAGACTTTCAGCTGCCACCGCAGAAATAAAATAGAAAACATTATTTTTATGGGTGCCTCCAGAATCGCATTTTCCGGCGGCACCACCACCCTACATCGCCATGGATGGTTTCCTATGGTGGTGTAGCATCACCCCAGGGCCACTGCGAGCGTTGGGTGGTACTTCTCCTGCATGGCTAAATCCTGAGCCTAAAGCTTGGCTCAGGTGGAGCTGACGGCGCTCTGGAGTCCGCAGGGGGCATGCAAATCATCCAAAAAGATTAGGAAGGAAGAGGGGAGAGGTTTCCACCTAGGCTAGAGGAGCTCGAGAAGACACCGGTCGGGCCGCTATTAAAATTGGTGGAGGAAGAAGACAGTGGAGTGGTTTTCTAGTGAGATGGATCATAAGTAGAGTGGGTATGGCTCATTTGAGCTGTGTGTGAGGAGAGCACGGGGCATGGCATTCTATAGGCTGAGGGGGTGTCCACCGCCTCATTTCCCCAGTGTGGGACTAAACCGAGAGGAGGATGAGATGACTTCTCCTCCTTCCATATGTACTAGATAGCTAGCCCCATCAGGTCACCCTAGTACTGCCAAGTGTCATTCATCAAGGGGAGGGGAAGGATCGGATTTGGCCATGGGCTTGGTGGAACTTGAGAAGAAGAAATGGAAGGGAATGATGGGCCTTTATTAAGGCCCATTTGTATATCTTCTTGCTGGTGGTAGAGACCCAAGAGATGGTAAAGGTGGAGTCCAAGCAACCCAAGGAGAGGAAGTGCATTCCTCTTTGGAAAAAATTCCAAAAAATGAGATTTTAGGGGGATTTGATCAAAGTCAACCCTAGAGTGGATCTCCCTTGCTGGTAAAAGTCACAATAAGTTCAAGTCATCCGGGGTCGGGTCAAAGTTGGGGTATCATGCCATAATTGGTGTGTGCACGCTTTTCGGTGCACAACTGTGCTCAATTTGACCACAGATTGACTACCCGTCGCCGAAATTGACTAGGGTAAACTTTGTTGACTTTGTATTGACCATATGAATCCAAAGCCACTGACCGGGTTAAATCGGAGTTCGTTTGCCAAAAATCCAAAATTTGTGTGTCACGGCGCACTAAAACGGTCAAAACGCTCAATTTCATCATCTGACCTCAGATTATAATGCAACGAGTTCCAATGCGTTCGTATCGACCATACAAATCCATAGGAACTGATAGTACTCAAATCGGAGTTCTCTAACTCGGCATTAAAAAATCTCATTTTCGCAATGTTCTACGAGAAACAGTCATATCCACCATATGACCTCGGAATTCGACGGAACAAGTTCTGACGCACTCGTATCGACTATAAGATGCCACTGGAACTGACAGAACCAAAATCGGAGTTCTCTAGCTCCATCTCCATGTCTAGAGATCATCTCTTACCTCATTATGGGTTACAGGTAGAGGTTCAGGTTACTTTTATTGGGCCCACTAGGGTTCCGGTGGTCCATTAAAAGTAGGGATGTTACAGAGCGTTAGTGGCAGGACCTTGTTGCTTAAGCGTGATGATGGAGGAGACACCCCCACCCCCTTGCCTTGGCGATACGAATGGACTTAGAGGTCTATTTGTTCTTGATGGTGGCGATGGATCTTGGTTCATGCCCGATTTGAGAGGACCTGAGTTTTGGGGAAAAAACTTTGCTTGCTTTTGTCTGAGGAGGATCAGAGTCCGTCTGAATGGTAGTGGTGAACGACTTTTGTTCATTTGTGCTTTAAAAAGACCTGGGTTTGTCTGAGTAAAAGTGGCAAAGAATCTTTATTCGATCGCGCTTTAGGAGGACTTTGGTCCACCTGAGTGGAGGTGGCAAAGAACCTTTGTTTGATCGCGCTTTAAGAGGACCTGAGTCTATCTGAGTGGAGGTGGCGAAGAACCTTGGTTCGATCATGCTTTAGGTGGACCTGGGTCTGTCTGAGTAGGGTAGTGAGGAACCTTGATTCGTTCGCAACTCAGTAGGTCTGGGGTCCATCCGGGTAGAGGTGGCGAGGAACCTTTATTTGTTTGCATCTTAGGTGGATCGGGGTCTGACCGGGTGGAGGTGATGAGAAACATTTGTTCGTTCACGTCTTAGGAGGACCGGAGTCCATCCGGGTGGACGTGATGGGAAACCTTTGATCATTCGCATCTTAGGAGGACCGAGGTCTGTCTAGGTGGAAGTGATGAGGAACCTTTGTTCGTTCGCGTCTTAGGAGGACCGGGGTCCGTCCATGTAGAGGTGGCGAGGAACCTTTATTTGTTCGCATCTGAGGAGGACCGGGTTCTGTCCGGTTGGAGGCGCGTGGAACCTTTGTTCATTCGCATCTCGGGAGGACCGGGGTCCGTCCGCTCGATTAGAGTATCCTTCTAGGATATTTGAATATTTTGTCTGAAAGGTCGGAGCCCTCATTTAAGATATTCGAGCACATTTTTAGAGAGTTTGAAGTTTTGCTTAGGATATCTGAGCACTCTATTTGAGAGAGGTAGGAGTCTCTACTTGGAATATTTGGGCACTCTGTTTTAGAGAGACCGGAGTCTCCACTTGGGATATCCGGGCACTGTTTAAGAGAGACAGGATTCACTGCTTAGGATATCTAGGATCTATGTTTGAGAGAGGTTTGAGTCTCCACTTGGGACATCTATTTGAGAGAGGTTGGAGTCTCTGCTTGGGATATTCAGGCATTCTGTTTGAGAGAGGTTGGAGTCTCCACTTGGGATATCTGGGCACTCTGTTTAAGAGAGGTTGGAGTCTCCTCTTGGGATATCTGTGCACTCTATTTCACAGAGGACGGAGTCTCTACTTGGAATATTCGGGCACTCTGTTTGAGAGAGATCGGAGTCTCCACTTGGGATATCCGGGCACTCTATTTTAGAGAGGTCAGAGTCTACGCTTGGGATATCTGAGCACTCTATTTAAAGAGAGGCTCGTCTTCACTTGGGATATTCAGACACTATGTTGTTTGGGCACACAATGAGAAACTCGGGTCTTATTGTATTTATGCATAAAATACAAGTACAGGTGTCTGGTGCATAAGTTCCATGGGGAGAGAACAAATTCTCCCTTGGGATGGTTTCCTTGGGGGCTGCCCCATGTGGGCTTACGTTATAGTGGTTAATTCGGGGTTATTGTCTTGCATAAATTCTTTGAGGTGTCCCATACAGGTGAATCGTTCAATTTTCGCCTTTAGTTGCATCCAGCTCTCTGTGATGTGCTCGCTTCCTTAGTGGTAGTTGTAGTACTTGGACTGCTCTTCTAAGTTTGGAGCAAGAGTGATGCTGGATGGCGTGTAGGGTTTGCGCGTCTGTCGGCTTTTATAGGAAACCCTAAATGTGTGCAATAAAATATGAATTTTGCAAAAAAAACGGAACGTTGCGCAATCTTTATGAACTTAAGCAACGTTTGTTTTTTGTAAAACAAAAAAAAAACTATTTTATTAAAAAAAATGAATTTTCTTAAAAAAATGAATTTTCTTAAAAAATGGTTCTATTCTAAATCCGGGGAAGAAAATTCACAACTTTCATTATGTTCCCCTTATCGTAGCCAAACGAAAATCGTGAACTCCAAATATGTTTCTGTTTGGAGTTTTCAACGTAGCGTTCATTAACGAAATTCAGGAGAAAACCCAACAATGAATCTAACATCATAAGAAAAAATTCAGACACACGCAAAGAAAGGGGAAGAATCAAGTTACCCACGTGTTGAAACCGAGAAGTCTATCTCGAGGAGTTCACCCTTGGGGAAGGGGTGATCGCACACGTACTTCTCTCCCGCGAGCCCAAAAAACCAAGGAACATGAACTAGGGACAGACCCAAGGCTCCAGCACGGAGGTCCCTCCACACACCCGAAAGTTCTTAGAGCACTTCGCCTCCTTAGCCAAGTGCTGAAGCTAAGTTATCTCAGAAAGTGCTAGAAGACCGGGCACAAGTGAGCATGCCCTCTGAGATACCCCTTGGGTCCTATTTATACGATTCTACAAACGGCCTGCAAATAGCCAGATCTCGCTATTTTGAGCAGCTATGTGCAGTCCAGGTTGGTCTGCCAACAGCGTAACTCCGCTATTATGGGGGGCTAGGGGCAGACCAATGGGGCATAATGGTAAAAAACACCTCACGCAACACAGGGCGAGTAGCCCTCCACTGCCTTTGCTCGGCAAGGGTGGCGAGTGCTCGATGGAGCTGGCACTCGCCGCCTCAGCTCGGTATTTTGGCGAGCTCAAACCCGGCCTACCCTACTCGCTTTTCATGGCTTCGACGAATGGCCCGGAGTTCGTCGAACTAGACTTGACGAACTCTACTGCGAGTCAGGGCTCTCTGGTCGCCTAGGCGAGCTGGACTGGATGTCGAGCTGTGCTGGTCTTCCGATATCGGGGCAGGGGCGTCGAGTATACTCGAATCACTCAACGCCGGGCTGAAGGTGCTGAGTGAACTCGTTGCCCTGGTCGAGGGAGTCTAGTGGACTCAACGCCTAGGACCCAACTCACCCAGGGTTTAGTCTTGGCTCGGCTAACCTGGCTCACCGCCGACCTCACTCGCCGGATACGGGGTTGTACATAATCCCTGTTCTTTGCGAGGTTAGAACAAGTCGGAAAGAATCATCCAACCCCACAGGATTCGGCGAATGCGGCAGGGTCTGAGGGAATCTTTTAGTGGGGTCCACTAGTGGCTATATAAACATGCGCCTGCATACCTGGCTGAACTTTGCCATTCGACTTACTTTAGCCTTGTTAGGATGTCGCTTCCCAAGGAGGTCCTAGAGCGAGTGGCACGATCTCGAGCAGAGGCTGCAGCTCACATCGCGGGCCTGACCGACCTCAGCGCCCTGCCTCACACCTTGCCAAATTCAGTTCGGCCAAAAAGACGAAGCCCCTTCCGAAAGATGTCGAGTCCATCTACAACGAATTCAATACAGCCCTGAATAATGGGGCCGGTTCCTCCACCCAGCTGACTCCAGAACCCAAGGGCAAAGATATCATTGTCCTTTCTGCTAACCAGACCAGCCGAGGACATAGCAGTGAGATATCCGCACCGCAGGCCAAAAACCCTCTCGACAGCCAGCGGAATCAGGCGTTTGACGCGCGGCTGCGGGCCTCGCTCCCTAGCTTCGGGACCACGGGGCTGGACTCATAGAAGCCAGGTCGTCGACTCACCCTTCTTCACAACAGCTTCTTGCTTCTACATCTGCGGGGGGAGGTACTGAGGTCATCCCCACCCCCGTCTTTACCTGTCTCTCTCCAGAGGCTCCCCGACATGGTCGTGGCAAGATTTTAGGCAATCCGCCTCCTCGCGTTGACCTGGGGGAGCCGGGGGTGCACGGTAGGTTTTCAACTTCCCCGAATCCTGTTCGGCTTCGGCGATACTCGCCCCTTTTACTCAATGCTGCAACTGTTCGCGCAGACCTCACAGTGGACTTTGAAGCCTACGAGTCCGCGGACCGGATTCGATACTCTTCCCTCCATTCTCCACGTACTCTGGACGCCTTCCTGGATTCCGAGATGGAGGGCCCCGAACGGTCGAGGCGAGAATAGCTGGTTCTCAAGAAGTTGGTGCGCGAGTTCCATGAGGTGCGGAGAGACTACCACAGACTACAGCGGGAGTGCGCGTGGCTGGCGGACATGGCTGGAGTCAACCCGGCGTTTGAGGAGGTGTCTCTTCCATGCTCCTGGACGAGATCGACGAGAGCCTTCAGATCGTTCACAGGAATCTGGGGAGACTCCGTGAGCTCCGCGCGCAATAACCCACGGCGACAGGTGATAGTTTAACTTTCAAGGCAGCCTAAACACCTAGAGGGGGGGTGAATAGGTTCTGCTTCTCTTTCTAAAACTTCTAGGCAAAATTCAATTCAATAACTAATATAATAAACACAGCAATCACAGAAAACAAAACATCACAGATTGCACTATGTTTTATAGTGGTTCCCCAAGGTCTGGGTACATCCACTTTCCCCCTTCACCTATCTAGCAGTATGCTAGATTCGGTCAAACTTCCACTTATCTCAGATCAATAGATCTTACAACTCAGAACCCAACTGGTTCCTACAACTCAGGCACAACTGCCCTACCTCAGCCTTGCCCCAAGGCCTACAACTCAGAGAATATCCTTCTCCTACACTCAGGCAATCAGCCCTACCACTCAGAGTTCAACACTCCTACACTCAGCCTTTATAACATAGGCTTACAACTCAGATCTGTATAAACAGATCCTACAGAAATATAGAAAAGATTGTTTTAATTGTCTTGCCAAAGTTGAGAGAGAAAAGGCAATGACAATTCTTGATCAGCTGATGCAATCAACTGTTTCTTAGCCTTCTTCAAAGCTTCTTGAAAATGTACTTAGCTGAGTTGATTCCAAACAGCTTCTTGAGAATCCACTGGTGGATTCTTTCTTCTTCTTCAAATTCTGACTTGATCTCTCTCTATCCAGAACTTTGAATGATTCTTCTGAATTCTGATTAGAACTCTTCTTAGATCTATCCTTAGATAGTCTTCTTAGATCTCCCGGAGAAGATCTTCTTAAGTGCCTAGCACTTTCTTGAAATGAGTAGAATTGTAATCCTTCTCCACTTTCTGATCCAATGTATTTCAAAAGGTCAGTTCTATATGTTGTTGATTCATTTTCTCCTTCTGAATCTGTCTATTTATAGACATTCTTCATGGTAACCGGCTGATCCGGTTTCTAACCGTTTTCTGACAAGTCTGACAGCTTCAGTTAACCGGTGGTAACCCACAGCTGTCAAGTCTTCAATCAAGTCCTGTGCCTTAGTCTTGAATCACAAGTTGTTGAAACAGTCTGTTAGAAAGTGTCGAGTCCATCTGTCTATCTGTGTCGACATAATTGACTTTGGTGTCGACACAGTCTTCAGTGATGTCGACTAAGTTGCCTTTGAGTCGACACAGCTTCTTCTGCAAATAATTTGATCTTGACTCTTCAGTGTGTCGACACAAGTCCTGTGTGTCGACACAGTTGTTGTAGAATCATAACTTTAGTAAGTGTCGACTTAGCCTTCAGGTGTCGACACATTCATTTTTTAACTCTGCTATAATGTGTCGACTAAATCACAATGTGTCGACACATTCTGCTGGTGTCGACAAACTTGAGGTCGACTATTTTCTTCTGTGTCGACACATTCAGATGATGTCGACAATCTTGAGATCGACTATACTCTTCTGTGTTCGACACATTCTCCCAATGTTAAGGTCGACGCTTTTCTTCTGTGTCGACACAATTTCCCAGTATTGTGTCGACTCTTTTCTTCTGTGTCGACACAATTTCCCAGTGTTGTGTCGACTCTTTTTCTGTGTCGACACAAATTCCCAGTGTTGTGTCGACTTACTTCTTCTGTGTCGACACTTTTTCCCAGTGTAGTTGTAGACTAACTGCTATGTGTCGACACTGCTTCCCAGTGTTGTGTCGACTATTTTCTTCTGTGTGTCGACACTGCTTCCTTTGTGTCGACACTTGGACTTAGAATTTTTCTGCATACTTTATCAATTCTCCACCTGCACATGTCAACTTAAAACAACATCAAATACACCTTGATGTATATCATTGAGCTAAGTTGGGCTTCTTCAAATCAGGTACACATTTTCCAATGTACCCAACAATCTCCCCCTATTTGGAGAAGTCATAACCCCTATAGCCAATGATATACACCATTTATAAACAGTACTAAATGATGATTAATGACATAGCAGGAATACTTTAAATATAAACAAAACATAACATAGAATAATTCAGAATCAATCATCACAGAATGCACATTATAATATGCCAAACAACATTTTGTTTATAACAGGGTAATGTTTGATTACAAAGTTTTACATTTGATGATTACATCACAACATTACAAAATATTTAAAACAAAATCAGGATTGATCAGGCTCTCTAATCATAATCCCTTTGCCAGACTGAATTGTAGCTGTCACAGGAGCTTCTGATTCTTCAGCTATCTTCTTTCCTTTAAGATCAGCCTTCTTCTGAGCTTCTTCCTTGATCCTTTGCCTTTCAAAATAATGAAAAGGCTTTGGGAAGTATTTGCTTGGCTCCTTAGCATCTGATGGCAGTCTTCCCAGCTTGGCTTTCCTTCTGAATTGTACAATTGCCTCTTGCCTTGCCTCATACTTCTGCCATTCAATTTCATTGTACCACTTCCCTCTCTCATGAACTTTATCCTGTACAGCTTTCCATGCAGTGAGTATTATGTTCCTTGAAGTAGGACTCCACTGCTCATAATCTGGCTTCAGTACAGCCTGCTCTCTGAATTTCTTCTTTGCCAATAGAGCATCCTGCTGTTCTTTCAGAGTAGCCTCAGGCTTATCAACCTTTCCAAAGACAATGTTAGTAACCTCCTTTGGAGGACTATACATTTCTTGAACTTTCTGATCAATCAAATCAAAATCTGGAGGGGGGTATATGACTTGGGCAACCTCAGGTTGATTGCCTTCAAGTAGATTAGATTGTATTCCTGACTCAGCTACCATAGCATCATCACACAATGGGGGATATCCCAAAGTGGCTCGTATGCTATTGGTCACCCACTTGGTGTGCTCAGAGCCTGCATGAATTAGCATCCTCTCCCCCTTTATGGCTTCTCTAGATACATGATCTCTTAAATCTTCCTTTTGAAATCGAATTTGGCCATCCAAATAATTCACTCCCTCTTTGAAAAATGGTCTTAACTTTTGAAGCTTTTCAGATATGTCCTTTTGAGAGGTTGTGATGGCAGTCTTAACAGATGCAATAGCAGCCTGAAAATTCTTATCAAATTCTTCCATTTCTTTGGCTCTATCTGCAGGCAGACCTGGAACAATCTTCTTGACCTCCTCAATAATCTCATTATGAGATTCAGTTAAATTCTCATTCATTCTAATTTGATTTTCCAAAACATAACTTTGCTTCAAAGCAATATCATCCACCTTTGTAAAAATAGCCTCCTGTTGTTTAGCCAGATAAACCACAGCATTGCCACCCTTGTGGAAGCAATCTGTCATTTCAGTTTTATGCATGTTGACTTGAAATTGGATGGACTTGATATCTTGAGCTAAGTCAAACTGAAGTGACTTACTATTTCATCTACATACTTTTCCATAGCCATCCTTTGTTCATCCAATTTTACTTGAAGATCTATCATGAATTTGTTGTAATCAAAGGCTGGAGAAACTTGTGGAGTTGTGGTCTGTAAAGCCTGCTTATAGTTCTTGTTTTTTCTCTTAAAGACAATAAGTTTTCTTTTCTTTGCCATCCTGGCATCTTCAGTTTCTGTTTCAGAGGAAGTATCTACATGAATTCTTTCTTGTGGATGATGAATTGTATCTGTTCCAAGGGGTTGTTGCTCAGCTTCAACATCCACAGGCTCATCCTCAACCTGTGGTTCAACCGCAGCTTCCTGATCAATGTCCATTCCTATGGACTTCTCAATATCTTGTCCACCTCCTACTTTATCAGCAGCAGTATCAATATCTGGGAATAACTCCTCCATAGTAAATTCCACTTGAGTTGTCACCTCTGCAGCAGTTAAATCTTGAGATATGTTTAACTGTGCTTCTTCTTGAAGTTGCACTTCAGTATTTGTAGTGTCAGGAGTAGGAGTGGACACTAGCTCCCCCTGAACCTGTGCAATAATAAGAATATGAGCAATGTCTTTTATAGTAAAATACATTAGCTCCCCCTATACCTGAGCAGAAGTAGATACCTTTGGAGCAGGAGTGGAAACTGGCTCCCCCTGCATCTGTGCAGGTGTTGATACTTCCTGGACCACAGTTGAGTCAAGCTGTGTCCTCAGTGGATCTTCTTGTACTTGTTCAGATTCTTGATTTTCTGTAGGGGATTTCACAGGGGTGTCTGGCCTGCTCTCTTCAGGCACATCCTTGGACAGCACCCTATCCCATCTTGAGAAGAGTCTCATATCCATTCTTCTCATATGATTAATCTTACTCCCTTGCAGCTGCTGCATCACATCAGGAATCACTCCAGTGAGGTACAGGCTTATGATCCTAGCCATGTTAGGCTTCTTGATTCCCTCTTTGATCTTGTCAAAGAGCACTCCTGACCAATCAGTGGGAATAGTAAAAACTATCCTGGTCATCAGGCTAAACATATAGGCAGAAATCCTATCATGTCCACCTGTCTTGCAGAGGATTACTTTTCCAACTACTTCTGACAAGAATTTCCCTTGTTGATTCATACCCTTCCTGTTGAAGGCAGCTCCAATCTTCAATCCTTGGTCCAGTCCACACCATTGAAGGGCTTCCCTTGTCTTAGATATAGGAACTTCCTCTTCATTCTCAACTACTTGCAATTGGAAGATTTTTCTTAAACTTCTTTGGTTAATCTTTACCTTACTCCCTTGAACAGTAGACTTAATCTTGAGGCCAGTAGAATGGACTGATGCAGAGATAAAGAACTCGTGCACCTCCTTCTTCCAGATCTTAGTTGGTTCTGAAATGAGAAATTCTAACCCTGATGCAGAGAGAAGGGTGATAACTCCTTGAACATCAGGCGGCGCCTCTGCAAAGGCCTGGCGCACCAACTCATACCCTTCATTGATGTTATCTTCAATTCTTGGCGCCATCGTTGTGTCGAGAAAGCTTGAGAGAAGAGAGAAAGATAAACTGTCGACACAGGGTTTTAGTCTCGAAAACCTTGAAAGCGTGTCGACAGAAAGAGCTTTTGACCTATTTATAGCTTCTGTTGAAAGAAGTTCAAAAGGCGCCAAAAACAGTCTAAATGTGTCGACACAGACGGAATGTGTCGACACAAACTTCTATTAACTCGACATTTCTTCAGCCTACTATGTGTCGACACCAATTTGTGGTTATGTCGACACCTTGGATACATAGTAGAAAGACAGAAATTCTGTGTCGACACTAAGGACAAGTGTCGACACATATTCTGTAAGTGTCGACACCATAATTCTGGTTGAGTCGACATTACATTTCTGGTTAAGTCGACAATAAAACTCTTAAGTGTCGACACATATTCTCTGTGTCGACACAATATTTCTGACTTGTCGACATAATTTCTCTGAGTCGACACATTATTACTGAATGTGTCGACACATTCTTACTTAGCCAATTTCTGTAACTTCAATGTGTCCTTTTTAACACTTGATTATGTTGTTACTACTTTTACTTACTTATAAACCACTTCAATAGCATTGTTAATGATTTTGTTTAATACATTAATCAATGGTTAACATACCTAATTCAATTTTGAATTTATTGAATTTGGTTTCATCTAAAGGCTTAGTAAATACATCTGCTATTTGATAATCTGTTTTTACAAATTCCAATGAGATGTCACCTTTTTCTACATGTTCTCTAAGAAAATGATATTTGATTTCTATATGCTTAGTTCTACTATGAGAAACTGGATTATTAGCAATAGAAATAGCACTCTTAGAATCACATAAAAGAGGTGTTCTACTTACCTGAATACCATAATCCTTAAGCTGATGCTGCATCCATAATAGCTGTGCACAGCAGCTTCCAGCAGCAATATACTCTGACTCAGCTGTGGAAATTGCCACACTAGTCTGCTTTTTACTACTCCAAGATATTAGTCTTCCTCCCAGGAATTGACAAGTACCTGTAGTACTCTTTCTATCCTCTCTACATCCTGCAAAATCTGCATCTGAATAGCCTGTTAGTTGAAAATCTCTATTCCTAGGGTACCAAAGACCTAGAGTAGGAGTGCCCTTTAGATATCTCAGAATCCTTTTGACTGCAGTATAATGAGATTCTTTAGGGCAGGCTTGGTACCTAGCACAGACACATGTTGCATACATAATGTCAGGTCTACTAGCAGTGAGATATAGTAGAGACCCAACTATTCCTCTATACAATGATTCATCAACAGGTTTACCTGCCTCATCTTTGCATATTGGTATACTTGTTCCCATAGGAGTTCTCATGGAGGAGGATGACTCCATACCATATTTCTTAATTAATTCCTTGGTGAACTTAGACTGGGATATGGACAATCCATCATCAGTCTGTCTTACTTGGAGTCCCAAGAAGAACTAAGTTCTCCCATACTGCTCATCTCAAACTTCCCTTGCATAAGTTTGGCAAACTTTTTACAAAGGTTGTTTTCAGTAGATCCAAAGATTATGTCATCAACATAGATCTGGACTAAGATGATCTTTCCTTTGGATTCCCTAAGGAATAGGGTTTTGTTTATCTTTCCTCTTGAGAATTTATTCTCAATGAGGAAGGTAGACAGGTTTCATACCAAGCCCTTGGAGCTTGTTTTAACCCATACAAAGCTTTCCTAAGCTTATACACAGAATCAGGTTTAAGAGGATCTACAAAACCTGATGGCTGCTCTACATATACTTCTTCTTTAAGATCACCATTCAGAAATGCTGACTTCACATCCATCTGGTATACTTTGAAGTCTTGGTAGGCTGCATAGGCAAGGAACATTCTGATTGCCTCCAGCCTTGCTACTGGAGCAAAGGTTTGATCAAAGTCAATCCCTTCTTCCTGCCTGTATCCTTTTGCAACCAATCTTGCTTTATTCTTTACTATTATTCCACTTTCATCTAGCTTGTTCCTATAGATCCACTTAGTTCCAATTATGTTGTGGCCTCTTGGTTTAGGAACAAGCTCCCAGACTTTGCACCTTCTAAATTGATTCAGCTCCTCTTGCATAGCATCAATCCAGTGCTGGTCTTGGATAGCTTCTTCAAACTTCTTAGGTTCCATTTGGGACAAGAAACTAGAATGCAAAACTGTGCTTTGATTTCTGCTTCTAGTTTGCACTCCTTGTCTTGGATCACCAATTATCTGATCAGTAGGATGATCTCTTAGATATCTTATAGCTGGAGGTAGATTCCCTTCAGGTTGTGCATCTCCAGCTTCTTCATTCTGCTGTTCCTCTTGGTTTTCATCAGCTTCCATTATCTCTTGTACTCCCCCTGGACAGCAGCCTTCATTTTCCAATGCTCCCTCTTCCTTTGAAGCTTCAGCAATGGAGAGCTTGTCCATCTTCTTGCTTATACCTGTTGAGTCATTTGATCTACAAGACAACTCACAATTGATTAATCTTGTTTCATCAAATACAACATGCACAGATTCTTCAACAACTTGAGTAGTTAAGTTGAAGACTCTATAGGCCTTACTATTTGTGCTGTACCCAACAAATATCCCATCCTGGGATTTGGCAGCAAACTTAGTCAAATATGACTTGCCATTGTTAAGTATATAGCATTTGCAACCAAAGATCCTAAAATAGGATAGGTTTGGTTTTCTGCCTTTCACAATCTCATAGGGAGTCTTTCTGTGGCCTTTGGTGATAGAAGCCCTATTGATGACATGACAAGCAGTGTTAACTGCCTCAGCCCAAAAATATTCTGGGAGAGAGGTGTCACTCAATAGAGTTCTACCAGCTTCAATTAATGTTCTATTCTTTCTTTCAGCAATTACCATTTTGCTGAGGTGTTCTAGGTGAGGAGAACTCTTGGAAAATCCCAAAGTCTATACACAAGTTTGTTATGCTTTCAGATTGAAACTCAGTACCATGGTCACTTCTAATTTTGACCACTGTACTATTCAGTTCATTCTGAATTTGCTTTACAAAATTAAATAATACACTTGGGGTTTCAGATTTTTGTCTCAGAAAGAACACCCATGTAAATCTAGAATAGTCATCTACAACCACTAGAGTGTAGACCTTCCTACCTAGACTGTGAACTGGCATAGGACCAAAAGATCCATATGCAAGAGGTATAAGCACCTCACAGAATCCTTGTTTTCAAGGCTTTGAAATGAGGTTTTGTCTGCTTGCCCTTTTGACAAGCTGAGCATACCCTTCCTTTATACACTTAACTTGAGGCCCATTCCTCACTAGTTCTTTACTAAAGAGTTGGCCAATTGTCTTGTAGTTTAGATGAGCCAATCTCTTGTGCCACTTAACACAATGAGAAGCATTGTCATCAGCTACAAGACAAATGGGGGATGCCTTATTCTCACATTCAAAATTAAGGCAATACACATTTCTCTTCCTATACCCAGTCAATATGATCTCTTGATCACTTGACCTTTTGATATGACATCCATCCTTACCAAATGAAATGTCATATCCTAGATCACTCAGCTGGCTTATGCTTATTAGATTATGTTTCAAACCTTTTACATAGGCCACTTGGGTGATAGTAATTAGGTTGAAGAGATGTTACCAAATCCTTTGATGACTCCTTTTTCAGATCCACCAAAGATCACTTTATGTCCATCTTTGACAGATGAATACTCCTTCAGCAGCCCTTTGTTCCAGTCATGTGCCTGGAACAACCACTATCCAAGTACCATATAGGGGCATGGTAACTTGGATTCACCTGCAATACAGAATTACTTACCCTTAGAACCCAAGTAAGTCTTGGGTCCTTGGTTCAGGTTAGCCTTAATAAAGTTATCATAACCTCTTCTAACAGGTAGACTCTTATTCTTTATAACACTTGTGTTATACCAGCAGTCCAATGCAAAATGACCCCTCTTGCCACAGCACCAACATTCAAACTTATTGTATCTAGATCTAGATACATCCTTGTCAGAAGCATTTCTGTTCATTGCTGGTGCTGTTGCAACTTCACCTACTGATTTCTTAAAACCATAGGGTTTATGACCATAGGTAGGCCTGCTTGCCTTAACACCTTGTTCTTCAGAACATTTGTCTTATATGATCCTGAATGTCTTCATGATCATATATGTTAGAAGGCACTTTCCTTACCAAACCTTATGGGGACTGAAAGGTTTAGTGGCTGAATAGGGGCTTTGCCTTTCCTCTTGAATCTGCCAGCCCTGGAGTTACCCTTAAATCCTAATCCAGCCTTACCCTTCTGAGTGACAAATTCATCTATCAAGGGTAAGACAGATTTTGGCTTAGAGTAACTAGCCACTAAATCCCTTTCAATTCTAAGTCTGTCCTCCAGACTCTTTACTTGATCATTAGTATAATTAATTGTGCCCATCTGAATAATAGTTATATTCTTCAGCTTGGCAATTTCAGCTAACTTTTGATCAAGGACTTTTCTAACTCAGTTGTTGCAACCCTTAGATCAGCAATTTCCTGAGCCTGTGATTTAACCAGGTTCTTGCTTTTCTTAAGGGCCTGCAACAAGTCCCCATACTTGTCTATCAATTGATAGACATCTCCTTCAGATCCAGATGCATCTTCATCACTTGATGCAGATGTAGCTGATTCTTCACTTGTATTACAAACAGATGTACAAGAAGGACAGTTTACCTCATTAGAACCAGACTGATTCTGGCATAGGTCCTCTTCTGATCTGTCATCAAACCCATGCATTGATGTTCATTGATGGAGTCTAGCAACTGCATAAACTCCTCTTCCTCAGATGCAGCATATAATCCAATATATGCTTCAGCTTCAGATCCTGATTCTGAAGTTGACTGGTCTGACAGACTTTTATCTTTCTTTGCTACAAAGGATTTCTCCTTCTTGCCTTTCTGATAAGTCTTCTTCTTTTCTGAAGATTCCTTCCTTGTCAGGACAATCAGCCACTACATGTCCAGGCCTATTGCAACAATAGCAGACAATCTTTGAAGTAGTGGCTTTGCTGGGCTTTGACCTGCTTTTCTCTTTCCTTGATGACCTTCTCTTCTGATAATAGTCATCTACTTGCTGTGATGAGGAAGGCCTAGACTTCCATTGCTTCTTTTTCAAGAACCTTTGAAATTGCCTAGTGAATGCAGCAAAGTCTGCATCTGAATCACAGCTGACTGAACCCTTATTGATTTTCAGAACTACCTTCTTAACTTCCTTTAGGAGGAGATGGTGCATTTCACTCCCTATTCTTTTAGTGGCTTCAGCATATTAAATGCCACAGAAGTCTTTTCTCTATGCTTCTCTTAGCAGTTTCTTTCCTCTTCCTTGACATAGTGCAGTTCATAGGATAGAAACTTTCCAA